>OX459048.1:12520214-12834214 GCA_949775005.1 Orthosia gothica | reverse complement strand
TTTCTAAAACAAATGAGCCAAAATAAAAACTGCGATGTCTATCAAAATGTTTATCGTGCGTTGACCTTTTAAATAGCGCTCGTACTAGGTTTTTACGCTAATATTAATCTTCAGATTGAATATCTCATCAACTTTTACCTAGTTGCTTTGAATATAATATTTTATACCAGTGTTTTTCTTATAATTGAATAAATCTCATGGCTTTATTATAGAAATTATTTAATAGACTTCTAAGATTAGACGACGTCAAAAAATAAACAATATAATGGACAAAAAGGTAATCAGAATACGGACCAAAAGACGCACAGCATCTGCTGCTATTTCGTAATACAAACTTAAAGTCAAAGTTACTATAGCGTTTAATTCGCTCCAATAAACTTAAACGGTTTCCAGCAGAATTGTTTACCGTGTTGCACAATTACAGCTCTTGCATAATAAGATAAGTTTTAAAGCGAGCTGCGACTTAATAAAAAAGAGTAGAGAGGAGTGTTTCTATCTGGAAGTGTAATTGCAGAAGGAGGAGCGGATCCGGGTGCTGAAACAGAAGTTAGCGGAGCGGGAGGCTGCGGCGGCGGGCGTGACGCAAGGTACGGGCGGCGGCGCTGTGCTGGCCGACCTCGCCACCGCCACCTCCGACTACGGCACCTCCACCAACTACACGCGCTCCTCGCGCGCCTCCGTCTCTGACCTTGACTTCTCTGAGAGCTACCTCTAACTGACCCTAACACCTAACTCAACAAGATATTACCCACTCAAAGCTCTCTCAGCAACACCACTATGTTCTAATTTCAAATCATACATTTGTTTCAGCCCTCTTAATATAACAGAACAAAACACCATGTTTATAACAAACTTGTACCTGTACCTACTCTCTAGTGTTCTTATTTTTTATAAACTAGTTCTATATTAAGATTTACCCTGAATACTCAATTAAATTAAACTAAAGCACCCCTACCTCCCCGTCCCGTATGTCTAATACACTCTTAGACCGTGATCTTCACTGATGAACTATTAGTTTTTTAACGGCCTATAAAGTCGGCCTATTGAACTGCACGTCTGTTAAAGGTAATAATTTGAATCAATAATTCAATTCCATTTGAAACGGCTCACTTTGGTGAAGGGTATACTGTCGAATGGCGGTGAGATTAGTCAATCATTGGGGGAATCACACTCGACCCTCATTACCCACGTCTGGGCTGGTCATTAGGCGAGCTGGCTCGAGCCAGTAACTCGTCCGCGCCGCTCGCCTCGTGTTTAATTAATATGCTTCGGTAACAAGAGTTGAGCCTCTGCTCCCCGACAATTCTCCTGCACTATCGAATAATGCTCTCTACTGAAATGACATTCGGCGAATCCCAAAATCCTTCCTTTGATACTCGCGTTACCTTTGTAATCATTGTGTCCGATTGAATGTTGATTCGATCTTATTTCGTACGTGCCACCTGTGAAACTAATTAAGTAATTACCTATCATACGATAACCCATTTTAATCCCTTATCAGACTGAAAAACAACTGTGTCACAACTTTCGTCTCACGCCGCTTACAATCGATTATGGAAAAAGTAATTTGTAGTAAAATATTACTTTCAAGTAAATTGTGAGCATCATTAAATCAGAGAGGATGCTCCATTAATAACGGATGTGACATTAGCCCGTGTCAGTGATTGAGCATTCTTACGTAATGTGCGAGTATTGATGCATTGTTATTGCAATTTAATGTTTATCTTGATGATATTTATCCCAACGTTATGCCCATTCACCAATATTTCAAATATGTCCGCATCAATAAGTTTCATTAATTTTATTGTAAAATGCTTCGCGGCTTAGTTTATTTCATGTATGCATGCGAACATATTTGAAACGTGGGAAACTTTCCCTGAATTAGGCCGAAGTCTGTCTGAAAATAAAATGCTTAAGATTACGGACTTAAGGTAAAGGAGAATGCCCAGACAGATAGAAAAATGAGCATTCTACACCGTGGCATTTTTAGTCGTCTTACAAAATCAGCCCACTTCTTCTTGTCAACTGAACATATGAACTGTTCTGTACATATGAACAACTTTCTCCATGGAAGTTATAGGCAAATCCGAAAAAACATATTATATATTCCACACAAAGTTGTCGTCAGCTAATCAAAATTTGTATGAGAGAGCCAATAGGGATGATGACGGGGTACGAAACAGCAAATTCTATTTAGTCCGATTATACAAATCACCAAGATAAAGCGCATCAAAGTTCGGTATTGTGGGCTCGTGACGTAACTTCTGTGTATAAATTGTACCAAGGCATGACGTCATGCGATATTTTAACGTATTGTATCATCATTTTTTGTTAGTGACAAAAAAAAATCGTTTCCAATATTGTTTGTTATGTAACTAACGGACTAAAAATATTTTTGTATTCATCAAACCTATTTTTTTTTGAGAATTGACTGTGACTTACATGGAGAAAGTTGTTCATATATATAGACAGAAGAAGTGAGCTGCTTTTGTAAGACAATTAAAATGCCACGGTGTATATTTTGTTGTTGTTATTTCCCCGCTGTCAGTCAGACCACGGCCTGAGCTCTCTACCTCACACGTACTGTTACGATCGCACGTGTCTTTACGTCTAAACAACCTATCTACTATTCCTACTAGACTGATTTAGTGGTACTCTTAGCATTATGATATCTACTCATTAATTGTTTCTACATACTCAATTGTAAGTTACGATTTGTAGATGTTACTCTCTAAATCCATTAGGCTATTAGGTTCTAGTGTTAATTTGTGTCTCTACTGACGAGAATCTATAGCATTAAGTATCGCTACAACGATTGTTCTTTATGCATTTTTTTAATATATAAAAAAATACATGATAACTAACACGAATTTCTTCAAATTGACACTTTTCTATTTTATTGGCACAAATATCTAGATATCTTTAGCCTCATATTAACGTTGACAGAATACATTTCCTTATGTAAAAGTTATGGTTGGTTTCATAGAGAATAAGTATAAATAATGTCCATTTTTATATTTCGTTCTCATATTCAAATTTTTATTGCATAACTTTAACTCGTAGCTTTTGGAATTCATGCAGTCAAATCTCGTTATGACGCACTTGTTAATTTTATTAAATGTTTAAAATAACACTTTGTTTCGTTGAATTGTAAAGAAGAAACGATTAGGATACACGATAGTCTGTAATGGGGAGAAAAAGACCATTTAAAGGAAGATTAAGAGAGGAGCTCGATGTGTAATAGGTATGTTGCGAGCCTCGTGTGTTCCCCGCTCCTAGTAGTGACGTAAGTAGTTTGAAGATGTTGTCCGAGCCCGTAGTTCCCCTGTTGTCACCCCAGAGATGCATGTCACCCACACTCACTGCACCCCGGTCCTCCGGCCCTCTATATCTTGGTGCTTGTTTGTGCTTTATAAACGTCCAGTTCCCAGTAGCGATATTGAGCACCAACCAAATCTATCAACAAATTATACTTTCACGAATGTATTCTACCCTTCTTAACTTCTGGAGTACACCCCTATTCAACACATAATGATTTACACACAGCACTCCATTGATTTACATTGCCGTACCTGAGTTTCATGTTTAACATTAGGTATTAAATATGTATATAGTAGGTAAATGATGGTAGGTGTTGGTAAAGGCTGACTAACGAGATTTCCTTGCATGAATGTTTGATATGGTTGTTTTATTTTATGTAAATTGCGCTTATATTTGTGTTTATCTGAATATATTGCGGTAAAAAGTGACTGGGAAAAATGGCATCAAAAAGGGAAATAGTTTATCCGTGATCGTCCCATCTCCATTTCTTCTTTTACTTGTGGTAAGATAATGAAATCTTAAGGACATTTCCAACACACCTTGAACAATCTTTTCTTCCGACATCAAAACTTCTTGACCTCACCAAACTTGTTCACAATATTCTAACTCCTTGAAAACTTCTTGCTACAATGAAAATATATTCTAATATCGCTTTGATGTTTCTATGATTTGCTTTTCTTTACAAGCTTATATATGTACCTGCTAGGTAATGTGTAGAGTTGAATATATTATGGGTATTGGATATTTGTATATCATCAGTCTATATGGATTACTCCGTAAATGCAGCTGAGAACAAATTTATTAAAAGACTTATTTTGGGTGATGCCTTTCACCAAATGCTCTTTGAACCATAAACAGTGGATGCTGTAGTTACGAAGTAGTACATATAGAATGAAGATATATGCATTTTGAACTAAATGATCTTTTTCTCTCTCGGCAGATGTACAGGACGAACACATCTGATCGCAAGGCAATCTTCGATAGAAATATTAGATTAATAGCTGAATTACATGTTGAATAGAACTCTCATGGCGCCGTAGTGAATTTCTTTTATATTGATAAGAAATAAAAGTGTTCTTATATTGTTAGTTAACTGGACTAAGTGCGAATCGTTCGCGTCGGAGGGCGTTCTGCGCAGAACTTACCTAGCTAATCAATTACTATTATATATTGTACCCCACGGTGCGCATTGTATCGTTTTAAGTTATGTGTAGGATCTACATAGTGTGCACGGTTTACGAGACACAACATAGATGTGAATAAACTTGTTATTAAATAGTTGAATGTAATTGATCGTTGCTCAGTGTATAATAAAATGAAGGAAATGTTAAAAATATAAGATCACAGTAATATCCTCGAATCGAAGACTTTGATGTACCGTCTGTCTATGATTTGATATATAATGTTAAACAATATAAAAATTTAAAAAATAAGCCTTAAAACTTTCATGTTTCCCTTTAAAATATACTCCTTTATACATCTGGATCTAATACCTCTAAAATATACCTTGTAAATTTTATAAATACATGTTTCAGTCTACAATTTCAATCAAATGTAGCGTTATGTTTTACATATCACAATAAGACGTACTTAATGATGAAATCTGAATAGAGAACATTTTTGAAATTAAAAGTAAGATATTTGATCAATGTATTATTAATCGAGCGGCTCAACTCCAGTGATAATGGATGCCAAAGTCTTGTTAAGAACAACACATACATACGTCATTATATATTTACAACTTGAGCATTGTTTGTTAATTTTAGTTTGTTAATTTCACCGCTTCTAGCTTATAAAGTAACTTGACATACACGACAGAAAGACGCAGAAGCTGTCTTTATTTAAATTATAATGAAGAGAGTTAATCAAGCAAACACTAGAATGTAAGCAAAATATCCAAATATTATTTATCTAGTCAAATCGATAAAATTAATTAAAAAACAAATCCGTCATGTTACGATACAGACAATTAGGTTATAATACAGTTGTTACAGCACTGCCAAGTCATTTATAATTATAAGTAGATTAAATGGAAAAGAAGTCTAGAATAGTAATAGACCCTTTATGGTATTCGTTTTGTTTTTCAAGTATCTGGTCAGGTAAGTGTAAAATGTTATGGAATATTATCAATATTACAGGTCTTTAGTTGCACATACATACGTACGTTCACAAAGAAAGCCAAGCTCGTGTAGAATGGCTGTTCCCGAATGTCTTTTTGGCGTGCGTTCAAAAACCAGTCCAGTTTTATTTCCGCAACTTTAAAAGAAAGATCCATCCAAATAGCATTGTGTGTCTGAAGTTCGCTATTACTGTGGAATGTTGTTACATAAAAGAAATGTTTCATTATTTATTAGTACCGAGATGTACCTATGTTTTATGTCTGCACTTAACAACTGTGTACTTTACTGTTTGTTTTGAACACAGAATAGTCTCAAAATTTGATCTGTCTACTTTACTGTTTGTTTTGAACACAGAATAGTCTCAGAATTTGTTCTGTCTACTTTACTGTTTGTTTTGAACACAGAATAGTCTCAAAATTTGTTCTGTCATATTATTTTGATCGTTATAATGAATGCGTTATCAATTGTTTTTTAAAGATACGTTTTAATTATCTTTCTCTATAAGACACGACCTTTGTTAATTATTATAATAATGATACTAACATCACGCATTCGGCCTTAGAAAGATTTGACTGCATAGAATTAAAGATTTTTGTTACGGTTGTCACCAAATTGTTGTCTAACGTTGTACATATTGTTTCTTAAATTTTAAATACATTTAGGAAATCGTTGGTATTCTAAATTTTATTACATTTTGAAGTGATTACGATACATTATTGTGTCCCGTCAGTGAGAGAGGTTTACGCGCTCGCTTGGCGCGGGGCGTCTGCAGTGACGGGCGGAGATCGTACAACTCTATCTAAAATGTTAGTTATAATGTCGAGTTTATTATAAGCTTCGTAATAATAATTAGTACATTACTTTCCTGTGATCTGTAAGTTTGGTTGTATTAAACCTTTCACCCAAATCATCACTGTGTAAATAAAGAATCATCGAATGATCTGAATGTAAAAATATGTTTTATTTCTATAAGCCCTTATCGCGACAGTCGACAGCGCTAAAATAAACATTTAATTTTAAACTCTACATTTCGATCACAGTATAATGGAAACAGAGTGATTCTGCGAAATGCTCGGACGTTTTACTATTTTAGTGGCCTTTATACACGAAATCGATAGTGTTCACAGTGAAGGGCAAAGTGAACATCTCTACATTTTGTAATAAAGTATTCGATCTATCATGAATATGGATGATGGATACGGAACAGCAAATTCTATTTAAACCTCCGGTTAAATTAAAAAAAAAATATTGGACACGTATTTTTTGCAATAAAAATTCACCAAGATAAAGCGCATCATAGTTCGGGCGTCTTGTGACGTCACTTCTATGTAGAAAGTGTACCAAGACATGACATCATGCGATATTTAAACGCACTGTATCGTCATAATTTTTTGTTAATGTAACAAAAAAATAATACGTGTTAAAATATTTTATTAGTCATCATCCATAATGTGCTCTGCAACTTTCTGATATTAGCTGAGTCCCTTGACAAATTAATTAAAATCAAAATAAAGAGTCAATATTTACGGGTATATTATTATTATCACAAAATATCTTGCTACTATGAACAAATGAGAAAATTACAATACCTACCTAGTAAGAAAGAGCTCCCCCTCTTTGACGATCACTCAAGAAGTTAAATGACCACGTCATTATAGTCCAGTGAAAATAATGAATACAGTTAGTCAAAGCACTCAGACGCACCGGAGCACTGGCAGGGATTTAATATCTCACAAAGGTAAGTACTCCCAAAGCTACGGAGGAATTAAAAAGAATCTCCGACAGAACAATAAACATTTTGTAAAACTGAACAAATTAGTTTCACGTTTTCATTAACGGAGATGGTTATTTCTAAGCGTAACGGGAACGAAGCAATTTGTTCTAAGAGCTGGATTAAATGATGACTGAAGGCGAAGTCGGCAGACTTGTGACTAAAGTTCTCGACCGTGTTATTAGATTTCCGGACGGAACTAGCTAACTAGGTGTGTATTCTCGTCCGTACACTCATAATATTTCGACAGGGCCTGCAGTGTCAACAAGTGAAATTTTCATCAAATAAAACATAACGATAGCGATTGGAAAATTTAACCGACGAAATAATGAACCGAAAAGCAAAAAAAAATTAAATTGGTTGGAACTTTCGGCCGCAAACCGACTTAACAGACGTAAATTCGGTTTGCAGACGATAGTTTAACGTGACAACGTCATAACAAAACATTGATTAAAGCCGAACGCTCGCTCGTGTAGCGCTCTCTATCCGATCGTAACGTTACAATGAGCGTAACGGGACACTTTTTCGTGCATACAGCCGGCGTTCATCGATTTATTAGACGTTGTCACTTGTTTATCATTTTGAGTTGGTGTCAAACAAACTATTTAAAAATTAACTATCTAATGCGTAGAATGATTGAAACTAAGTTGATCTTCGTTGATCGTTTGTTTGGCGCTCGTCTCAAAATCCTGGACTAAAAGTTTATTTTTATTTTTGCTTTTCAGTTCGTTATTAGTTCTTCAGTATTTTTTTTTGTTAAAAGGGTTTTTTTATCGCTTTTCAATTTACTTATTTTTAACAGAATTTGTTTTCAATTGAACATTCAGTGGCAAAATTATCAATTCATCCTTTTTCCTACACTAGTGGTGGTTTTCATTTCTTCAATTCAGGAGGCCAACTTTGACATACTCTTTGCAATAAAAAAAGGTTTTTTGAAATCGGACCACACTATAAAAAGTCATGCGTGGTCATACATAAAAAATAAAATATACATGTCATATTGAGAACCTCCTCCTTATTATTCGTCGGTTAAAAATGTTAAAAATTTACGGGAATATCAAGCACTATCAAAATGGCAGGTGATCTTACAATTCGATCATCTGTAATACAACAAATAAACACTTTGTTTAGAGGTTGACTAAATATTACGCTGAAAAGCTTAAAACTAACCTCATAAATACCGTTGAAATGAAACATTACAAGAAACCTTCCTATCCAAATATAGTCAAATCAATACTTCAACTCATGCATTAGTAATGGCTTCATACGAATGCTGCAAGGGCAAATTAGAATAGTGACGTCAATTTTCCAATTTCAACTGTGATAATAACGTTATCTTCAACTGAATCAACCACCTACTTATAAACTACCTAGTCGTTTTAGACGTTGTTGAATCTCGTTATTTTGCAATTCAATTTTCGTTTCATTCGCCTAATGGACTGTTATAACCCAATTATAATGATATTAAGTAGAATAGATTTGTACTATATAACATTTTATTTGTCAAGTTATCATCGCTATAGAAACGAAAATCTTTGTAATCGTATCGTAATCACTTCGGCCTTTTTGTCATCCGACCAAAAGAACCGCTTTGGAGTTAACCCTGCCCTCGTTCAGAAAAAAATAACAGAGTGTGTTGAGATGATTTGAATGGAAACTCTGTAAAGTGGGACAAAGGAGCAATTGCTGTCTGGAAGAAAACACAAAGTGTACACACAGTACCTACTCACACGTTTCAGCAAATAGGTGAGTATTTTATGTGAAGAAGTACTTTCTCGAAACTTTATCTTATGCTTCATTTGATTTACGAGGGTGTGTTTGTTTTGTCTACGTAGAGCTTCGTCATTCAAGTTACCTAGGTATGAGTTGTATAAATCAAAACTAGCTTCTTCGTCAGACTTCATGAAGGTCGGTATACATTCCGGGGGCACTTACTCCCGGGATAAAAAGCACCTATCCCATTTCCATCTTAAAAAGTTCAATCTATCTCAATACCAAAACTCATCAAAGTTAGTTCAGCTGTTTTGAGGTAAAAAGGTAACACACAGACAGGTAGAGTTACATTACCATTTAAGATATGAGAATTGATAATATGATTAAGTGTTTCAATTGCGACTGGTTGTGAAATTGAGATTAAACATCCTTAGCTTTAAATTTAACAGTAACATTAAAAGTTACTTGATACATCGGCACAAAACTGTCTTACGAACCTTGATGTTTATCCTCAAAAGTATCAAACAAATAAATAGATTTGTGCGACGAAAATATAAACACGAACAAAACTTCTCAGTGAGTTTAGGCTTCTATCCAGAAGGTGGATGATAAGGTTATTAGTAGCGCAATATTGTGGTGGATGGAACGCAGACGAGTCTATATTCGCCTAAAAGTCGACGACAGGCATACGATAGCGCGCTTTCAACTGCCGCATCTGAATTACAAATAAGGGCACTTGAGTCTGCCTCGGCACCCACCATGTCAGGGGCGGCTCGCTCTTTATAATTTTTTTCGTAGCTAAATGCTAAGTTTAGTAGATATTTCGAAATTGAATTACCCGACGGAGAGA
Organism: Orthosia gothica; assembly: GCA_949775005.1. Classification (NCBI taxonomy): domain Eukaryota; kingdom Metazoa; phylum Arthropoda; class Insecta; order Lepidoptera; family Noctuidae; genus Orthosia; species Orthosia gothica. The sequence goes on along the minus strand of OX459048.1, from coordinate 12,824,439 downwards.
GAGTGAAAACATGTCTGTATAAACTTTGTCGAAAAAACCGGCTACTTTTGTCGTTGCGAATAATTAAATACGCTGAAAAGTATTTTATTAGGTTCCACGGAGTTGTTACCTTAACTTTCGGGAAATTTTATGAAAGCAAATTAAGAAGCTTTATATCTAGGGTACGTTGAGAGATATGATATTCACAATCTCCTAATTGGGTCCATTGTTTGAAAAGTTTTATGTCCTATTATATTTATGTCGATATTTTCTATATACAGTTACGTACTAACAAAGAGCTGCCCCAATTGGCATTGTATTAGTCTGACCATGCCCCTCATGACCTGAATACCTAATTAATAATACCCATCACTATAGGATATATGTACAAATAACTGCATAATATATACCGTACCTACAAGTTGTAAACATTATCAAGTGTAGACACCATAAAGCAGATAAAGTATCCGCAGCCAACTTTGTCCATCATTCAATATTTACAGGGAGCTGGGAACCAGGCCAATTTTGCGTATTAGAAATTGCAGTTAAGATTTAATGTAACGAAAAACTTTAAGGTGTTTCGGCGACAGCTTGTAATAATAATTGGAGCGATTTACATTTAATTTGTGAATCTCAAACAGTTTCCTCCTCGTATTTTTAAATGAAATGCAGCGTCCTATTTTTCTTAAAAATACACTGATCTAATCCCAGTAATGGAAAGTCAGCAAGATGTTTTCTATTTCTCATTGCAGAAACGTAGAAAATGAATCCGATAGGAAAATGTCTACTACTTAGACCAGATTAAAATTGCATCGAGTTTAACGAGAAATTAGTACTCTCCTTTAGTATGTACCTTAATCCTCTTACAAAAAGGTTTGAGCAAAAGAAAAATCACAAATAAAAAGTAGACCAAATACGACGTTGGACATATGTTCAATAGTTACAGATAGATAGTATCAATACGACTTAATTCTCATATCACTGTCGGTGAATAGATCCATTTCGATAACTATGAGTTCGAATTGAGCTCTGAACAAGTAAAATAACTTTCTTTACAAAACATTACCTTACTAAATTATTGCCTACTCTGCCTATTGTGTATTTAAATGTAAATAATGAAATGGCTTTTGATATCGATGTTTTGTTGTGTCGATTTTCTTACTAATGGGTGCTTCAAGGCACTTATCTTTTAAGTACGCTGTACAATAAAATAATACATCAAATAAATATGTACCAAATTACAGTACAATTAAAAGATTTATAGGTATTTTCATGAAATTACTAAAGCCTTTCAACTCAACCACATGCCCAAAACTAATAATTACACCAACAGAACCATTTTGTGGTAACATAACTGTAGTGAACATAACTTTAATTAATTTTATTCATTGCGCAAATCATTACAAATATAATTAATAATAAATCAAATCATAATCATTCTGGACGCAGCCCTTCATCTATTTCATAGTACAACACACACCAGGCGTTACATAAGTCTCAAGTTTTTGCAATTAAGTATGTTGTACACGACTTCTTAAATTTCCAAGTTGGTGGCACACGAGCGAAACCGGTAAGTGGGTCACATCCCAAAAAAAGAAATAGGTGTAACATTCTAATTTCAACAGATTCCGTTCAAATATGTATAGGTTTGGATTGCGCAAACACCTGCAGGTGACCCTTATGTGAGGGCTGCCCTTTGTCAATTGGCTCTGGAGTTGTAGGGCCCCGTAACTCCAAACATCTCGTGAGGGTCAGGTTTGCTTTACGATCCAATAAAAAACTCAAACTCAAACAGCATTGTAGGTAGGTACTTCACGTAACCTCTATCTGGTGACCTCGAGCATCGATCTTAGTTGACAATAATTCTCATTACTCCAGGGAACCTTAACTGGAACTATCCATATGGAAGCGCTTTTACGAGAAATTCTCCAGACCAATAAAATAGTTCCTGAAGCCACCAAACAACAAAATTTCTCTGAGAAACCTAATAAATTACCTAATATCAATTGAGTGATTGTGAACTGTAGTTCAAAGAAATCCAAATTTACTTAGCGGAGCACATAATAACGAATCGAACTACAACGATATTAGATGTATTAAGAAAATGGTAGATATTTGGCACATGACCACCGCTATCAGCGCTAGACGATAAACAGAAGCTGAGTACGGAATTCAATTTCCAAAGTATAAGCCTGCCGTGACGGACGCGATTTTTTTCGGCCATGTTTATTTGGGTCAAACGCCCAACAACGACATATAAGTTCTTGTCGTCAATACCGCAGCCCTCCGACTATTAACGAATATCTGGCCGATGTTCTCCGTCTCCCCCAGTTTATGAATACTTAATACTTGTAATATATCTTTAATTAAATCATAAAAGGGCAGTTATAGAAATGTATTTGCCGCAGTGAAGGCATTATCGAGCTCCAAACATAAATCAATATTTTGGACTTTCATGTCATTCAATTCAAAGACTACGTTCGATCGCAATCAGAGTAATTTAACATTTCAATTTATTTCCTGTTTGAAGTTACCTGCCCGCTCATTGAATTGATTGTTTCCAGCATAAAGATACCCGCAAATAGCGTCGGGCAGGTAGCATGTTCCACGTCCGGTTTCTCTAAATACGATGTTCATATTCCGGCGCTGGCCTGGCGCGAACCGGCAGCGGTAAGTTAACTCGTCCGGTTGAGTAGCGAGCGGCATATTTTTGCACCACTCTCTATTATTACATTGGATGGAGTTTGGGCTGGTTTGTGCTCGGCGGATTTAATATGAGAGTCCATACATTGTTGGCTTCAAGCTGCTTATTGCAACAACATTTTGTTACTTTGGTTGGTTCTTGAGTTTTAAACACCTCAGCTTTGATTTAATGAGTAATATGCAAAAATTGCTTGAATATTTACAGAAATCTTAATTTAATTATGGTCAAATTATACTTTTCGTCGACTTTTCGTGTTTGAATACAAACTCAGATCATTTCCCCCGCCGCAATCATTTCTTCATTCGAGAAAAATTCATGAATCTTCTTCATATTTATTCATTGCGGGCGTCGCAACTCGCAATATGGTGTGGAAATGTTGTCATTGTTATGCTTAATTCATTAGTATACGCAATGACTTGCGTACTCACGGCTCATGGAGTCACCAGATACTGGGTAATCTTACTAATCTTTGTTATTGCGATGTATGTTTCTGGGATTCAATCTACAGAAAATCGAAGACGTTCAGATTCCTCACTCTCCGACTAAACGAGCCATCGAAATGTTATTCAAATGACTCAAGTAAAACCGAGCGATCGATTTGCTCAGTTTGATTGTATCCATCTATATGTATAATCTAAAGGGATTTCAATTAGTGATCTACTCGTATCTAATTCACTATCACAATGCAAACAATACCTACTACCTAGTTCTAAGGATATACCAGATTATGTTTGGTCTAGTCGCCTCGAGAACTACAATCGAGTTATTCAAATATAATCAAGTTATCCTCAAGATGTCAACATGTACGTATACGGCTCCTTGTATTTCACCAACTGTGTTGAATATTGTAGCGTAACGAAATGCAGTGGAGCCTTAAGGCAAGTGGCTAACAGTCTGCTACTCGTACTAGGAACCCACTTCGAATGTGGAGGCTTACCTGCACGTAACACGATTACTCCACGTTCGGGTAGTAGCAATTCAAGCAATATTCCGTCGGTCGGTCTCTATCGGCTCGTGGTCCTACCTTATTCCGCTGTTGACCACGGAATACTGCAAATAGATTTTATGTACTGCAACGATTTTTGATGAAATGTACGATGTGTGTTCATTATTTTCTTTTCTTTTTTCCCTTTCCACTGAAACTTCATAATGATAAGTATGTTTTGGGCATAGGATATCTCGAATAGTTAAATGACTGTGACGAAGCAAATTTAAATAAATGGTTTTATGAAAATGAAACCATCGAACTGATCTGATGGTGAAGCCGGAAGGAAGGTACCGGAACTCCGTAATAAAACAATATATCCTAGTCGTGTTCATGGTTGATGGAATTATTATGAGAAGCCCTCGGGCTATAAATGATTTTCGTGGTAATATATACGGTATGTACTAAAACTAAAAAGTGAAAAATGAAAAGCTTTTTAATTTTTTTGTTGAAAAGTTTTTTGTGTCTAATAGAACTTCAAATCATCAAATTCTATAGTTGATTCACTTTTTTCCTACAGAAGCACTAAAAGGTACAATTTTACTCGTCTAAAACTTACTGTTCCGTACTTTAATTACAACTAACACCTATTTAAGATACCTATCAGTTCGTGTTAGTTTTCGTGCTTGCCTTGTTGCTTGTTGAGAGCAACACTGTTGTTATACGTAGTGTTTACTTCAACTACGTAACTATTTCTAGGAAAACCGAATAATATGATAGTTTTCACCTAAGTGCTCGTTCACACAGAGGTCCATTTTACAGGTCCGCTTTATCGTATACGTTTTTATTGGACGCTGACGTATGTCGTTGTATCAGCGAGTTCACACACATGACAGTATTCCAGGTCCAGTAAAAAATACCGAACCAACAAAATATACAGGAGTACGCTTTATCGTATGCGTTTTTATTCGGCAATGGCGTAGGAAGTAGGTATGAGCGAGTTCACACACACCCAACAGTATTAAGAATACTGATCCGTTTTATTTGAAAGTTGGTAGTACACTAACTAAATGTGGAGTGAGTGTTACCCTCGCAGTAGCGACGGATCCGTTAAAAATGTACTGTAAATGCGGTGTGAACATCACCTCCAGTGACGGATCCGTTTAAAACAGTCCTGTTAATGCGTATGTTCTGTGTGAACGTACCCTAATTCTCAGAAGCGTGAATACCCTGCACGAGTAGAACTCCTGCATTCCTTTTGTTCTCTGCAAAACAGTGTCTACATCACCTGTCCAGTTTCAAACTACTTAGCATGCCAATAAATTGTGATGTTCATAGCATAGCCAAACATTCAGCTAACCAAAGTGTAGGTTTACTTGATAAACTAAACTTAGACTTGCTCAATACAGCCCACACTTCGGTATACCATTTCATCTATCGCTAAACGTGAATTTTCAAAGAAATTTAGACCTTATGTACTTTTAGGGATATCATTACTGCATAAATGTTCGCACACTTCTTCACTATAGGTGAAAGTGTACCGGAATGTAATAAAAAATTATTCACAACCCCATCTTTGCCTTGGTGGGAAGATACTGGGGCATGGGTGGCTTGTGATATACCATCGACACACGTAGCAAGATTCGTGCAAAGCTTCTTGTGGGAAATACGGTAGGTGAGGTTTATAGGCCCGAAAAGATCGAACCCGAACACGCTCGAACACGTAGAAGAACAATCTAGAATACATAAATATTGGATGTACATTTAGATACGACAAATATTTGTATCGATTTTGAATGAATGATTTGAAAGAATGGGATTGAGTTTATTAAAAACTTAAGTGAATGGCCTTTACAGCTGTAAACACATTTCTTAAGTGAATCCATCACTCTATTTTCAGTTACTTCAAACATTCCAAGTATCAATTTAGGCTAAAAGTATTGAAATTATATAAATACTTCACAGAAATTGTAGATCGTTAGCTTCGGAGCGAGGAGAAAGGACCTCCATTTCGGCTTCGAATCAACATTCCACGAAAAATATGGTTCCGTATGACGCTTTTTCGATCATGAAAGGGCAAACAAAAGGACCCGGCTTCCAAATCCGATTTTTGTGAGTGCCATTCACCGACGGCCTCATAATTAAATTGTTATAAGTGTGGGTCATTTCATTCAAACTTAAACTGTAATGAAATTCATCAGTGAAATTCATTCGCTATTGAAATTATTAATTACGAAATTCACAAGTAAAAACAAGAACGTTGCTCAGCAAAGGGATATTTAATGGTAGAAAAGGTATACATTTATTGGAACTAACCAAACAGCAAAAAATAACTTTTTACAGAATAATTTCAGGAAATTACAGCGCAGTCACCATGTCACAATCTGCGAACATTTCTCGACCGAGCGCATTCGCCGCGCAATAATACAATTGAGCAATCAAACAGATTTTGTTAACGAGCTTTTTTCGATTAACTTCGTTCATAACAAATTGTAGATAGTGCTCGTTATGTGGGGTCACAAATAATGCCATCGTAGAATAAAATCATGCATGTGTGTGCTCTAATGTTGCTGTTCCACCAGAGATACTATCGTACTACTTCTAATACTGTCGTGGATTTCAGTTTAAGCATAAAATGAATAGGCATGTCGATTGCTGTGGCAATAAAAACTTTTACATAATTCTTCTTCTTTCGTTAGCTAAGCGAGGTAATCGACAAGAAAAATCGACCGATGAGAGATCGCTTCATTTTCCTAGCTCTATTAGGCTCTACGCAAGTGGAAAGCGACATTCAAAAAGACAAAATGTAAGGGATTGATCACGAGATTTTTTGATATCGCTTGTCAATTCCATACAATTTTGCCTTTTTAGGGTTCCGAACCCAAAGGGTAAAAACGGGACCCTATTACTAAGACTCCGCGGTCCGTCTGTCTGTCTGTCTGTCACCAAGCTGTATCTCATGAACCGTGATAGCTAGACAGTTGAAAATGTTTTCACAGATGATGTATTTCTGTTGCCGCTATAACAACAAATACTAAAAACAGAATAAAATTAATATTTAAGGGGGGCTCCCATACAACAAACGTGATTTTATTGCCGTTTTTTTGCGATAATGGTACGGAACCCTTCGTGCGCGAGTCCGACTCGCACTTGGCCGGTTTTTGACAATTACTTTGGCCACGCTTTCGATGACAGAATGTTGAAAAAAATACAAAAAAAGCTAGAGATGTGTGCGGAGATCGCAACTCAGAATGCGCGCGCGCTAATTCGAAAAGAGTCTCGACGCAACCTCGCTCCTCTCAGCTACACACATTTTCACAGGTTGGCTACGCATCCTCGTACCGTGCAAGATGCTCGCAGCCCGAAAACTCCTCCCACACCGCCGCTACATCCTCCCACCGCCTAGCTACCGAGCACATCTCTTTTTTTTACTTTTTTTTATTATTGATAGGCTCGCGTTTGATCACTATCGCACCTATCTCTGCTGACAAAGCATCCTCAAATTCTCGTCTTGTGTTAGAAAATGTGATAGCAGAACTAAAATAATCAGTTTCCAAAGCATCTGTGCCGAGTTTCCTCACGTACGAAACTTTAGATTCGCTCAGATTATTTCTACTAGAGTTTTCCTGACGCTTCGAGCAACAACATAACTGTATACGATCGCACACCTGCCTCTGGCGTTATCTTGTTAAGATCATAATATACATTTCATGGTTTGGAATAAGTTATTTTTGAACTTTACGGGCATACCTACAAGTCTATTATGTAGACGTCAGAACATCACCTTCATTTGTAGCTCGCTCGCAGCTAATGTAATTCTAGACCCTCATTAAAATCATACTGTATTAAAGTTGCCATACTGTCTAGATCGAATGCAAGCCTTAGTAAGTCACAAAACATAAGGGTTTTAAAGATTTTATTAAAATTTATTATAAGAAACTGTTTTTTCTTTAATTACATAAAGGTACATTAGAATGCTGAAAGGTATTTTTTTTGTAAGTCATGACAGCAAAATAGGATTTTGTAGTGCCAATATTTTTTATGTATAAGTATTAGCTCGCTTTTTGTTTAAAAGTTTAATTATTAGCTCGCTGAGCTACCCCTCTCACAATACCAATATTTTTCGTTATGGAGATCGACTTCCAAAAATAAAGTTATTTTCACTTTGTAGTTTTCTTATTTGGAAGTCGGTAGTATTTTTTTATAATAGTTATTTATGCTACAAGTGCGGAAGGTAGGTGATTTCCGATAAGTGGCATTTTTATTCACGAGCGAGCGAAGCGAGTGAGTGGATAAATCGACACAAGTCGGAAATCATCTTACGTACGTGTATCATACAACATTTTACTATGCATTGTGCGAGGAAATAAATAAATTAATAAAATGAATTTAATAAAATGGCGGGCTTATTCAAGCGCGTTCAGCATATCCACAGATTAACTAATAGTTCCTCGGGCATATCTACTGCGCATGTGCAAATAGCTGTCACATCGTAACGCAATAAGGCACGAGCAAAATATACGTTCTGCCAAACATATTTAAAATTAATTTATTGATCAAAATCTAAATCTAGAGTAATTAAAAACGCCTAAAATAAAGTATTAGTTTTATTTTACCTTTTATATGAATGATAATCTGTGCATAACTAATTTTTAAAACTTTTCTCAAATAATAAAAACTCTATGCGTCGGGCTGACGTTGGAGTTAAAAATTAAAAAAGTACAGGAAAGTAAAAAGCACTAGTGAAAAAAAGTGACACTTTCCGCACAGTTTGGCTGCTTGGAAAACCGCTCTTTTCGAGGACATGCATTGTAAAAAAGTTTTTAATTTTTCTCTGTTTACTTGTACCTACCTAATAGGCTATAGTTTAGTATTAAGGTACCTATAAATCCAGAATAGATTTTCCGAATATCATGACACTGAACATAACCGGTGAAATGAGAGTGTAGTAAGGTGAACTGTACACATCTGCGTACCCCTTTAGAGCTTACTGGCGTGATGTTATGTCGTGAAATGGTAGAAACAATAAACAAACATGTGATTGCAGTAATCCCGAGAGATTTGCCGTTATTTATTGAAGAGTTATGTTGTATATCTCTGAAGTTCTTCAACAGATCTTCACTAAAATGAAATGGGACCAACTTCGAAACATACTCTTTCAGACAAAAAAATAATGTTTAATCGGTCCACAATTGACGGCGATATCGGTGAACATAAATATTTTAAAAAAACATACAAAAAGTCGAACATAGAACCTTCTCATTATTGGGAAGTCGGTTAAAAAAATAGCCAAGGTGTTAAAAGATAACCAGGGCCTGCAGTCTCGACATAGCTAACGATCGTTACGTTAAGTAACATTCGTTAACTCTTACCACAAAATAGTAAGTATACAGAAGGGCCACTCCCGCCGTTTGGAAAATTGACAGCTTGACAGATTCAATAGGGTTGCTACTATATTGATTCCGAATAAAAAAAAAAAGGGTAGGTTGCCCAAGTTACAAACATAAATACATAGATTCGTCTAAACATACATCATATCATGCTTACATGCCTTAGAGGGTAGACAGGGCATCAAATATCAATTTAATATCACGAACACTACAACCCTAGTGAATCTGTCAAGTTTAGCTGTCAATTTTCCAAACGGCGGGAGTGGCCCCTCTGTATACTTACTATTTTGTGGTAAGAGTTAACGAATGTTACTTGACGTAACGATCGTTAGCTATGTCGAGACTGCAGGCCCAGAAGAACCAATTTCTAACATTTTTGGATTTTGTCTACTCGTCGGATTGTCGATTTGTCTGTATATCTGTTTGTCTTTTTATGTGTGTACGCATCACGAAAAATTTACGAAACCAATATATAATTTTCATACATAAAAATAAATTCTGCATAACTTAAGGTACTACTAGGTTTTTGTTTCATCGCATTCGGATCACTCTATCAAAAGTTAAATGAATTTTTCCACTACCTTTTCTAATGTAATACATTGCCTATCGTTTCGAAATATGATCATTTAGACACAAGATAACAAAAAAAAAACCTGCATAACTTAAGGTATTACTAGGTTTTTGTTTCATCGCAATCGGATCACTCTATCAAAAGTTAAATGATATTTTCCACTACTTTTTCTATTATGTAATACATTGCCTAAGAAATTCGTTTCGAAATATGATCATTTAGACACAAGATAACGAAATAAAAAAATTAAAAATTTTTACATATAAACAGTTACGAATTGTATGGAGTTTTGATATCATTACGTGGGACACTCAGAAAGTTTTGCGAAACTAAAAAAAATTGTTCTATACGTACATATATTTTTATTAAATCTTTTCAAAGTACTTTCCACCAGCCTCTATACAAAGATTCATGCGCCTAAACCAGTTTTCAAAACACTTTTTCCAGTCCGCCGCAGACACCTCGTTTACAGCCTGCTCGAACGCAGCCAGCGCATCTTCCGGCGACGAAAATTGTATCCCTTTGAGCTGATTTTTTATTTTTGGGAATAAAAAGAAGTCACACGGTGCTAGATCAGGGCTGTAAGGAGGGTGACCCAGGAGTTTGACTGGCGTGCTGTCCAGGAAGTCCCTCGTTTTGAGTGCGGTGTGCGCAGGTGCATTGTCGTGGTGGAGCAGTAGCCCGCGGAGCCCTGTGTTTGGTCGCTTGTTGCTTATAACAGAGAAAACTTCTGGCAAACATTTGGTAGTATACCATTCGGCATTAATGCTTCTTTGATCCCGTAAGGGAATTGATACCAAGTGGCCAGTCAAATCAAAAAAAAAAAAAAAGCTAGCGATCAAAATCTTACCCCCGCTTCTAGATCGCTTCACTTTGGTAGGCGTTGGCTCATTTTGAAACACCCAAACAGTCGACTGGCGCTTGGTTTCTGGGTCGTATTGATAAATCCAGGACTCATCACCTGTAACGATGTCGTAAACACGCCGAGACGAGCCTGCTTCAAATTTGTTAAGCATATCACGGCACCATTCCACCCGGGCCTGCTTCTGAGCATCGGTGAGGTTGTGCGGCACCCAGCGTGATACTATCCTCCTCACGCGAAGATGGCTGTGTAGAATCTCGTGAACGCTTCCCGATCCAATCTTCAATATGTGTTGAATCTCCTGATATGTAATTCGCCTATTGTCTTGGATTAAATTTTTCACTGCTAGCACGTTTTCTTCGGTAACAGCCGTCAAAGGGCGACCGCTTCTTTCGTCATCCCCCAAAGTTGGTCGACCGCGCTTGAATTCGTTATACCAACGATACACGGTTGCCTTGGAAGGGCCTTCATCCATGAATGCCATTTGAAGTCTATCGTACGATTCATCCGGTTTCAGGCGACACTTGAAATCGTATAAAATCATAGCTCTAAAATGTTCCCGGCGCAGATCCATATTTCAGTGAGACACAATACTTTGAATTAACTCGCAAAAAATGTGGAGGGAAATTTTGAAATTGGAACTTACTTATTTTTACTTATAAATAATCATATTTTCGAAAAACATTATAACTGGCCAGTCTCCCATATATAAAAACTTTTTTTCGCAATACTTTCTGAGGGGCCTGGTATGTAACCGGTAGAATGATTCTGAACCTGTTACCTCTCGAAAAAAGCGCGCGTTGATTGTGTGTATATAGTCTGTGGTTTTCAGTCTGAACGTTTCTAATAAATTGTTGTTGAAACTTATTTGCATTTAATTAAGTAAGCTCATCAGGAAGTGGATAAAGAATCGTTCGTGTCTCGCATCACTTGAATGTAGCTTTCGACGTTCGCCGAACGCTCGTGTTAAAATCTCGACTTTTTGTGCTCGACACAAAATGTACTATTAAAGTGTTCAAGAAATAAAATATCACAACACAAGCAATTCAGATACTCGGACAGTTGAAACCATAATCGATAGATGGCGTTGTGCGTTGTGCGACATCATTTTCTGAATGGCGGTGTTAAGATTCTCCGCAAATGATCCTAGAAAAAAATAGGTAGGTAGGTTGGATAGGGAAGGCAGTGTACAGGAGCGAAGCCACGGCCACAGCTAGTTTATAATATTAGTAAGATTTTTATCAGCAGGTACGATTACATCTATTTTAGTATTAACAAAGATTCTTAGAAGTAGGGTAAACCTTCCTATTGCTGGCACCCCTCCTGTTTTTGGCACTTCTAAGTTTAAAGGCAAAAATAACAAAACCATAGATTACGCAATATTGGAATTTCTATGCCTGTAATAGGCTTCTAGATAGCTTTTCTGTAATTTAGTTAAAATATATGTATAATTACTATTTCACACTTAAAACAAAGATTTGAATATTTCCTTTCGATGTCATTATAATTTTTGAATGCTAGTGCATTTAAATATGATTTTCTGGACATTTGATTACGAAGCTAGGGGAGGCATTCCTTAAAGTGCCAATAACTGGGTATCTTACCCTATTTGCCACACCCAATATTTACAGGAAACTCCTCACTGTACCCGCTAAATAAACCAGTGAATGGTCAAACAAGAGAGGATAGATTTACTTTCTCTTTATCAGTGTCCACCACCCGCTCAACCGCCCTAAACAAATTTGTGCACAATCGGAACATTTACTCAGCCATATTAAAGTTTCGATTCATGTTTATACGTATACTTTAAGGTAAATAGTATAAAAGTTATAGCTTCTTGGGTAACAATGATTGTTTTTGGACATTTTAAACATATTCATATGAATTCCACAGACAAGCACGAGGCGACAATGCGACAGTATTTTTTATAGAAACTGTTCTACAGATCCGAAGAAAATTTTCTATGAGGAGATGACTTGGTACAGGTATAATCACCACTTGCGGTGATCCATCTGGTGATTTACGTATTTATTTATTCTGACTTCCTGGCGTTGCAGTGTATTGTGTTTTATGACATCGCCGATGAGGAAGGTGGTGCTTCGGCAATGAAAAATAATTAAAAAGTTGATCTAAAATAAACAAATAGGTAATGAGTTTGAATATTTATAGGAGGTAAACTCAGGCAATCCGTTTCTGTTTTTAAAAAAATACACTGACTTATGGCTGTGTTTGTTGTTTAGTGTGTTCCCCGTTTTTTCCGTCAATTGTGGAGCGATTTTTGTTTGTAATAGTACGCTCCCGAATTCGTCCCATTTAAATTTGGTGAAGAAGTTTGCAGATATGGAACGGATCTCCTCAAAAAACTACGGCATATCTTTCGGGATTGCTGCAACCACATGTCGGCTTATTGTTTACATCATTTCATAAAATAACATCAAACCGGTACGCTCTAAAGGGGTACGCAGATGTGTACACTAAACCCTGGTACACTCTCATTTCACAGGTTAGGTTCAATTTTTATGTGATTCTGGTTATCTATTCTGGCATAACTTTAGGCATTGGGGTACCTTGCTATAGTACTTACCCATGATGTACAAAACTAAAAAGAAAGATACTTATTTATTTTTTACAAAAAATGACCTACAACCGACTCTCAAATAAAAAAACTTCTATTTCGGCAGTTGGTGTCATAAAACGAAGAATCAAAACAGGAACACCGACTTCCGAAATTGAACGTATTTTTCACTTTGTAGTGTTTTTTTTTTTGGAAGTTGGTGGTATTTTTTTGTAAAATGATTTTTTGTCACGGAAATATCCACGGTTTTTGTGAGATAGACCACGGGAATAAATCCTAAAATTATATTATACACCTTTACCCTCGTAAAAACATCAAAGTGCACATTGAACATCGCCCGGTCGGTGTCACTCAACCGGTCCACATCAAGGTTGATGCATTTTTAACTAAAATTGGATTTAAAAATAGAGGTGAAAGCCATAAAAAACTCGTGTAAAGCTTGGACTGTCGTGTTTTTATTAAAAAAATTAATGAAATTGTCCGTAAAACTGTTTATCAGCTTAATGTAAAAGTTCCTAAGCAACTAAAATGTATTAGGAAATAAGGAAACTGTTCTTAAGATTTCAGCCATACCGTCTACCTTAAAATATCTAAGCACAAAATAGTAGATTTTTTATCTAGGCAGTAAACAACTATTTTAAAGACGAGAGTGTTTTTTTGAATCCAGAACGGAGCAAAGGATTCTAGAGTAGAGTCCCGAGCGTAGCGAGGGGTTCTATAGTACGTTACTCGAGCTTAAAATAGTGTTGCTCCCGCGGTGGGCACTCTACTTTTTAACACATGAGAAAATAAGTAAACGAACGAACGTTACGTTTATTTTTTTACATATGCAATTTGGTACCATAAGACAATATATAAATAAGAATAGGCTAATGTTTATATTTGAACAATTTTGCAAGTGCATCGTAACAAGTTTATTAGTACTATCCGTTACAGTTGTAGTTTTTTTTTTTATTTGGCTCGTGCGCGGTTTTATAGCCATTCATCTCATACATTCGTCGTAATCGATTTTAGCGATTTAATATTATTTTGGACCGCATGGTTTGTGATTCACCTCTTTGCTGATTGGAACATTTACTAACAATATCCACATTCCAAATTCAAATCACTTTTAGTGCCTAAGGGATTAATGAGCTATTTTAATCCCTGTTTACGAGGAATAAATTAGCTCTTTTTAAAAGATGTGATAAATACTAATTTATAGATGCCTCTGACGTGTAGTTAAGACTAACTTTATTTAAAAAACTGAAAATTCGTATTAGCATGTAGGTAACATGCAATGCCCGGAGCCTGAAACCTGAATCAGTTATTTAGTACCGCTGTCCAGTCGAAACATTTTAAATATTCAAAGTAAAAGCTGGCTGAAACACTGAAACATGCAGCCGCTCAAATGTCACGACTAACAGCCAACGCTTTTTATAGAAGTTCTTTTCATAATAAATGTAACGAGAAAATCAAGGTGAGATCTATATGCAAAATCCATTACTTTGCTCAATGAGGTAATTAATTTTTAAGTTATTGTCTCTGATTAGATAAAAAAAGCTATAGCAAACCTTTTTTTTGGATGGGATATCATCCAATAACTTCTCCCGCTCTGGATGAAGCGGGAGGGCGTGCCAGACTTATACTGACTAAAACCCACCCGTGTTCCTTCAGTTGCTTGAGCCAGGGCCGCGGTAAAACTCTTTCAAATTTATCCGCGACCCAGACAGGCATCAGCCCTAGCGGACCCCGTCAGTTTTTGCTGACATCTCTTTGAGGCACGTGACTCGGGCCTGGTCCTTATCAGTCGGCGAGCTACCCATTACTCGCCGTCCGCAAGCCCGCGCCTACGGTGGCCTTGCGAATCCCGATACCCAGAGGGTCTCCTGCGGTGGCTAGGAGCGTGTGGAAAGTTATTGAATACTCACCGTTTCTCTTTTCATATTAAGCATTAAAGGAAACTAAAATGTATCATTATTAATCCATTATTCAATGAACACGAGTTTCTTTGTTGGCATAGGTTCCAATATGTTTATAACTGTGTATCAGCTATCATCTGGAAAATAAACGTTTTCTTTTTCTATCTAAACCAAGACCTGAAAATTGTTTTCATTTGTAGCCAAAACTCTATTTATAGCTATTCAGCCCGTTCTATTTATCTGAAAGAGAACAAATACGAATACCAAATCCTCGACATAAATATATTAAGTGAAACATATGTATCGAGCACAAACAAATAAATAATTTGATCCAGTTTATAAACCTACGTGGGCAAAGCAATCCCACGGGAATGTAAATAGGTTATAAGAACATGTAAAGTGGATACGATCAATCACACGGAGAGCCAAAGTCCACTTTCATAAAAGTCTGAAGAGATACCTCCGCCATGATATTGCAATATTACGAGAGATTGTCGCTGATGTGCAAAAATGACGGTGATATTACTAGCCAACCTTATTATATTGGAATCGATCCATTCCACTGGTTCAATTCAAAGATATCATCATGTCTTGAGGAAAGTTTTGAGAATAAATATGAATAATATCCATTCCTCAAGCACCTCCGGATATGTTTGCCCCCATGGCGCTCCCTCACTCAAGTGCTAGCGACCTTTTAAGGAGGTCCATTAATTGAGAGTGCAAGTCACTCCCTGCGATTTTATAACCGTGTAGTTCAAACAGTGGTCAGGAAAGGGCCAAGTTATTCTATAGTTTTAAGCAACCAATGCACTAATCCTCCCAAACCCATAGCCCAATTAACTTTGTCTTCATATTTAACAATACTCTTGCACCAACCGGGGATTGTCCTTGGGTGCACTTGCGTAGAGCATACAGAGATAATCATCGGTTGGTGTCACATATCGTGATACATATCTAACAAGGCTACTGCGACTCGGCTTCGGCCACTTTTTTTTTGTCTTTTTAATCAATGTCTTCTCCCGCTCAGGTAGAAATGAGAGGGCGTGTCAGACTTTTACTGACTAAAACCCACCCGTGTTCCTTCAGGTGCTTGAGCCAGGGCCACGGTAACTTCTTTTCAAATTTATCCACGACCGAGACAGGCATCGGCCCTACCCGAGCCCGTCAGTTTCTGCCGAAATCTCTTTGAGGCACGCGTGGAAAACTACGCGCCGTCGATCCGGGCCTGGTACTTATAGGACGGCGAGCTACCCATTACTCGCCGTCCGCAAGCCCACGCCTACGGTGGTCGGGCATCAGCTTCAACTCCCGACGCCCAGGGTGTCTCTTGCGGTGGCTTGGGCCGTGAGGGCGTCTCCGTTGCGTCTTCCTCACGCTTTCTGCCTCCTCCTTCGCGAGCATTACTGCTTCGCAGAAGGAGGTGACAGCTTCCCATGCCCTCTCGCTCCGTACCATATGGCCTGAACCAAGACTGGATGTAAGAGGTCGCCACCACCGATCGCCTCCACGAGGACATGGCGTTGCTCCACCTAAACGGGGCAGACTTCAACCGTATAATCTACCGAGCGTTTCTTCCTGCCTTAACCTGAACAGGAACCTCGTGAAACAGCCATTTCCGGTGAGGACCTGCTTCAGGCAGAAGGTGAGGACGCCGTGACGCCTCTCAAGCCACTCCTCAAAGAGCCTTATCACCACAATTGTGGCGTGCCCACGGATTCAGCCCATGGCACGCCTTTCAAAGGTCTGGGAGCCCAGAATCCCGAGATTGTTAAAAACTTAACAGTAGAAGAAGACCAATGAAATGATGCATAGATGTTCTGTGTATGTATGGGAGGTGGGCTAGATACAGAGATGACAAATGATATAAGTATGAGAGAAGTATGGAAGAAGAATACATATTATCCCGACTACAAATATATTGGGATAAGAGGAAGAGAATTATTACTTTAAAGAAGTCTTATCAAAACAGATAGGAAACTATCACCTAACAGGTGGTGTATGTGTATGTTCAATTAAGAGTAAATACCTTAGTTGGCGTCTAAACCGCCTCTATCTTTACCTTTTCCTTAAGATGTAATTAGTGTAATTGCCACATCTGTGATCACACACCCGAGACGAATTAAGACAATGTGTTTCGTCTCACTGGGGAATACTAGCCCGAAACTGCGAATCCTGGCAGCATAGTGAAGCACGTAGGACTAGTTAGTGCATGCATTAGGCTTTAAGAAGGTTATAACTAAGGCTATAAAGTAAGTGACGAAAACGTGGCGATAGCGAATGGAAATTTTTCAAAAATGTATGTATATTTCAAACGCTAACTAAATGTGATATGTCAATCCTTTAAATGTTGGCATTTCGACGATCGCCATCGCTGACATCGAATGATACTTGTCTAGAAACTCTGAATACTTCAAGACCCATGATTGGTGTCCGAAATCCGACCCCATCGCTGAAATTCTGAAAAAGATGGAACAAGCCCGTGTTCCAATCCGATATCTCCAAATAACTACCTCTTAATTATTTACGTCTATTCGCGATGAAACGCAAAACATATTTCCGGTATATCCGCTTTCATGTTTCCGTGCATTGGATGAATTGAATAACTTCAAAACATCGGACAGAGGGATCACAGAATTGTATCATGGAAAAATAACCAAAAAGCCTTCTGGCCGTTTTATATTATCGCGTTTTATATTTTGTTGCTCCAGTATTTCAGCTGGAATGCTGAAGCAATGATCATTGAATCTTTGTAAATTTTTAAATTTTGTTCAAATTTATTGTGCTACTAACATAGGTATAAGTTTGTATTGCTACTAACACCATTATTATTATGTATGTTTAGGTTTAAGTTATTTTATCTGGGCCCTGTCGCCTGAAATAAATGAATTAATAATAATATGTTCGCGATTTACGCTTCCCATTTTTTATGAAACGTGATGACATTATTTGGGTTAAAGGTTTGGTTTAAAGTATATCATAGACCGATGCGGCTAAAATCGATATACGGAGAAACTTTCATCTGACTATTGCAGCCCAATTACTAGGGAATTACGAACACGAAGGATTGGAGCGATTGGCAGACCGACGAAGTCGGTAATAATCCGTTGAATGGCATAGGTATTCGAATGAAGACCAGGACCGGATTAACTTGCTCTCTGAGAGATACTCGATGTACAAAAATGGTTTCCCATTCAGGGATTGACGACAAGACGTACATGGACTGATAGGCAGCAGTATAGAAAGAAGTTTCTTAAAATCATACAGGACTTCATACATGGGAAGAATTATTTATTAGTTTTATTAGTTTATCCTCGCACTGGAACGCTTTGCAGCAATTATACCAATGGAACACAATCTTAAAATAAACTCACCAGGTTTTCCTTCACCGTTGTAGCGATGTACAAGATAAACTTAGAAAGTACATAATATGAATTTAAAAAGTCACATTGGTACTTGCTGGGATTCAAACCCACGACCTCAAGAACGAGAGGCGTTCACCATGACATGTGAAGATAAAGGAAAAGCCTGATTAGTAGGCAACTGCTTGATAGTTCTGCTATAACTGTAACTAATAAATTACCCACCGCTTACACACAATTATGGTCATCTAGCCCAGCTCGCTATTACTTCAACAATGTGGGCACCGGCAGCGGCGATTGTATCGCGTGAACTTCTTCTTTCACCATGTACTAAACCACGAAATCCACCTCGCCCCTCTGCCTTCCTCTATAAATAATTCTATTTAAAACTACTCCACAGAACCAGTTCGCGAAGTGCACTTAAATGCTAAAAGCACAAAGTAAAAACATTGCACAAAATAATTCGATACACAGCGATGAAGCGAACCTAACTTGTAATGAGACTTCTGTGATAGAATAAAAAACTACTTGAAAAATACACAACTAAAAGTTAAAAACCCAATTAAAACTTGTTTCTATTGTAGCAAGTCCGGAACTCTCTCTACTTTTTAGTGAAGAAATAAAACTATAAAAATAATAGACTTATGTTTAATTGAATTACTTATTAGTCGCTTCAACTAATTTGATTTTAATGTACGCTATATTATTAAATTACATTTCATCACAGCTGCGAATTTCATTTTCTCTTTGAAGAGAGATTGGCTTCAGCAATCAGCTGCGATCTGACGTCACTTTTATTTATCTTTAATCCTGGACATTTCTCCGTGACAGTAGTAAAGATAAAAGAACTTGGAACCTCCTTTGTTCTTATAAAAGGGTTTAATCATAGTACAGGGTGCGGTTTAAGGGGCACGAGCAGTTTTCATTCACGAAATACCGTCCACCTACACACCGATCTACTCATCAACATGGTGAAATGTGCAAAGTGCGGGAAACTGGTGACGAAAAAAAGTCCTGGTTTACAGTGTTCCAAGTGCAGTAAATGGATTCATGCATCATGTGCTTCAATAACAGCAGATCAGTTAAACGTATTATACTCAACGGACGCCGTTGATTGGAGATGTCGTTCATGTGTGGGTAATGCCAAACCCAAACGTCTATCCTGTATCATGCCTGACGTTGATGATGAAGACATCACAGACACGGAGAACCTAGTGGATTCCAACATAACCCAACGCATTCTCAGCGATATACGGCGAGAGGTACGCGACATAATAAAAGAAGAGCTGCAAAGTACCCTACAATTCTACTCCGACAAAATTGATGAGTACGAACAAAAGATACATGGGTATGAAAACAAACTAAAAATACTCGAAAATCAGAATATTGAGCTGAAAAACAATTACAAAAACATCGAACTTAAAAATAATGTAGTGGAACAAAAACTTAACGCAATTGAACAAAGACAATTAGCCAACAACATTGATATTTGTGGGGTAGCCGAAACAGAAGACATTGATAGTGTCATGAAAAACTTATGTACTAAATTAAAACTAAAATCTGAAGACGTCGTCAATACACACAGAAAGAAAAGTAACCGACCTGAAGCCAAAGAAGGAAAAGTGCCCCCCATAATCAGTGTGACTCTTAAGGAAGGCTGTCGGGATACATGGCTGCAGGTCGCTAGGACACATAATGTTACTGGAAAAGACCTAGGTTGTCGTCAGGATAACAAAATATACCTCAGAGAAAGTTTATCACCTACAACGGCCTACCTACTTTGGGCAACGAAGACTGCTCTGAAAGGAACAAACATATGCAAATTCGTCTGGTGTAAGAACGGACAAATACTAGTCAAAAGGTACGAAAAGGGTAAAACCTACAATATTCGATCAGAAAAGGATATACAGAGGCTCGTCTCTGAATTTAAAAATAATCAGGACACATGAAGCCCCTCCACATTAATATTAATTAATTTTACCCCCTACCAATCTAAAAACCACCAAAAATGGATGACACATATGATAACATAATTGAAAATACATACAAACATTGGAATGATTACACAGATGAATTACCAGATATATACAACTCAATAACAATGCTTCATGTAAATATCAGATCAATGCTGAAGAATTTCTCTCAACTCGAATACATCATCATGAACTGCCCTCAAACTATTCACCTGGTCATTATCACCGAGGCAAATATCTCTGACAGGACTAAATCATTGTTCGAGCTTGCGGATTACGACATGAATACCCAGTTGCGTGATTCTAAGAAGGGAGGCGGAGTCATCATATATGTGCACAAGAGCATTTGTTTCACCAGACTACCTTCGTGTACACAGAACTTCGAGTGTATAACCGGCGAGCTAAAAACGGACTATGGTTCAACGATTGTTTTGTGTGCCGTGTACAGACCACCCGATACGAAAAAGACCCTTTTCATCGAGGAGTTGCGTAGTCAAATTATCAAAATTTCTCCAATAAATAATGTCGTTCTGCTAGGCGACATGAATATCGACTTGACACAAAAAAAATCGATAACTAAACTGTATTTAAACACACTCTGTGAAATGGGTCTTGTTTCCGGCATAAACCAGTTTACTCGAATAGATAAGCGAGGTGAGTGCATAACAAAATCATGTATAGATCATATATTTATACGTAGTGTCGATTGCCGCGCCGTACAAACAGCTGTTGTAAAGAATGCGTTAGCCGACCACTTCATAACCGGCTGCGCGCTAGTCGACAATACTTATGTAAACAAAGCTGGTCAATATAAAATCATAAGCAAATTAGATAATAGTAAGTTGCAAAGTGAATTGAGTAAAATTAACTGGAGTGTAGCCCTAGATTACGACAACCCTAAAGATATTTTATGTTTTGTATTGGATAAATTTTCTTGTGCATATGAAAACTGTATGAACAATGTAAAAATTAAACTTGGTAAAAGACAAATTTGTAAATGGAAAAGTAGCAGAATAGAAAAAATGTGTGTAAAAAGAGATCAACTACTAGAAATCTGGCTTAAAGATCAAAGCAACCTGGCTAATAGGCTATTATACAATAAATACAGAAATAAAACAAATAAGCATATTAATAATGTAAAAAATAATTATTTTTATAAGGAGGTAAAATCCAATTTTCATAATATTAAAAAAGTGTGGGAAACTATCAATAACTTATGTGGGAAAATAAATAAGTCTATAGATGACATAATTATAAAACATTTTAAACTATTGCCAAATATTGTTTCTAATAAGTTTGCATCGGAATTCAGAGAAAATGTTAACAATACATGCAAATTTCAGTGTAACACACCTATTCTAGATGTTAACTCCTATATCAATGATTGTAACTTATCAATGAGATTACAGAAGGCTAATGAGGATGTTGTATCCTCTATAATAAAACACCTAAATGAGAAAAAATGCCCAGGTTTCGATGGTATCCGAGTCAAAGACTTAAAATACATATATAAGGAAATTACCCCCGTTATAACGCATTTAATTAACACATGCATTGCCAAGTCCTTGTACCCTGATCAACTTAAGGTCGGAATAGTGAGACCTATACATAAGAATGGTTCGTACACAGATGTTAACAACTACAGGCCTATAACTATTTTATCATGTATTGATAAAATAATTGAGAGGTATCTCGGACTAGAAATTAACAAATTCTTGAAATCAAATAATGTAATTAATGAGAAACAATATGGGTTTCAAAAAAACAAAAATACCTCACAATTATTATCTAAATTTACTAATGAGGTCAACAAGTGCCTGGACAATCGTGAACACGTACTTGTTGTCCTCATTGATTTTAGCAAAGCTTTTGATTGTTTGGAATATAATACATTATTTAATAAGTTACAGCAAAATGGTATACGGGGTCCATTCTTGGAATGGTTTAAAAACTACCACAAAAATCGCTTCACGTCGGTGAATGTCTCAGGTTCGTTAAGTAGAATGATTCCAACCGAAAAAGGCACAGCACAAGGTTCGATTCTCGGGCCGACCGAATACTTACTGTACGTGAACGACATGTGTAAAATTTTCACGGAGGGCTCCGTGTACCAATTTGCTGACGACACATGTTTGGTGGCTAAACACAGGGATATACGTGAGGCACAGAGAGTGATGCAGGGTAACTTTGACCTCTTATGTAAGTGGGCCCACGACGTTGGTCTTGTTATTAATGCAAAAAAATCCAAACTGCTGCATATACACTCACCTTACCTGGCGTCGCCTTGTGTGCCATTTGTTGTTGCCCATGAGCATATGTGTCTTCACCGACCGGTCACAGCGTGCAGTTGCCAGAAATTGGAAATGGTGACTCATCATATGTATCTTGGTGTGATAATAGATAGTAATTTCCACTGGCGGCGACATATTGATCATGTATGTAATAAGCTTAGGTCTATATTGGCAAAGTTATCGATACTTAAATATAAACTACCATATAGAACCCTTAGAAAAATGTAGGCCGTGTGATGTGGACTGTCGAGATAAATTAACCAAGAGAGCAAAGTTCTGAATTAGCAAAGTCTGGACAGCGTACAGCTGTAACTTTTGACTTCAGAATGTTTCGTTTAGAAATAGGATTTGTTAGTAGATACTAAACTATGTTTCATTTACTAGCCTTCATTTTCCACCCACATATTTCGAGCTTTATTTACCAATTATTATTTCATTACAACAGAGAAATAAGTCCAGTAATAAAATAACGTCAACAACTTGTCTTAAGCCATAGGGAATAGCCGCAAAGGCAGGAAAATTAAATTTAGACCACAACGTTTGTTTCACCAGCTGTGTAATTGAAAAAAAAAACAAGCCGAGCGAAAAGGTGAAATTACTTTCCAATACTACGTTAGTGTTTTCCCATATGGAAACTGGCTGGATATTTCCTTGCAAAGCCTTCATGAAATAAATCTCACGTTCATGAATAAAACAATAACATTCTCTGTGATTTCGAAATACATATTTCTTATTAGTTTTTAAAAGCTTATTGAAAGTTTTGAAATGTAACAGAGTATGACACTATTTTTAATGTACACGCAAAACTATTTTTTTTGTAAGTTAAAACGAGTTTGTTTGTTATACTGCCAATATTTTAGACCAGTATTTTTAATAATTGCCTGCAGAAAAATACGTTTATTTTAAAACTAGTCAAAGCTCATTGAGTTGCTCAAAGTAAGCACTAGTTTTATTATTTTGTATGTATGTAGGTATGTACATAGGTATATCATCCCCAAAACGAGCGTGAAAATAACGATTACTTTTATCTACAACTCAATTTACCTCACAAAGAAAGTCTATATAAAAAGCACTCGACTGAAAAACGTGTATGAGAGAAAGAAGTAAAACAAAGGCTAACATGTTTTATTGGCACACTAAAGCACAATTCAATTTTAGTCTTGTTACGAGAACAGCGTGTAAAAGCTATCAAGGAAAGAGACAATTTCATTTGACGATAGTCTACGTGGACAAAGCCGCGGGCCGTCGCTAACGTGAAAAAGCGTAGGAACTTCGTATAAAAGCTAAGACACGAGTCTGGGGAACTCGACGTTTTTGCATACACCAAAGGAAACAACTACATTATTTTTCTACAAACTGTCTCCGAGATTCTCAGCGGAAGCAAATGCATTCTTTGGGAAATTCTCTAGAATAACAACTTAAAAGTACTTTGAGAAAAATCGTCACGTTTAATAGTTGAATCGAGCTTCTTAAGGGCCAATTTCACCAATGAAACTAATCGCGATTAGTTCAACTAAACTCAGTTTAAGTAAATACAGCGTTCTGATTGGTTGAGACCGCTGAGAAACTACTAATCAGGACATAAACTGAGTTTAATTAAAGTTATCGCGATTAGTTTCAATGGTGAAATCGGGGCTTAATCTATATATATCTGTCGAGTGAAATAAACCATAACGAGGACAAATTAAGAGTCATGATACCCACTATAATAAAACTGAAGAATTTCGTCACGGTTGAAGACTAAATAAATTTCAAGAAGCTGAAAATTCGTATGTGTCTAGATTTTTGCGATTTTATGATAAGTCTCACAATGTTATGAGTTTGCCTCTGTCTTATTGTTTTTATAAGTTTATTACGTGATATACTTATGCCCAGTTTTTTTATTCGAAGTTAACTCGACCAATAATTAAATATGCCAACCAATGGTTTCAAATTTCGGTAAAACAAGTTTATTAATTAATTGTTAGCATCAAAAATGGTCAAATAAGTTAAAAAGTCAATTCAATAGTTAATAATAAATTAGTTGAACACTAATTTTAACTGTGCCATTCTTACCGTCGCTTCGTATTAATGCTATAAAAATAGTTCTTTATATATATATACATAAAGTCACGCCTTTTTCACATGAGGAAAAAAATTCATTAAATTTCTTAGTAAAAACTAAAAGCTCAAGCTCAATTGGAAGACCTGAAAGTGCTCCAGATTTGACATTTCCAATTTCATTTAACGGACGACTAAAAGACGATCTGGCGTTCTATAGGTACACGTACAAGGCGATGTATGGAGAAAAGTAAAAATGAAAATCTGCAACTTTTGTCTTTGGAAAGGCCTGCGCAGGCGAGTGACTTTTCTCCGCAGATGACAATAATTGGTCCGTTTAGAATGTACGGCAATTACTATCTTTCCGAATCAAAAATGGTAAAGATAATTCTGTGTGCTCCTAAGTTTTCCGTTATGTTTTCAATACGATTCCAAGTGAAAGAAAATGAATTAGTTATACCTCTGAGGACAAAAGTCCCTCGTCTGCGCAGGCCATTACATACATAGTAGTTTTGTTACTGTTTACATATTTATCGACCACGAGACTATTTCTCTATTAAAAACTAACACTCTACGACGGTTTTTAGCAATGAATTAAAAGATTCTATGTAATTGCAAATGTTATATAAAAAATTGGACCAAACATGTGCTTAGCACCGCTCTTAAAGTTTCGTTGGTTTTCTAATAATCGCATGTATTAAGGAAATAACGTAATAAAATAAAAAATAATAAAAAATACTATACCTAAAGGAAATAATGTACCTACATGACGATTATGTCTACAAAATCTTAGGCGTGCTATAGGTACAAAAAAAGTGATTCATTGTGAAAAGTAAGTATTGTTACTACTACTTTTATAGTTCATATTTTAGACTTGTATCCTTGTTATAGTTTACTTCGTGTTTACTAGTTGCATGTTGCTTGACGTCGCATTTTTATAAGTAATATTAAAAAGGAAGTATCTATCTAGCCTGATAAGGTTTATAAAATCGGACAATGCCGCGCGTAAATCTAAATATCTCTATCAACACATGTAGATAAAATTTTAATGCATATTATCATATCATCGGTGCGTAATTACTAGCTCTCATATCGTATTAATCACTTGCTCAATGATTATGATTATATTATCTGCCTACCTATAATAATATCCAGATAATTATGTAATTATGATAGTGACAACTTAAAGGGGAATGCCCATTTTGTAAGGGAACTTGGGCCCCTTTAAAAAAATTGTTGTATTTTGATGAATTTGGTTGTATATTGTAGAAAAAACATGTTATATTCATAATTAGCAAACATATTTTATTTATTTTGCGGGGTTCACGAGATATAACGATGTTTCTGTTCTTGAAATGAACCCTTATTACAATGCAATAAGGTGCATACAAATGTCCAAGTGAAGGAACCTGATCTGTTGTTGTCTGTACGTATAAAGTAAAGGACACAGATGGAAATAACACAAATATAAATCCTATTTTTGTTTAATATTGAAATCGCAGACACGATACCTCATAAGGGGCCTGTGTATGGCCAATCTCATTTGTATTTCCCTATATCATATCCTTCCTGGTGGTTAGAAATCCCTGTGAAATTGGCGTTTTGTAAGGGGGGAACATAAAGTCGTATTTTTTTAAACAAAATTCGAAAACATGTAACATCCACCAACCCGCACCGAACCCACGTGGTGGATTACGGTCCATTCCCTCTTACAGAGAGGTGGTCTGTTTCCCAGCAGTGGAAACATTAAAAGGCTGACGAAAATGATGATAATGTTCCTTTACTCTTTCAAAAAAAAAAAATTTAAAAAAGTCAATGTAAAAGTCGGTAAATATCAATCCTGTTTCCATCTTCAAGGGCCAATCTATCTCTATACCAAAGTTAGTTCAGCTATTTTGATTTGAAAAGGACACAGATAGATAGAGTAACTTTACCATTTAAAATATGAGAATGGATAATATGAATAAGTGTTTAATTGCGACTGGTGAGCTGGTGGCTTTAGCTTTAAATTTTACAGTAACATTAAAAGTTACATGCTACCTCGGCACAAAACTGTGTAAAGAACCTTGAAGTTTATCCTCAAAAGTATCAACCAAATAAATAGCTTTGTGCGACGCAAATATAAACACGAACAAAACTCATCACTGAGTTAAGGATTCTATACAGAAGGTGGATGAAAAGGTTATTAGTAGCGCAATGTTGTGATGGATGGAACGCAGACGAGCCTATTCGCCTAAAAATCGACGACAGTCATACCATAGCGCGCTCACAAATAAGGGCACTTGAGTCTGCCTCGGCACCCACCATTTCAGGGGCGGCTCGCTCTTTATAATTCTTTTCGTAGCTAAATGCTAAGTTTAGTAGATATTTCGAAATTTAATTACCCGACGGAGAGAGAGTGAAAACATGTCTGTATAAAACTTGTTTTTTTTTTTTTAAAGCGTTGCCCCACACTAGGAATTTCTTCCTGTATCGTGGGTGCGTTTACAAACAAATAAACTCACATACACAACACCCAGAGCCGGAACAACTATTTGTAGGTCATACAAATATTTGTTCCGTGCGGGAATCGAACCCGCGACACGCAGCACAGCAGTCTATCGCTTAACCACTGCGCCAAC
Source organism: Orthosia gothica (assembly GCA_949775005.1). Taxonomy (NCBI): domain Eukaryota; kingdom Metazoa; phylum Arthropoda; class Insecta; order Lepidoptera; family Noctuidae; genus Orthosia; species Orthosia gothica. The sequence continues at coordinate 12,797,248 of OX459048.1, read as the reverse complement.
CGTGCGCCCAGTTGTTACCTTAACTTTCGGGATTTTTTTTAAGCAAATTAAGAAGCTTTATATCAAGGGTACGTTGAGAGATATGATAATCACAATCTACTAATTGTGTCCATTGTATGAAAAGTTTTAAGTCCTATTATATTTGTGTCGATATTTTCTATATACAGTTACATACTAACAAAGAGCTGCCCCAATTAGCATTGTATTATGAGTCTGACCATGCACCTCATGACCTGAATACCTAATTAATAATACCCATCACCATAGGATATATGTACTACCAACAACCGCATATATACCGTACCTGCAAGTTGTAAACATTATCAAGTGTAGACACCATAAAGCAGATAAAGTATTCGCAGCCAACTTTGTCCATCATTCAATATTTATAGGGCGCTGGGAACCAGGCCAATTTTGCATATTAGAAATTGCAGTTAAGATTTAATGTAACGAAAAACTTTAAGGTGTTTCAGGGGGCGACAGCTTGTAATAATAATTGGGGCGATTTACATTTAATTTGTGAATCTCAAACAGTTGCCTCCTCGTATTTTTAAATGAAATGCAGCGTCCTTTTTTTCTTAAAAATACACTGATCTAATCCCAGTAATGGAAAGTCAGCAAGATGTTTTCTATTTCTCATTGCAGAAACGTAGAAAATGAATCCGATAGGAAAATGTCTACTACTTAGACCAGATTAAAATTGCATCGAGTTTAACGAGAAATTAGTACTCTCCTTAAGTATGTACCTTAATCCTCTTACAAAAAGGTTTGAGCAAAAGAAAAAATCACAAATAAAAAGTAGACCAAATACGACGTTGGACATATGTTCAATAGTTACAGATAGATAGTATCAATACGACCTAATTCTCATATCACGAATGGCGGTGAATAGATCCATTTCGATAACTATTAGTTCGAATTGAGCTCTGAACAAGTAAAATAACTTTCTTTACAAAACATATTACCTTACTAAATTATTGCCTACTCTGCCTATTCTGTATTTTAATGTAAATAATGAAAATGGCTTTTGATATCGATGTTTTGTTGTGTCGATTTTCTTACCAATGGGTGCTTCAAGGCAATGATCTTTTAAGTAAGCTGTACGATAAAATAATACATCAAATAAATATGTACCAAAATACGGTACAATTTAATGATTTATATTTTCATGAATTTACTAAAGCCTTTCAACTCAACCACATGCCCAAAACTAATCATTACACCAACAGCACCATTTTGTGGTAACATAACTGTAGTGAACATAACTTTAATTAATTTTATTCATTGTGCAAATCATTACAAATATAATTAATAATAAATCAAATCATAATCATTCCGGACGCAGCCCTTCATCTATTTCATAATACAACACAAACCGGGCGTTACATAAGTATCAAGTTTTTGCAATTAAGTATGTTGTACTCGACTTCTTAGATTTCCAAGTGTGGCACACGAGCGAAACGGGTAAGTGGGTCACATCCCAAAAAAGAAATAGGTGTAACATTCTAATTTCAACAGATTCAGTTCAAATATGTATAAGTTTGGATTGTGCAAACACCTGCAGGTGACCCTTATGTGAGGGCTGCCCTTTGTCAATTGGCTCTGGAGTTGTAGGGCCCCGTAACTCCAAACATCTCGTGAGGGTCAGGTTTGCTTTACGATCCAATAAAAAACTCAAACTCAAACAGCATTGTAGGTAGGTACTTCACGTAACCTCTATCTGGTGACCTCGAGCATCGATCTTAGTTGACAATAATTCTCATTACTCAAGGGAACCTTAACTGGAACTATCCATATGGAAGCGCTATTACGAGAAATTCTACAAACCAATAAAATAGTTACTGAAGCTACCAAACAAACATTTCTCGGAGAATCCAGTCATAATATTAAAATACCTAATATTAATTGAGTGATTGTGAACTGTAGTTCAAAGAAATCTAAAGAACAATGGCAAAATTTTAGCTGACTTAAATTTGAGCGTCTGTAAGTGACATAAATACGAAATATATTCTATTAATTGTCTACGTTTTTTTAAAGTATAATTGGGCTGGTTCAAAACGGATAAATAAAAATCATATTAAATAAAAAGTTATTTGATTTCTTAGTCAATTTCTTTAGCTTTGTGTTGCCATTATATATTTTATCAGCTAAGTGACAAGTAGTAACTATATTAAATAATAATATCATTATTGTATTTATTGCAGTAAATGAGTTAACAATACAGTTTATGTCTAAGTGTAGATGTTCCTTGCAGGTAGGTAAGAATATTGTAGTGTAGTAGAAATAAATAAATTACTTTCAATTAATGATTGGCAAAAAGACTAGTATCCAAGTTTTAAAAAAATATATCTTGACGCCGAACTTTGGATACACGTCAAAGTCGCTTATTTTAAATAAATATACACTTTCCAAAAGAGTATTATACATTTCATGCTGAATGAGAAATGACTAGGTAAGGGAAATACTAATGCGATATTGCCCTTTTACTTCCACGAAATTGAAAAATATTACCTATTAAACACATTATTGCAAGTTGCCTAGGCATAACCTACAAAAGTTTATGACTGAATATCTATTGTTCTCGACATTCTCGAACAAAAATTCTTGCACAAACTAATTCAGAACATCACCCTGAGTTAAACCAGATATTTTTCTTTTAAATGATAAATGATTTTATTTCTGTAAGTTGGTTTGTACAAACGCTTTTACATGTCTAACATATTTTTTTTTTTTTAAACTAGATGAGGTCGGCGTTTCATATCTGACTACTCTGAGAAGAAAGGCCGAAACAAACTCAGAGGTCACAGTCTCTTTTAAAGTCCTGACAAAATCTTGGTTCGATCATGTGAAGACCATGTAGACTGATGTCTGAAATGGTCTTTTGAGGAAAGAACCAGCCAGATTGAGTGGACCTGTCCAGTCAGTGCACGCATTTGTCAATAACCGAGCAGCTCAACTCAGAATTTAAGGAGCTCAACGATTCGACGAACAATACCAAAGAAAGGACATTCGGGTAGGCCGCATAAACTACTCAAACTGCCAGACCATGATTAAAAACTAAGATAAATTAAAAAACAAAATAATGATCCACATAGTCTTCACATTCACAATAATTAAAATAAAATAATATAATACTTTAAAAAGTAAATATTCTTGTCATTGCAAGAAAACAAATAAAAAAAAAAAAAATTTTTTTTTTTTTAAATAACAGAATTCATGGTGCAAAATATTTAAACAAAAAAAAAAAACTAAATTAATTTAATTGGAGCAGCTCACTCCCAAGCCGTTTTATCCTCAACGTAATCTTTAATGCTATAAAACGCTTTTTGGCACAACTTACGTTTAATGAATGATTTAAATTTATTAAGACTTAGATTTTGTACGTGGCTTGGAAGCATATTATAAAAGCGCACACATTGACATCTAAACGAGCCACCTATTTTCTTGAGCCTTGTTGTAGGTATTACAAATTTGTGTTTGTTCCTAGTATTTATATTATGGATATCACTGTATTTTTTAAACAATTTTATATTTTTATGGGCATATAAAAGATTTTCATAAATATACTGAGAAGGCACAGTCATTACATTAATCTCCTTAAATTTCTCTCTGAGAGAGTGTCTCGGGCTTAATTTATAAATTGATCGAACAGCTCTTTTCTGCAAAACAAAGATAGTCTGGATGTCAGCGGCATTTCCCCACAACAGAATACCGTACGACATTACACTATGAAAATAGCTAAAGTATACTAAACGGGCTGTCTCTATGTCCGTTAAATTACGAATTTTTCTAACAGCATATGCTGCGGAGCTTAGCTTCTTTGACAATTTATCTATATGTGGGCCCCACTGAAGCTTAGCATCCAAAGTTAAACCTAAGAACACTGTGCTATTTTCAGGATTCAATTCTTCGCCCTTTATCAGCACGTCAGTTTTCACCTGCCTAACGTGAGGTAGGGTAAACTTAATGCATTTCGTTTTTTTTTCATTAAGAAGTAAATTGTTAACATTGAACTAGTGAACTACATTTGAGATCGCGCTATTTACATCGTCAGTAACCAGCTGCTGACGTTTAAGTTTAAACAAAAGTGAAGTATCATCCGCAAACAACACTATATTATGGTTATCCTTTATGAGGTAAGGCAAATCATTAATATAAATAAGAAACAAGAAAGGACCAAGAATCGAGCCCTGCGGGACTCCCATTGCTACTATAGATCCAGGAGATCTTTTTCCATTAACGTCAACGCTCTGAATCCTATTACTCAAGTATGAAGTAAGAAGATCCAGAGCGCTGTTCCGGAGCCCGTAGTGGCGGAGTTTCCTGATTAGGGTTTCATGAAGAACACAATCAAATGCCTTGGACAAATCACAAAAGATGCCCAAGGCATCGCACTTATCCTCCCATGCATTATAAATATGTCCCAAAAGCTCAACACCGGCATCAGTAGTTGAACGACCCCTTGTAAAACCGAACTGTTTGCTATGTAATAATTTATGTTTATTAAAAAATCTTTGCAATTGCTCTAAAATTAATTTCTCAAATATTTTACTAAAAGTTGGTAGTACTGAAATAGGTCTATAATTTGTAGGGTCTGATGTACTACCTGATTTAAACAAAGGTATTATTTTACTATTTTTCATTAGGTCAGGAAATTCCCCACAGTCGATACAATTATTAAAGATAATAGCTAAACTAGGTGCGACAATATCAATAATAGACTTGGCGACTTCAACAGAATGACCCCACAGATCAGCAGTCTTTTTAACATTTAATGTGTGAAAGGTTTTAATTATGTCTCTACGAGTAATATGTTCAAAAATAAATTCCGAATCGCAAACATTAACATTTTCTTTTAGCAAAGACTCAGCAACAGAAGGTGATGAAATTAAGGATTTAGTAGTAGAAACGGGAATATCTTAAAAGAAATTTTCAAAGGCCAGTGCGACTTGTGAGTCTGATTTTATGATGTTGTCATTAATAGACAGGCTGTAGTCAATATTTCGGTTACCAGATCCTCCCGTTTCACTATTAATAATATTCCAAGTCGTTTTAATAACATTACTACTGTTTTTAATCTTCGAACTCAAATAACGCGACTTGGCCAAAAAACAAACTTTTTTAAATAATTTTGAATAATTTCTAACATATAAATTAAATTCAGCAGTGTTTACATAAGTCCTTTCATCGTACAGCTCATAAAGCCGTGTTCTACTTTTATGAATACCAATGGTAGCCCAATCACTGAATGATGCATTACCATTAACGGAGATTGTCTTGGGAATAAAGGTGGAATTAAATTGTTTACAGTATATACTAAAAAAAATCATCATATTGATGATTAGGTTCAGCATGAATTGGCAAAATTGGTAATTTATCAATGAGTTTAACTTTAAAAGCTTTCAAGCGACTTGCAGTTTTGGGGTTAACAGTGATATCCTTTTTAGCCACTTTGTTGTTTTGGATTGGTATAGTAATCCTCTGCCCGCAATGATCAGAATCTAGTAAATTTATAATTTCTTTGTGGACTGGTACAACATTAGTATAAATATTATCTAAGCATGTGGCACTAGTAGGGGTTATTCTTGTGGGCTCCAAAAATAGGTTTACAAGATTGTAGGACTGAAACAGACTTATTATTTTACTACAAGAACCTGAGTTTTCCAACAAATTAACATTAAAATCACCACAAGTTATAATGGATTTATTAGTGTTACAAATCTTGTGTAACACTTCATCCATTACCTTTTCAAAGCAGTCATACAATCCTGAAGGGGGTCTGTATACACTTAATACAATAAACTGCTCCAATTCTATACAAGCTATTTCAACTGTCCGCTCAACAGATAGGCTCACAATATCCTTACGGTCTTTAAATTTAAGCTGGTTACTTACTAAAATCAAGGAGCCACCATGTATAGCATTAACTCTGCTGAATGAACTACCAACCTGGTGATTAGTAAAATTGAACAATAACTGGTGGCTTTTAAGCCAATGTTCTGTTATACAAAGAATATCAATACTGTTAAAATTCATAAACAATTCTACTTCTAAATCTTTGTTCATAAAGCCTTGAATATTTTGATGCACCAGGTTAATACTATTTACTGAATTAAAACTTTTATTTGATTTTATTTTGCAATTTTCTTTTTGTAAAATTTTGCAAGAGGTTGACTCTATTGTCCTAATTTGTAATTTAAATTATTATCAATATCAATTACTGATACCAAATTATTGTCTGAATTACATAACATTTCTTGGCATTGTTCAATAGAAACAAGTTGTTTAGCCAAATTCTTGGCTGTAATAGAAAAATAATATGATAGCGACACAGCTATCTGTCTTTTATAATACTTTGAAAGAAAGTACCTATCCGTAAAAAAAATATCTTTTGTCAAATAAAAGTGATTACCAACATAATTGTTAGTGTCAATTAAATGGAATAAATTACTACTATAAGTTAAATTATGTAATGTCCTATTCAATTCAAATCTAAGATTGTTTTCTTCCTGTGGCAAACTTTGGCTGTATGGGAAAGTGAACATCACAATTTGTTTTAAACTAAGGTCGCACAAAGATCTATAATGTTGGAGTAATTCTCCTTTGTTCACATTACCCCTATTACCTATAAATATTAATAACGAATTATCCTGGTTAAAATTACATTTAATAACTTTTTTCATTATGTCAAATAAGGAACAACCAGGCATACAGTAGTTCATAATTGAGTGTCCTGGATATTTATTTGTCAACAAATGGCCTAGATCCTTTCCAATTTCATCACAAAATAATACTATTTCTGTATTTACATTATTTTTAGGCAAACAGTAATTAATTTCTAATGGCAAACTGGCACTAGACTGCGGTATGGTGGCATCACATATTGTCAATGAATGGTCCGGCGTGGGTTCAACAGATGGTGGTTGACACTGATCACATTTGTTGGTTTGTGAGCTCACCAGCTCATTCATTGCCAATACATATTCCCTCATTTGGTTTTCAGAGGCTGTATACTTGGAACGACAGGAACGACGTAGGAATAGGAAAAGAAGAAAAGACGTAGGAATTAAATCTCAGCTAAAACAATGTATGGGCAGCTGCCATTGTTCTTAACTTAGCGGAGCAGACATGATAACGAATCGAACTACAAAGATATTAGATGTATTAAGGAAATAGGAGATATTTGGCACATGACCACCGCTATCAGCGCTACACGATAAACAGAAGCTGAGTACGGAATTCAATTTCCAAAATATAAGCCTGCCGTGACGGACACGATTTTTTTCGGCCTTGTTTATTTGGGTCAAACGCCCAACAACGACATATAAGTTCTTGTCGTCAATACCGCAGCCCTCCAACTATTAACGAATATCTGCCCGATGTTCTCCGTCTCCCCCAGTTTATTAATACTTAATACTTGTAATAAATCTTTAATTAAATCATAAAAGGGAAGTTAAAGAAATGTATTTGCCGCAGTGAAGGCATTCTCGAGCTCCAAACATAAATCAATATTTTGGACTTTCATGTCATTCAATTCAAAGACTACGTTCGATCGCAATCAGAGTAATTTAACATTTCAATTTATTTCCTGTTTGAAGTTATCGGCCCGCTCATTGAATTGATTGTTTTCAGGATAAAGATACCCGCAAATAGCGTCGGGCAGGTAGCACGTTCCACGTCTGGTTTCTCTAAATACGATGTTCATATTCCGGCGCTGGCCTGGCGCGGACCGGCAGCGGTAAGTTAACTCGTCCGGTTGAGTAGCGAGCGGCATATTTTTGCACCACTCTCTATTATTACATAGGATGGAGTTTCGGCTGGTTTATGCTCGGCGGATTTAATATGAGAGTCGATACATTGTTTTAGTGGCTTCAAGCTGCTTATTGCAACTACATTTTGTTACTTTGGTTGGTTCTTGAGAATTAAACACCTCAGCTTTGATTTAATGAGTAATTTGCAAAAACTGCTTAAATATTCAGATGCAGATAGCTTAATTTAATTATGGTCAAATTATACTTTCCGTCGTGTTTTCGTGTTTGAATACAAACTCAGATCATTTCCCCCGCCGCAATCATTTCTTCATTCGAGAAAAATTCATGAATCTTCTTCATATTTATTCATTGCGGGCGTCGCAACTCGCAATACGGTGTGGAAATGTTGTCATTGTTATGCTTAATTCATTAGCATACGCAATGACTTGCGTACTCACGGCTCATGGACTCACCAGATACTGGGTAATATTACTAATCTTTATTATTGCTATGTACGATTTCTACAGAAAATCGAAGACGTTCAGATGCCTCACTCTCCGACTAAACGAACCATCGAAATGTTATTCAAATGACTCAAGTTAAACTGAGCGATCGATTTGCTCAGTTTGATTGTATCCATCTATATGTATAATCTAAAGGGATTTCAATTAGTGATCTACTCGTATCTAATTCACTCTCACAATGCAAACAATACCTACTACCTAGTTCTAAGGAAGATTATGTTTGGCCTAGTCGACTCCGAGAACTACAATCGAGTTATTCAAATATAATCAAGTTATCCTCAAGATGTCAACATGTACCTACGTATACAGATCCTTGTATTTCACCAACTGTGTTGAATATTGTAGCGTAACGAAATGCAGTGGAGCCTTAAGGCAAGTGGCTAACAGCCTACTACTCGTACTAGGAACCCACTTCGAATGTGGAGGCTTACCTGCACGTAACACGATTACTCCACGTTCGGGTAGTAGCAATTCAAGCAATATTCCGTCGGTCGGCCTGTATCGGCTCGTGGTCCTTCCTTATTCAGCTGTTGACCACGGAATACTGCAAATAGATTTTATGTGAAATTTTGGTGAAATGTAGATACGAAAAGTAAATGTTAAAGCTGGTTCATTATTTTCTTTTCTTTTTTCCCTTCCTTTTCAAAATTTTCTTTTCTTCGATGTAGAGACCACAGAGTACTTTAAAAAATTGTAGAGACGATGGAAGGAAGCTTGTTTTTGTTATCTTCTTTAACTTTTAACCGACTTTCCAAAATGGAGGAGGTTCTGTGGTAGACTGTATGTATTTTTTTAAATATATTTTCAACGATTACTATTTCAATTATGGACTGATTTTGAAAACATGTTTTTTTTGGAAGGATAATATACTCTCGAGGTGGAACAAGTCAAAATCTGATGAGGGGATCCTATGCGAACCGAGGGAACTTGTAAATTTTGTAGGCATGCATATAGCGTTTTTTTATTTTCATTAACATGGCAAGAAGAGCACAGATGGCCACTGGAACTTCATAATGATAAGTATGTTTTGGGCATAGGATATCTCGAATAGTTAAATGACTGTGACGAAGCAAATTTAAATAAATGGTTTTATGAAAATGGAACCATCGAACTGATCTGATGATGAAGCCGGCAGGAAGTAACTGGAACTCCGTATTAAAACAATGTATCCCAGTCGTGTTTATGCTTGATGGAATTTTTACGAGAAGCCCTCGGCTATAAATGATTTTCGTGGTAATATACTAATTTGCAAGGGAAAATTAGAATAGTGACGTCAATTTTCCAATTTCAACCGTGATAATAACGTTATCATCAACTGAATCAACCACCTACTTTTAAACTACCTAGTCGTTTTAGACGTTGTTGAATCTCGTTATTTTGCAATTCATTTTCGTTTCATTCGCCTAATGGACTGTTATAACCCAATTATAATGATATTAAGTAGAATAGATTTGTACTATACCAGGCCCCTCAGAAAGTATTGCGAAAAAAAGTTTTTATATATGGGAGACTGGCCAGTTATAATGTTTTTCGAAAATATGATTATTTATAAGTAAAAATAAGTAAGTTCCAATTTCAAAATTTCCCTCCACATTTTTTGCGAGTTAATTCAAAGTATTGTGTCTCACTGAAATATGGATCTGCGCCGGGAACATTTTAGAGCTATGATTTTATACGATTTCAAGTGTCGCCTGAAACCGGATGAATCGTACGATAGACTTCAAATGGCATTCATGGATGAAGGCCCTTCCAAGGCAACCGTGTATCGTTGGTATAACGAATTCAAGCGCGGTCGACCAACTTTGGGGGATGACGAAAGAAGCGGTCGCCCTTTGACGGCTGTTACCGAAGAAAACGTGCTAGCAGTGAAAAATTTAATCCAAGACAATAGGCGAATTACATATCAGGAGATTCAACACATATTGAAGATTGGATCGGGAAGCGTTCACGAGATTCTACACAGCCATCTTCGCGTGAGGAGGATAGTATCACGCTGGGTGCCGCACAACCTCACCGATGCTCAGAAGCAGGCCCGGGTGGAATGGTGCCGTGATATGCTTAACAAATTTGAAGCAGGCTCGTCTCGGCGTGTTTACGACATCGTTACAGGTGATGAGTCCTGGATTTATCAATACGACCCAGAAACCAAGCGCCAGTCGACTGTTTGGGTGTTTCAAAATGAGCCAACGCCTACCAAAGTGAAGCGATCTAGAAGCGGGGGTAAGATTTTGATCGCTAGCTTTTTTAATTTGACTGGCCACTTGGTATCAATTCCCTTACGGGATCAAAGAAGCATTAATGCCGAATGGTATACTACCAAATGTTTGCCAGAAGTTTTCTCTGTTATAAGCAACAAGCGACCAAACACAGGGCTCCGCGGGCTACTGCTCCACCACGACAATGCACCTGCGCACACCGCACTCAAAACGAGGGACTTCCTGGACAGCACGCCAGTCAAACTCCTGGGTCACCCTCCTTACAGCCCTGATCTAGCACCGTGTGACTTCTTTTTATTCCCAAAAATAAAAAATCAGCTCAAAGGGATACAATTTTCGTCGCCGGAAGATGCGCTGGCTGCGTTCGAGCAGGCTGTAAACGAGGTGTCTGCGGCGGACTGGAAAAAGTGTTTTGAAAACTGGTTTAGGCGCATGAATCTTTGTATAGAGGCTGGTGGAAAGTACTTTGAAAAGATTTAATAAAAATATATGTACGTATAGAACAATTTTTTTTAGTTTCGCAAAACTTTCTGAGTGTCCCACGTATAACATTCCCATTTGTCAAGTTATCATCGCTATAGAAACGAAAATCTTTGTAAACGTATCGTAAACACTTCGTCCTTTTTGTCATCCGACCAAAAGAACCGCTTTGGAGTTAACCCTGCCCTCGTTCAGAGAAAATAACAGAGTGTGTTGAGATGATTTGAATGGAAACTCTGTAAAGTGGGACAAAGGAGCAATTGCTGTCTGGAGGAAAACACAAAGTGTACACACACAGTACCTACTCACACGTTTCAGCAAATAGGTGAGTATTTTATGTGAAGAAGTACTTTCTCAAAACTTTATCTTATGCTTCATTTGATTTACGAGGGTGTGTTTGTTTTGTCTACGTAGAGCTTCGTCATTTAAGTTACCTAGGTATGCGTTGTATAAATAAAAACTAGCTTCTTCGCCCGACTTCATGAAAGTCGGTATACATTCCGGGGGCACTTACTCCCGGGATAAAAAAGCACCTATCACATTTCCATCTTCAAAGCTCAATCTCATCAATACCAAAACTCATCAAAGTTAGTTCAGCTGTTTTGAGGTGAAAAGGTAACAAACTTATATAATATGAATAAGAGTTTCAATTGCGACTTGTTGAAAAAATTTATAAGCTGAAGATGTGTAATCTTCAGCATTAAATTTTACAGTAACTTTGAAAGGTACATATACATCGGCACAAAAAATTGAAGTTTATCAACTAAAATACCAACCAAATGAATAGATTCGTGCGACGAAAATATAAACACGAACAAAACTCATCACTGAGTTTAGGATGCTATCCAGAAGGTGGATGAAAAGGTTATTAGTAGCGCAATGTTGTGGTGGATAGAACGCAGATGAGCCTATTCGCCTAAGAGACGACGACAGGCGCGCTCTCAACTGCCGCATCTGAATAACAAATAAGGGCACTCGAGTCTGCCTCGGCACCCACCATTTCAGGGGTGGCTCGCTCTTTATAATTTTTTCGTAGCTAAATGCTAAGTTTAGTAGATATTTCGAAATTGAATTACCCGACGGAGAGAGAGTGAAAACATGTCTGTATAAACTTTGTCGAAAAAACCGGCTACTTTTGTCGTTGCGAATAATTAAATACGCTGAAAAGTATTTTATTAGGCTCCACGGAGTTGTTACCTTAACTTTCGGGAAATTTTATGAAAGCAAATTAAGAAGCTTTATATCAAGGGTACGTTGAGAGATATGATATTCACAATCTCCTAATTGGGTCCATTGTTTGAAAAGGTTTATGTCCTATTATATTTATGTCGATATTTTCAATATACAGTTACATACTAACAAAGAGCTGCCCCAATTGGCATTGTATTATGAGTCTGTCCATGCACCTCATGACCTGAATACCTAATTAATAATACACATCACTATAGGATGTATGTACTAATAACCGCATATATACCGTACCTGCAAGTTGTAAACATTATCAAGTGTAGACACCATAAAGCAGATAAAGTATCCGCAGCAAACTTTGTCCATCATCCAATATTTACAGGGCGCTGGGAACCAGGCCAATTTTGTATATTAGAAATTGCAGTTAAGATTTAATGTAACGAAAAACTTCAAGGTGTTTCAGGGGGCGACAGCTTGTAATAATAATTGGAGCGATTTACATTTAATTTGTGAATCTCAAACAGTTTCCTCCTCGTATTTTTAAATGCAATGCAGCGTCCTATTTTTCTTAAAAATACACTGATCTAATCCCAGTAATGGAAAGTCAGCAAGATGTTTTCTATTTCTCATTGCAGAAACGTAGAAAATGAATCCGATAGGAAAATGTCTACTACTTAGACCAGATTAAAATTGCATCGAGTTTAACGAGAAATTAGTACTCTCCTTTAGTATGTACCTTAATCCTCTTACAAAAAGGTTTGAGCAAAAGAAAAATCACAAATAAAAAGTAGACCAAATACGACGTTGGACATATGTTCAATAGTTACAGATAGATAGTATCAATACGACCTAATTCTCATATCACGAATGGCGGTGAATATATCCATTTCGATAACTATGAGTTCGAATTGAGCTCTGAACAAGTAAAATAACTTTCTTTACAAAACATTACCTTACTAAATTATTGCCTGCTCTGCCTATTGTGTATTTAAATGTAAATAATGAAATGGCTTTTGATATCGATGTTTTGTTGTGTCGATTTTCTTACTAATGTGTGCTTCAAGGCACTTATCTTTTAAGTACGCTGTACAATAAAATAATACATCAAATAAATATGTACCAAATTACAGTAAAATTAAAAGGTTTATAGGTATGTTCATGAAATTACTAAAGCCTTTTAACTCAACTACATGCTCAAAACTAATAATTATACCAACAGAACCATTTTGTAGTAAACATATCTGTGGTGAACATAACTTTAAATAATTTTATTCATTGTGCAAATCAAAAATATAATTAATAATAAATCAAATCATAATCATTCCGGACGCAGCCCTTCATCTATTTCATACTACAACACACACCGGGCGTTACATAAGTCTCAAGTTTTTACAATTAAGTATGTTGTACACGACATCTTAAATTTCCAAGTGTGGCACACGAGCGAAACCGGTAAGTGGGTCACATCCCAAAAAAAGAAATAGGTGTAACATTCTAATTTCAACAGATTCCGATCAAATATGTATAAGTTTGGATTGTGCAAACACCTGCAGGTGACCCTTATGTGAGGGCTGCCCTTTGTCAATTGGCTCTGGAGTTGTAGGGCCCCGTAACTCCAAACATCTCGTGAGGGTCAGGTTTGCTTTACGATCCAATAAAAAACTCAAACTCAAACAGCATTGTAGGTAGGTACTTCACGTCACCTCTATCTGGTGACCTCGAACATCGATCTTAGTAGACAATAATTCTCATTACTCTAGGGAACCTTAACTGGAACTATCCATATGGAAGCGCTTTTACGAGAAACTCTGCAGACCAATAAAATAGTTCCTGAAGCCACCGAACTAATATTTCTCTGAGAACCCTAATAAATTACCTAATATCAATTGAGTGATTGTGAACTGTATTTCAAAGAAATCTAAATTTACTTAGCGGAGCAGACATAATAATGATTCGAACTACAACGATATTAGATGTATTAAGAAAATGGGAGATATTTGGCACATGACCACCGCTATCAGCGCTAGACGATAAACAGAAGCTGATTACGGAATTCAATTTCCAAAGTATAAGCCTGCCGTGACGGACACGATTTTTTTCGGCTATGTTTATTTGGGTCAAACGCCCAACAACGACATATAAGTTCTTGTCGTCAATACCGCAGCCCTCCGACTATTAACGAATATCTGCCCGATGTTCTCCGGCTCCCCTAGTTTATTAATACTTAATACTTGTAATAAATCTTTAATTAAATCATAAAATGGAAGTTATAGAAATGTATTTGCCGCAGTGAAGGCATTATCGAGCTCCAAACATAAATCAATATTTTGGACTTTCATGTCATTCAATTCAAAGACTACGTTCGATCGCAATCAGAGTAATATAACATTTCAATTTATTTCCTGTTTGAAGTTATCTGCTCGCTCATTGAATTGATTGTTTTCAGGATAAAGATACCCGCAAATAGCGTCGGGCAGGTAGCACGTTCCACGTCCGGTTTCTCTAAATACGATGTTCATATTCCGGCGCTGGCATGGCGCGGACCGGCAGCGGTAAGTTAACTCGTCCGGTTGAGTAGCGAGCGGCATATTTTTGCACCACTCTCTATTATTACATTGGATGGAGTTTGGGCTGGTTTGTGCTCGGCGGATTTAATATGAGAGTCGATACATTGTTTTAGGGGCTTCAAGCTGCTTATTGCAACTACATGTTATTACTCTGGTTCGTTCATGAGTTTTAAACACCTCAGCTTTGATATATGCAAAATCTGCTTGAATATTTACAGAAAGCTTAATTTAATTATGGTCAAATTATACTTTCCGTCGTGTTTTCGTGTTTGAATACAAACTCAGATCATTTCCCCCGCCGCAATCATTTCTTCATTTGAGAAAAATTCATGAATCTTCTTCATATTTATTCATTGCGGGCGTCGCAACTCGCAATACGGTGTGGAAATGTTGTCATTGTTATGCTTAATTCATTAGCATACGCAATGACTTGCGTACTCACGGCTCATGGAGTCCCCAGATACTGGGTAATATTACTAATCTTTATGATTGCGATGTGCGATTCTGGGATTCAATCTACAGAAAATCGAAGACGTTCAGATTCCTCACTCTCCGACTAAACGAGCCATCGAAATATTATTCAAATGACTCAAGTTAAACCGAGCGATCGATTTGCTCAGTTTGATTGTATCCATCTATATGTATAATCTAAAGGGATTTCAATTAGTGATCTACTCGTATCTAATTCACTATCACAATGCAAACAATACCTACTGCCTAGTTCTAAGGATATACCAGATTATGTTTGGTCTAGTCGCCTCGAGAACTACAATCGAGTTATTCAAATATAATCAAGTTATCCTCAAGATGTCAACATGTACGTATACAGATCCTTGTATTGCACCAACTGTGTTGAATATTGTAGCGTAACGAAATGCAGTGGAGCCTTCAGGCAAGTGGCTAACAGACTACTACACGTACTAGGAACCCACTTCGAATGTGGAGGCTTACCTGCACGTAACACGATTACTCCACGTTCGGGTAGTAGCAATTCAAGCAATATTCCGTCGGTCGGCCTGTATTGGCTCGTGGTCCTTCCTTATTCCGCTGTTGACCACGGAATATTGCAAATAGATTTTATGTACTGCAACGATTTTTGGTGAAATGTAGATACGAAAAGTGAATGTTAGAGCTGGTTCATTATTTTCTTTTCTTTTTTCCCTTACTTTTCAAAATTTTCTTTTCTTCGATGTAGAGACCACAGAGTACTTTGAAATATTGTAGAGACGATGGAAGGAAGCTTGTTTTTGTTATCTTCTTTAACTTTTAACCGACTTTCCAAACAGGAGGAGGTTCTGTGTTTCACTGTATGTTTTTTTTTTATATATTTTCACCGATTACTGCTTCGATTATGGACTGATTTTGAAAACATGTTTTTTTTTTTGGAAGGATATACTCTCGAGGTGGACCAAGTCAAAATCTGATGAGGGTATCCTATGCAAACCGAGGGAATTGGAACAAAAAATTGTAGGCTTGCATATAGCGTATTTTTATTTTCATCATCATGGCAAGAAGAGCACAGATGGCCACTGGAACTTCATAATGATAAGTATGTTTTGGGCATAGGATATCTCGAATAGTTAAATGACTGTGACGAAGCAAATTTAAATAAATGGTTTCATGAAAATGGAACCATCGAACTGATCTGATGGTGAAGCCGGAAGGAAGGTACCGGAACTCCGTAATAAAACAATATATCCCAGTCGTGTTCATGGTTGATGGAATTATTATGAGAAGCCCTCGGCTATAAATGATTTTCGTGGTATTATACGGTATGTACTAAAACTAAAAACAGAAAAATAAAAAGCTTTTTAATTTTTTGTTAAAATGTGTTTTATATCTAATTGAACTTCATCAAATTCTAAAGTTGACTCACTTTTTTCCTACACAATCACTAAAATGTACAATTTTAGTCGTCTAAAACTTACTGTTCCGTACTTTAATTACAACTAACACTTAATTAAGATACCTATCAGTTCGTGTTAGCTTTCGCGCTTTCCTTTTTTTGTTGAGAGCAACACTGTTGTTTTATGTAGTGTTTAGGTAAACTCTTTAACTATTACTAGGAAAACCGATAATATGATAGTTTTCACCTAAGTGCTCGTTCACACAGAGGTCCATTTTACAGGTCCGCTTTATCGTATACGTTTTTATTCGACGCTGACGTATGTAGTTGCATCAGCGAGTTCACACACATGACAGTTTTCCAGATCCAGTCAAAAATACCGAACCAACAAAATATACAGCTATCCGTTTTATCGTATGCGTTTTGATTCGGCAATGGCGTAGGTTGTAGGTGGTAGGTGATACTAATCCGTTTTATTTGAAAGTTGGTGATACCTACACTAACTAAATGTTGTGTGAGTGTTACCCCTAGTAGCGACGGATCCGTTTAAAACAGTCCTGTAAATGCGTATGTTCTGTGTGAACGTACCCTAATTCTCAGACGCGTGAATACCCTGCACGAGTAGAACTCCTACATGCCTTTTGTTCTATGCAAAACAGTGTCTATAACACCTGTCCAGTTTCAAACTACTTAGCATGCCAATAAATTGTGATGTTCATAGCATAGCCAAACATTCGGCTAACCAAAGTCTAGGTTTACTTAAGAAACTAAACTTAGACTTGCTGAATACAGCCCTCACTTCGGTATACCATTTCATCTATCGCAAAACGTGAATGTTCAAAGGAGTTTAGACCTTATTTATTCTAGGGATATCATTACTGAAAATATGTTCGCACACATCTCCACTATAGGTGAAAGTGTACCGGAATGTAATAAAAAATGATTCATAACCCCGTCTTTTACCTTGGTGGGAAGATACTGGGGCACGGGTGGCTTGTGATATACCATCGACACACGTAGCAAGATTCGTGCAAAGCTTACTGTGGGAAATACGGTAGGTGAGGTTTATAGGCCCGAAAAGATCGAACCCGAACACGCTCGAACACGTAGAAGAACAATCTAGAATACATAAATATTGGATGTACATTTAGATACAACAAATATTTGTATCGATTTTGAATGAATGATTTGAAAGAATGGGATTGAGTTTATTGAAAAACTTAAGTGAATGGACATTACAGCTGTAAACACATTTCTTAAGTGAATTCATCACTCTATTTTCAGTTACTTCAAACATTCCAAGTATCAATTTAGGCTAAAAGTATTGAAATTATATAAATACTTCACAGAATTTGTAGATCGTTAGCTTCGGAGCGAAGGGAAAGGACCTCCATTTCGGATTCGAATCAACATTTCACGAAAAATATGGTTCTGAATGACGCTTTTCCGATCATGAAAGGGCAAACAAAACGACCCGGCTTCCAAATCCGATTTTTGTGAGTGTCATTCACCGACGGCCTCATAATTAAATTGTTATAAGTGTGGTACATTCAAACTTAAACTGTTATGAAATTAAACAGTGAAATTCATTCGCTATTGAAATTATTAATTATGAAATTCAAAAGTAAAAACAAGAACGTTGCTGAAACAAAGGGATATTTAATAGTAGAAAAGGTATTAAATTATTGTATCTAATCAAACAGCAAAAAATAACTTTTCACAGAATACTTTCAGGAAATTACAGCGCAGTCACCATGTCACAATCTGCGAACATTTCACGACCGATCGCATTCGCCGCGCAATAATACAATTGAGCAATCAAACAGATTTTGTTAACGAGCTTTTGTCGATTAACTTCGTTCATAACAAATTGTAGATAGTGCTCGTTATGTGGGGTCACGAATAATGCCATCGTAGAATAAAATCATGCATGTGTCAAAGTCAAAGTCAAAGTCAAAGAATCTTTATTGTGAGACAGCGGTTACAGAGTTGTTATTGAGAGATTTTTGTGTGCGTTTGCACTGCTCCACCATGTTAGGCAAACAATAGTTTGAAAAAAAAATATTATCCTAGATATAAGTTTATGTGATATGTGTTAATTTAATAGAATATAAATTTCAATTGAAATAGAGACTGTGTGTGTGTGCTCTAATGGTGCTGTTCCACCAGAGATACTATCGTACTACTTCTAATACTGTCGTGGATTTCAGTTTAAGCATAAAATGTATAGGCATGTCGATTGCTGTGGCAATAAATACTTATTGTTTATTTTTCTTCTTTCTTTTGCTAAGCGAGGTAGATAGGCGTTGCCCAAGAAAAATCGACCGATGTGATCGCTTCATTTTCCTAGCTCTTTTAGGCTCTACGCAAGTGGAAAGCGACAGTCAAAAAGACAAACTGTAAGGGATTGATCACGAGATTTTTCGATATCGCTTGTCAATTCCATACAATTTTGCCTTTTTGACAATTAATTTACTTTTACATTTTAATTACGCTTTCGATGACAGAATGTTGAAAAAAAGCTAGAGATGTGTGCGGAGATCGCAACTTAGAATGCGCGCGCGCTAAGTCGAAAAGAGTCTCGACGCAACTTCGCTCCTCTCAGCTACACACATTTTCACAGGTTGGCTACGCATCCTCTACCGCGCAAGATGCTCGCAGCCCGAAAACTCCTCCCACACCGCCGCTACATCCTCCCACCGCCTAGCTACCGAGCACATCTTTATTTTTTTTATTATTGATAGGCTCGCGTTTGATCACTATCGCACCTATCTCTGCTGACAAAGCATCTTCAAATTCTCGTCTTGTGTTAGAAGATGTGATAGCAGAACTAAAATAATCAGTTACCAAAGCAACTGTGCCGAGTTTCCTCACGTACGGAACTTTAGATTCGCTCAGATTATTTCTACTAGAGTTTTTCTAGAGGACTGTATACGATCGCACACCTGCCTCTGGCGTTATCTTGTTAAGATCATAATATACATTTCATGGTTTGGAATAAGTTATTTTTGAACTTTACGGGCATACCTACAAGTCTATTATGTAGACGGCAGAAATTCACCTTCATTTGTAGCTCGCTCGTAGCTAATGTAATTCTAGACCCTCATTAAAATCATACTGTATTAAAGTTGCCATACTGTCTAGATCGAATGCAAGCCTTAGTAAGTCACAAAACATAAGGGTTTTAAGATTTTATTAAAATTTATTTTAAGAAACTGTTTTTTCTTTAATTACATAAAGGTACATTAGAACGCTGAAAGGTATTTTTTTTGTAAGTCATGACAGCAAAATAGGATTTTGTAGTGCCAATATTTTTTATGTATAAGTATTAGCTCGCTTTTTGTCTAAAAGTTTAATTATTAGCTCGCTGAGCTACCCCTCTCACAATACCAATATTTTTCGTTATGGAGATCGACTTCCAAAAATAAAGTTATTTTCACTTTGTAGTTTTCTTATTTGGAAGTCGGTAGTATTTTTTTATAAAAAGTTTTTAATTTTTCTCTGTTTAGTTGTTCCTACCTAATAGGCTATAGTTTACTATTAAGGTACCTATAAATCCAGAATAGATTTTCCGAATATCATGACACTGAACATAACCGGTGAAATGAGAGTGTAGTAAAGTGAACTGTACACATCTGCGTACCCCTTTAGAGCTTACTGGCGTGATGTTATGTCGTGAAATGGTAGAAACAATAAACAAACATGTGATTGCAGTAATCCCGAGAGATTTGCCGTTATTTATTGAAGAGTTATGTTGTATATATCTGAAGAACTTCACTAAAATGAAATGGGACCAACTTCGAAACATACTCTTTCAGACAAAAAAATAATGTTTAATCGGTCCACAATTGACGGCGATATCGGTGAACATAAATATTTAAAAAAACATACAAAAAGTCGAACATAGAGCCTTCTCATTATTGGGAAGTCGGTTAAAAAAATAGCCAAGGTGTTAAAAGATAACCAGAAGAACCAATTTCTAACATTTTTGGATTTTGTCTACTCGTCGGATTGTCGATTTGTCTGCAGAGGCGGCTGTACTTTAAGTTCACTCGTGCGCTGAACTGCCAGATTTTAATAGGTTAAGAAAAAAAATTCAAATGTATAATAATATCTGATTAACGATCTATTTAATATTAACGAAATTATGACGAGCCAATTTAAGCTCTTTGCTAAAGTAATAAGGCGTATATTACTGTAAAAAACATTGATGTATTAAAAGTAGGTAGATACGGGACTGCTCACAGCGCTTGGTCCTACTAATCTAAGTGAATGCCCGCAGCGGGCACTCAGTCGCGCACGGCACATGATTGATCCCACAGCTCAATAATTTCAGTGTTTTTATATTTTTTTTGCAATAAATACACATGAAAATGACTTCTTGTCTAGCTAAACAGTGTTTAAATAATACCAGAAAGAAAAATAAGTCACACGGGATCACTTACCACTCGTAAGTACAGTCAAAAATGTTAATTTGTTGAAAACTACAATAATATTTCATGTTTGTTTCGCCATATTTGTGAGAGCGAGATAAATATTACAAAATGCGTGAGAGACACGATACGCACATATTGCAATGTAATTTCATTCATTTAGCATTCGGACAACATTCGGCGGCTAACGCGATTTCGCTCGCACTACAGCGCCGTCTCCTATCTCTGTCCTTGTCTATCGGTAACTGTAGGTTTGGGACTGGTGACATAGATGTGTGAGTTTCGATGCATGTAGTCGTGCGCCGAGCCCAGGTTTTCTTATCACAAAGTTAGAGCGTAACGTATCTTCCTACTTTTAATACATCAATGGTAAAAAAATATTCCCCGTGCGCTAGGCTAAAGCGCACGCGAGTGCAGTACAACTTCTATGACCACTCTCGTGCGCCGCCCCAGCGAACCGATGATTACCGAGAGCGGGTGAGGTTTGACGAACGAAATTTACCTTCGGGTCGAGTATTACGCGGGTGGGAAGTGAGGCGGGCGCGGGGGTTAACTTTTTAGACACAGTACGCTGCTTGCATTTTTGCAGTTAATCGCGGCTTTTAGTTATTTCTATATTCTAATTTCTATTGTTATTTTTTTACTGTCTAAGTTGTGGAACAGTGTGTGACTGTGTGTGAGATTTTGACACTAAATTGAATTAAAACGTTACTCAGAAACAACATGTCCCAGGACAGGTTAAATGCACTTTCTGTACTAACCATTGAATAAAAATATATTCGGTTCAGTCAATACCAGATATTAAAAAAGGTGAGCGAAAAAAATCGGCGTATCGATTTAATTTATAAAATATAAAAATACCAAGTGTAGACAAAATGTTGTTATTTAAAATACAACTTGATAATGATCAATAGTCGCTCATCAGACCACAAAATGTTGAATTTTGGTCAAGTTGTACAACGACGTAACTAGATGGCGTTGGCGTCGAATTAGAAGTCGCTACCGAGATGGTTTGCTGATTTACATAGGCTCCTGTGAATGTAAGTAATTTGATAAATTCAACCTGAAATCAATTCTTCGAAATCCGAATTCGAAAACATAAAGAGTTGGTTGGTGAACTACTACTTCTGTTGTGTTTAGTTTATGTGTCTGAGAGACGATTTTGCATGTGTGTGTAGTAACCTAATATAACAAGTTAAAAACTATTTGTAAGGACAGTCGCAATAAACCATCATTCACAGCACACGCATCTTTTCATTCTTAATCACCCTGCAGACCAAAGTGAACCTTAGTACTACAACATATGGTCGAAATTCGAGCCGGATTAGAGTGCGACCAAAGACGTTATTCATCGAGTGCAAAACAACATTCCTTAGATAAGGAACCTGCTCCTAATAACTTTGTTTGTGCAAAATTTTACGTAAAAATATTGACAGTGATTTGTTTGTAAAGTGTTTTAGAAGAAAATACGAGTATATATTAATAATACTAAGATGACTGCACCTACACCGGAGCAGTGTTTGTCCATACTGGAAGATACTGCATTGTTGTTGCAAAAGGCGCAAACCAACCTTAAAAAATGCCCCAAACAAAGACTAACCAAGGGTTACATTGAGACCCGTATACAATCAATTGGTGAATACTGGGATACGTTCAGGAGCGCTCATCAAGACTTCATTAAATGTGTACCAAAGGAGAAAAGGTCCAATATTTCTTATTTTGTTAATGAGGATTATTTTGTATACGAAGATTTATATTCATGTATACTGGCCGATTTGCGAGATTTATTATACACATTTTCGCATGTGAAACCAATGGAGGGAAGCTCGTTCTTAGAAGGACAAGTTAAGTTACCGAGAATACAGCTACCTACTTTTACCGGAGTGTATGATGAATGGCCAGCATTTCGAGACTTATTTCTTTCATTAGTGCACAAAAATACGTCTTTAAGTAATGTACAAAAATTGCATTATTTGAAAAGCAGTATGTCTGGCGAAGCCCACGCTCTGTTGAAACATATTCAGATCACTGAAACCAATTATGAGCAAGCCTGGAACACACTGAGCGTACGTTATGGAAATAAAAGAATTATAGTGAATTCTCTTTTAAAGAAATTATTTTACCAACGGAAGATTCCCAGTCAAACGGCTATTCACATTAAATCTTTATTGGATGTTACAAATGAATGTGTAAAGGGCCTAAAGAATCTTAATATTTCTACTGATTCTTGGGATCCAATAATTATATTTCTGACGGTTCAGAAATTGGACCCAGAGTCACACCGTGATTGGGAGGAATATTCTTACCGAGAGGATATGGACGAGCTGCCTACGTGGGAAGATTTAGTAAAGTTTTTACAAACAAAGTTTCGCGCCCTGGAACTTGTCGCCCCGCCATCAAAGGAGAAACCTAAAGGTACCTCTGTCAACTTAGCAACGTCAGAGACTACACCAGCAAATAATTGCATACTATGCGAAGAAAGTCATACATTGAGCCACTGCAGGGATTTTGCGAAACTAGAACCCAATGAAAGATGTGAAGTCGTGAAGAAAAACAAGCTTTGTTTTAATTGCCTTGCCGGCGGACATCATGCTATACGTTGTCGGTTGAATATGAATTGTCGCAAGTGTAATAAACGCCACCACACCTTAGTACATTCAAGCGCGCCGGCGCCCACCCCTACCAAACCAGATGTTATTCAAGCAAATCATGGGGAACTTCAAGACGAAGGAATCTTCAATAGTACAGTCCCTGAAGAACCAAAGGTTGAGCTATCATCATTCCATACAACACATGCTGCCACTGCTCTCTTGGCCACTGCTCTTGTACCAGTGCGAGATGTAACCGGACGAACCACCATGTTACGAGCTCTGGTGGATCAGGGTTCTCAGGCAACGTTTATCAGTGAACGAGCTGCCCAAATACTATGTCTCAAAAGAACCCCCGTGCATGGTACAATTACAGGAATTGGTTCAACTAAGACTGCAGTAAAATTCGCAACTGACATCGAGATTTTGTCTAAACACGACGACAGCTTTAAGATTAAAACTAAGGCATACATAATGTCAACGCGACTCACTGCACAACTACCTTCACAGAAACTGCCTAAAAACAATTGGGCACATCTAAAGGGACTTATCTTAGCAGATCCTGGATTTAATCAACCAGGACGGATAGACATGTTGCTAGGTGTCGAAGTCTGTGCTCAGATCTTAAAGGGTGAATTAATCAAGGGCCCACCAGGCACACCATGTGCACAAAATACCAGCCTGGGTTGGATCCTCTTCGGTAAAATTCAAAATATGAAGAAAGACCATGATTTTACCGTCATGCACCTTAATCTAGACCTCAACACCCTGCTAAAAACTATGTGGGAACTGGAAACTGAAGACAAAGGTGTACTAACCTTGGAAGAGAGAAAATGTGAAGACATATACCATAGAACACATTCCAGAGCAAATGACGGGAGATATATGGTGACACTACCTAAAAAGAAAAATGAAATATTATCACCTAATGGACAAACCAGAGACATAGCAGCGACAAGGCTGTATCAACTAGAAAAACGATTTGAAAGAAACAACCAGTTAAAATTAGAGTACGTGAAAGTAATGGAAGAATACAAACGAATGAATTACATGGAAGAAGTACCTAGAAATGAAATAGAGAAACCAGCAGTATATCTACCACATCATGCGATAGTAAAACAAGAAAAAGAAACAACAAAGGTACGACCAGTGTTCAATGCATCACAGAAAGGAAAGAACGGTATATCTTTAAATGATGAATTATTAGTTGGACCGCAGCTACAAGAAAATATGAGGAGTTTAATCATTAGATGGAGAATGAGGAGAGTTTGTTTTGTCTCGGACATTCAAAAAATGTACCTCCAAATTTACGTCAGCAAGGAAGACAGAGACCTTCAAAGAGTTCTTTGGCGCGAAGATCCCAAAGATCCAGTAACGGATTACCGAATGACGAGAGTCACCTTTGGTACCGCGTCTGCTCCATATCTAGCTGTTAAAACCTTGCAACAAGTAGCGGACCATGAAGGCGCGAACTATCCTGACGCTGCCAAGGTGATTAGGGAAGATTTTTACATGGACGATTTGATGTCTGGGAAAGATACGCTAGAAGAAGCGATTAAATTAGCCAAAGATATTGACACTGTCTTAAGAAATGGAGGATTTGTTCTTCAAAAATGGTGTTCAAATAGCGCTGAATTCCTAAGACAATTTGATCCTTCTCTAAGAAGTTGTCATGCTAATGTGGATATCACAATTGACGGCACTATCAGAGCCCTAGGCTTAAGCTGGAACATGGGAAAGGATGTTTTCCAATACAAATTAAACTTACCAAGTCCAGCTGAGAAGATTACGAAGAGAATAATTTTGGGGGATATTCAAAGGTTGTTTGATCCGCTCGGCTGGTTGGCACCTGCTATATTGCCTGCAAAGCTGCTTATACAAAAACTATGGCTGCAAGCTATTACCTGGGATGAAGAGATTGACACAGAAATAGCAGAGGAGTGGCTATCCTTGAGAAGGAGCTTTCACGAAATAAATAACTTTGAAGTTAAACGATGGCTATATACCCAATCAAATTTGTTGCCAAACGTGACTGTTCATGGCTTCTGTGATGCTTCAACTAAAGCTTATGCAGCGGTTGCCTATAGTCGTGTGCGTCAAGACAACGGTGAAATTAAGACCAACATAATTGCGGCAAGAACGCGAGTAGCTCCGATTAAACCTGTGTCGTTGCCGCGTCTCGAGCTGTGCGGGGCTGTGTTGCTATCTAGGCTTTTAAAGCAAGTGAAGGAAGCCACTAGAATACCACCCAAAAACATTTTCGCCTGGACTGATTCAACAATTGTCTTGTCCTGGCTATTTGGGGACCCCATGAGATGGCATACTTTTGTACGAAACAGAGTTGTCGAAGTTCTTGACAACATAGGAAATAACTGGTATCATGTAACAACCCAGGAAAATCCTGCAGATCCAGCTTCAAGAGGAATTTCATTAATAAACCTGAAAGAAAATAATTTGTGGTGGGAAGGTCCTCAGTGGTTAAAAGGAGAAGATATACCATACACTAGACCTAGTAGCCTGCTCACAAATTTAGAAAAGATACAAACCATTCAAATCAATATCAAAATGGATACTGAAACCTCTAAAGGCTTGGCCACAAGATTTGAGGAATTCGAAACCCTGACTGAGCTATTAAAGACAGTGACGTACGTTAAGAGATTTCTGAAAGGCCGGAAAATGGAGAACAAGGATATGGCAATGACTACAAGTGAGTTGAATGATGCAATGAAGACCTGTGTTAAGCTTATTCAGAAAAATAGTTTTGAAGATGAGATTCACAGTTTGATTCAAAATAAATCAGTAAGAAGAGAAAGTAGACTGAAGACTTTACACCCTTTCTTAGACAACGAACATATACTCAGGGTGGGTGGAAGATTGAGACACTCCGATTTAGATGAAGATGGCAAACACCCAATGATCTTAGATATCAATAATGCCCTTGCTGCCCTCATAGTAGAAGACGCCCATCTGAAGACGTTACATGGTGGAGTACAACTAATGATGGGTTATTTACGTTCAAAATTTTGGATCTTGAGGGCGAAGAACTTGGTAAAGACTAAGCTGCAAAAATGTTTGGTCTGCGCCAAACAAAGTGCTGCAAATAAGACCCAACTAATGGGAGACCTACCGAAAGTTCGAGTGACACCATCTAGAGCATTTCTTCATAGCGGCGTGGACTTTGCGGGACCCTTCCAGGTTTTGATGTCAAAGGGCAGAGGAGTGAAGACCTCCAAGGCATATGTATGTCTATTTATATGTATGTCTACGAAAGCTATCCATTTAGAACTTGCTGGCGACCTTACATCTGAATCATTCATTGGGGCTTTTCGAAGATTTGTCGCCAGGCGTGGGAAATGTGCCCATTTGTGGAGTGACCAGGGTCGCAACTTTGTGGGCGCTAATAAGGAACTTGCTAATGCTTGGATTGAAGCCCAATTACAACTTGACGGACCAGTTGCGGAGCAACTTGCCCTTGATGGCACACAGTGGCATTTCATACCTGCTTATAGCCCTCACATGGGAGGTTTATGGGAGGCAGGTGTTAAATCGTTGAAATACCATCTGAAAAGAGTACTGACTTCCCATTTAACGTATGAAGAAATGTCTACCTTGCTGTGCCAAATAGAGGCCTGCCTAAATTCAAGGCCGTTAAGTCCCATTGATGAAACCGAAACAGATCATGTTACACCATTGACTCCAGGGCACTTTTTAATCGGCGAAGCTCCCATAACAATTCCCAACCCTGACCTAGACGGAATACCTATGCACCGGTTATCCCGTTGGCAGCATATGCAACAACTATTGTCACACTTTTGGCGGAGATGGCAAAGCGAATATTTATCTCGTTTGCAGCAGAGACCCAAATGGCTTAAACAGATTCCTGAATTCGATATTGGTGCGGTTGTACTGATTAAATATGATAATTTACCTCCAGGCAAATGGGTGTTAGGACGTATTGTGGATAAGCATCCAGGCGCCGATGGCATGACAAGAGTTTACAGCGTGAAAAGTGGTGATAACGTAGTCCAACGAGCTGTTAATAAATTATGCCCTTTACCAATAGACCATACTGATTAATAATGTTTAAAGTAAAATCTTATCTAATCTTTAAATTCATTATTTGTATATTGTATACCCTAAGCTAGATGTTATAATGTATTTCTATCAAAGGGCCTTTTAGAGCCCTTTGGTGGGCGGAATGTTGTGTTTAGTTTATGTGTCTGAGAGACGATTTTGCATGTGTGTGTAGTAACCTAATATAACAAGTTAAAAACTATTTGTAAGGACAGTCGCAATAAACCATCATTCACAGCACACGCATCTTTTCATTCTTAATCACCCTGCAGACCAAAGTGAACCTTAGTACTACAACAACTTCTATGATCCACCAGCCGCCACTGTTTGTCTGTATATCTGTTTGTCTTTTTATGTGTGCACGCATCACGAAAAATTTACGAAACCAATATATAATTTTCATACATAAAAATAAATTCTGCATAACTTAAGGTACTACTAGGTTTTTGTTTCATCGCAATCGGATCACTCTATCAAAAGTTAAATGAATTTTTCCACTACCTTTTCTAATGTAATACATTGCCTATCGTTTCGAAATATGATCATTTAGACACAAGATAACAAAAAAAAACCTGCATAACTTAAGGTATTAATAGGTTTTTGTTTCATCGCAATCGGATCACTCTATCAAAAGTTAAATGATATTTTCCACTACTTTTTCTATTATGTAATACATTGCCTAAGAAATTCGTTTCGAAATATGATCATTTAGACACAAGATAAAAAAAATAAAAAAAAATTACATATAAACAGTTACGAATTGTATGGAGTTTTGATATCATTATGTAACCGGTAGAATGATTCTGAACCTGTTACCTCTCGAAAAAAGCGCGCGTTGATTGTGTGTATATAGTCTGTGGTTTTCAGTCTGAACGTTTCTAATAAATTGTTGTTGAAACTTATTTGCATTTAATTAAGTAAGCTCATCAGGAAGTGGATAAAGAATCGTTCGTGTCTCGCATCACTTGAATGTAGCTTTCGACGTTCGCCGAACGCTCGTGTTAAAATCTCGACTTTTTGTGCTCGACACAAAATGTACTATTATTATAGTGCTCAAGAAATAAAATATCACAACACAAGCAATTCAGATACTCGGACAGTTGAATCCATAATCGATAGATGGCGTTGTGCGTTGTGCGACATCATTTTCTGAATGGCGGTGTTAAGATTCTCAGCAAATGATCCTAGAAAAAAATAGGTAAGTAGGTTGGATAGGGAGGGCAGTGTGCAGGAGCGAAGCCACGGGCACAGCTAGTTTATAATATTAGTAAGATTTTTATCAGCAGGTACGATTACATCTATTTTTAACCCCCGCCGGAAAAAGAAGGGGTGTTATAAGTTTCACGTGTGTTGCTGTGTATCTGTGTATCTGTGTGTCTGTCTGTGGCATCATAGCGCCTAAACGGATGAACCGATTTCGATTTAGTTTTTTTTTGTTTGAAAGGTAATTTTGTCGAGAGTGTTCTTAGCTATGCTTGAATAAAATCGGTTCAGCCGTTCAAAAGTTATGGGCATTTTACTGTTTGAATCGGGGTGTTTTTGTGCAAGATAAATGCGTCGGGGGTTTTTTAAATTGTGAAATTTTACTTGTAGTATTTACAAAGATTCTTAGAAGTAGGGTAAACCTTCCTATTGCTGGCACCCCTCCTGTTTTTGGCACTTCTAAGTTTAAAGGCAAAAATAACAAAACCATAGATTACGCAATATTGGAATTTCTATGCCTGTAATAGGCTTCTAGATAGCTTTTCTGTAATTTAGTTAAAATATATGTATAATTACTATTTCACACTTAAAACGAAGATTTGAATATTTCCTTTCGATGTCATTATAATTTTTGAATGCTAGTGCATTTAAATATGATTTTCTGGACATTTGATTACGAAGCTAGGGGAGGCATTCCTTAAATTGCCAATAACTGGGTATCTTACCCTATTTGCCACACCCAATATTTAGAGGAAACTCCTCACTGTACCCGCTAAATAAACCAGTGAATGGTCAAACAAGAGAGGATAGATTTACTTTCTCTTTATCAGTGTCCACCACCCGCTCAACCGCCCTAAACAAATTTGTGCACAATCGGAACATTTACTCAGCCAAATTAAAGTTGCGATTCATGTTTATACGTATATTTTAAGGTTAATAGTATAAGAGTTATGAATTCTTAGGTGACCATGATTGTTTTTGGACATTTTGAACATTTCATATGGATTCCACAGACAACAAGCACGACACGAAAAAGACAGTATTTTTTTTTAAAGAAACTGTTCTACAGATCCGAAGAAAATTTTCTATGAGGAGATGACTTGGTACAGGTATAAACACCTCTTGCGGTGATCCATCTGGTGATTTACGTACTTATTTATTCGGACTTCCTGGCGTTGCAGTGTATTGCGGAAGGTGGTGCTTTGGAAATGAAAAACAATTGAAAAGTTGATCTAAAATAAACTAATAGGTAATGAGTTTGAATATTTATAGGAGGTAAACTCAGGCAATCCACTTCTGTTTTAAAAAAAAAATACACTGTCTTACGGCTGTGTGTTTGTTGTTTCGTGTGTTCCCCGTTTTTTCCGTTATTTGTGGAGCGATTTTTGTTTGTAATAGTACGCTCCCGAATTCGTCCCATTTAAATTTGGTGAAGAAGTTTGCAGATATGGAACGGATCTCCTCAAAAAACTACGGCAAATCTTTCGGGATTGCTGCAACCACATGTCGGCTTATTGTTTACATCATTTCATAAAATAACATCAAACCGGTACGCTCTAAAGGGGTACGCAGATGTGTACACTAAACCCTGGTACACTCTCATTTCATCGGTTATGTTCAAGTTTTATGTGATTCTGGTTATCTATTCTGGCATAACTTTGGGCATTGGTTTACCTTGCTATAGTACTTGCCCATGATGTACAAAACTAAAAAGAAAGACACTTATTTCTTTTTTACAAAAAATGACCTACAACCGACTCTCAAATAAAAAAACTTCTATTTCGGCAGTTGGTGTCATAAAACGAAGAATCAAAACAGGAACAACGACTTCCGAAATTGAACTTATTTTTCACTTTGTAGTGTTTTTTTTTTGGAAGTTGGTGGTATTTTTTTGTAAAATGATTTTTGTCACGGAAATATCTACGGTTTTTGTGAGATAGTACGGGAATAAATCCTAAAATTATATTATACACCTTTACCCTCGTAAAAACATCCAAGTGCACATTGAACATCGCCCGGTCAGTGTCACTCAACCGGTCCACATCAAGGTTGATGCATTTTTAACTAAAATTGGATTTAATAATAGAGGTGAAAGCCAAAAAAAACCCGTGTAAAGCTTGGACTGTCGTGTTTTTATTAAAAAAATTAATGAAATTGTCTGTAAAACTGTTTATAAGCTTAATGTAAAAGTTCCTAAGCAACTAAAATGTACAAAAATAATATTAGGAAATAAGGAAACAGTTCTTAAGATTTCAGCCATACCGTCTACCTTAAAATATCTAAGCACAAAATAGTAGATTTTTTATCTAGGCAGTAAACAACTATTTTAAAGACGAGAGTGTTTTTTTGAATCCAGAGCGGAGCAAAGGATTCTAGAGTAGAGTCCCGAGCGTAGCGAGGGGTTCTATAGTACCTTACTCGAGCTTAAAATAGTGTTGCTCCCGCGGTGGGCACTCTACTTTTTAACAACCCTCTATGAGAAAATAAGTAAACGAACGAACGTTACGTTTATTTTTTTACATATGCAATTTGGTACCATAAGACAATATATAAATAAGAATAGGCTAATGTTTATATTTGAACAATTTTGCAAGTGCATCGTAACAAGTTTGTACTATCCGTTACAGTTGTAGATTTTTTTTTAATTTGGCTCGTGCGCGGTTTTATAGCCATTCATCTCATACATTCGTCGTAATCGATTTTAGCGATGTAATATTATTTTGGACCGCATGGTTTGTGATTCACCTCTTTGCTGATTGGAACATTTACTAACAATATCCACATTCCAAATTCAAATCACTTTTAGTGCCTAAGGGATTAATGAGCTATTTTAATCCCTGTTTACGAGGAATAAATTAGCTCTTTTTAAAAGATGTGATAAATACTAATTTATAGATGCCTCTGACGTGTAGTTAAGACTAACTTTATTTAAAAAACTGAAAATTCGTATTAGCATGTAGGTAACATGCAATGCCTGGAGCCTGAAACCTGAATCAGTTATTTAGTACCGCTGTCCAGTCGAAACATTTTAAATATTCAAAGTAAAAGCTGGCTGAAACACTGAAACATGCAGCCGCTCAAATGTCACGACTAACAGCCAACGCTTTTTATAGAAGTTATTTTCATAATAAATGTAACGAGAAAATCAAGGTGAGATCTATATGCAAAATCAATTACTTTGCTCAATAAGGTAATAAATTTTTAAGTTATTGTCTTTGATTAGACAAAAGAAGTTATAGCAAACCTTTTTTTTGGATGGGATATCATCCAATAACTTCTCCCGCTCTGGATGAAGCGGGAGGGCGTGTCAGACTTATACTGACTAAAACCCACCCGTGTTCCTTCAGTTGCTTGAGCCAGGGCCGCGGTAACTCTTTCTAATTTAGCCGCGACCCAGACAGGCATCGACCCTAGCGGACCCCGTCAGTTTTTGCTGACATCTCTTTTAGGCACGCGACTTGGGCCTGGTCCTTATCAGTCGGCGAGCTACCCATTAATCGCCGCCCGCACCTACGGTGGCCTTGCGAATCCCGATGCCCAGGGGGTCTCCTGCGGTGGCTAGGAGCGTGCGGGCAGTTATTGAATACCCACCGTTTCTCTTTTCATATTAAGCATTAAAGGAAACTAAAAGGTATCATTATTAATCCATTATTCAATGAACACGAGTTTCTTTGTTGGCATAGGTTCCAATATGTTTATAAGTGTGTATCAGCTATCATCTGGAAAATAAACGTTTTCTTTTTCTATCTAAACCAAGCCCTGATTTTTTTTTTCATTTGTAGATAAAATTCTATTTATAGCCAGCCCGTTATATTTACCTTAAAGAGAGCAAACACGAATACTAAATCCTCGACATAAATATAATAAGTGGAACATAGGTATCGAGCACAAACAAATAAATAATTTGATACAGTTTATATACCTACGTGGGCAAAGCTATCCCACGGGAATGTAAATAGGTTATAAGAACATGTAAAGCGGATACGATCAATCACACGGAGAGCCAACGTCCACTTTCATAAAAGTCTGAAGAGATACCTCCGCCATGATATTGCAATATTACGAGAGATTGTCGCTGATGTGCAAAAATGACGGTGATATTACTAGCCAACCTTAATAAATTGAAATCGATCCATTTCAATGCTCCAATTCAAAGATATCATCATGTCTTGAGGAAAGTTTTGAGAATAAATATGAATAATTTTCACTCCTCAAACATATCCGCAAACATATCCGGAGATATGTTTGCACCCATGGCGCTACGTCAGTCATGTGCTAGCGACCTGTGCTAGCGACTCTTTAAGGAGGCCCATTAATTGAGTGAGCAAGTCACCCCCTGCAATTTTATAACCGTGTAGTTCAAACAGTGGTCAGGAAAGGGCCAAGTTATTCTATAGTTTTAGGCAAACAATGCACTAATCCTCCCAAACCCATAGCCCAATATCTTTGTCTCCATATTTAACAATACTCCTACACCAACCGGGGATTGTCCTTGGGTGCACTTGCGTAGAGCATACAGGGATAATCATCGGTTAGTGTCACATATCATGATACATATCTAACAAAGCCTCTGCGAGTTGGCTTCGGCCCCTGGTACGCCTTTCAAAGGTCCGGGACCCCAGAATCCCGAGACTGTTAAAAACTTAACAGTAGGAGAAGACTAATGAAATGATGGATATATATTGTGTAAGAAGTTCTGTGTATGTATGGGAGGTGGGCTAGATACAGAGATGACAAATGATGGAGAGAAGTATGGAAGAAGAATACATATTATCCCGACTACAAATATATTGGGATAAGAGGAAGAGAATTATTACTTTAAAAAAGTCTTACCAAAACAGATAGGAAACTATCACCTAAAAGATGGTGTATGTTCAGTTCAGACAAGTGAAACTAAGAGTAAATACCTTAGTTGCGTCTAAAACTGCTCTATCTTTACCTTTGCCTTAAGATGTAATTAGTGTAATTGCCACATCTGTGATCACCCGAGACGAATTAAGACAATGTTTTTCGTCTCACTGGGGAATACTAGCCCGAAACTGGAAATCCTGGCAGCATAGTGAAGCACGTAGGAATAGTTAGGCTTTAAGAAAGTAAT
Source organism: Orthosia gothica (assembly GCA_949775005.1). NCBI lineage: Eukaryota > Metazoa > Arthropoda > Insecta > Lepidoptera > Noctuidae > Orthosia > Orthosia gothica. The sequence continues at coordinate 12,763,280 of OX459048.1, read as the reverse complement.
AACTAAGGCTAAAAAGTAAGTGGCGATAGCGAATGGAAAATTTTCTGGTCGTCTGGCCGAAATGTGATATGTCAATCCTTTAAATGTTGGCATTTCGACGATCGCCATCGCTGACATCGAATGATACTTGTCTAGACACTCTGAATACTTTGAGACCCACGATTGGTGTCCGAAATCCGACCCCATGGCTGAAATTCTGAAAAAGATGGAACAAGCCCGTGTTCCAATCCGATATCTCCAAATAACTACGTCTAAATTATTTACGTCTATTCGCGATGAAACGCAAAACATATTTCCGGTATATCCGCTTTCATGTTTCCGTGCATCGGATGAATTCAATAACTTCAAAACATCGGACAGAGGGATCACAGTTTTGTATCATAGAAAAATATGCAAAAAGCCTTCTGGCCGTTTTATATTATCGCGTTTTGTATGTCCGCGATTTACGCTTACCATTTTTTTATGAAACGTGATGACATTATTTGGGTTCAAGGTTTGGTTTCAAGTATATCATAGACCGATGCGGCTAAAATCGATAGACGGAGAAACTGTCATCTGACTATTGCAGCCCAATTACAAGGGAATTACGAACACGAAGGATTCGAGCGATTGGCAGACCGACGAAGTCGGTAATAATCCGTTGAATGGCATAGGTATTCGAATGAGGACAGGGACCGGATTAAGTTGCTCTCTGAGAGATACTCGATGTACAAAAATGGTTTCCCATTCAGGGATTGACGACAAGACGTACATGGACTGATAGGCAGCAGTATAGAAAGAAGTTTCTTAAAATCATACAGGACTTCATTCATGGGAAGAATTATTTATTAGGTTTATTAGTTTATCCTCGCACTGGAACGCTTTGCAGCAATTATACCAATGGAACACAATCTTAAAATAAACTCACGAGGTTTTCCTTCACCGTTGTAGCGATGTACAAGATAAACTTAGAAAGTACATAATATGAATTTAAAAAGTCACATTGGTACTTGCTCGGATTCAAACCCACGACCTCAAGCACGAGAGGCGAGATCTTAGCCACTGGGCCACCATGACATGTGAAGATAAAGGAAAAGCCTGATTAGTAGGCAACTGCTTGATAGTTCTGCTATAACTGTAACTAATAAATTACCCAACGGTTACACACAATTATGAACATCTAGCCCAGCTCGCTATTACTTCAACAATGTGGGCACCGGCAGCGGCGATTGTATCGCGTGAACTTCTGATGTAATCACCATGTACTAAACCACGAAATCCACCTCGCCCCTCTGCCTTCCTCTATAAATAATTCTATTTAAAACTACTCCACAGAACCAGTTCGCGAAGTGCACTTAAATGCTAAAAGCACAATGTAAAAACACTGCACAAAATAATTCGATACACAGCGATGAAGCGAACCTAACTTGTAATGAGACTTCTGTGATAGAACAAAAAACTTCTTGAAAAATACACAACTAAAAGTTAAAAACCCAATTAAAACTTGTTTCTATTGTACCAAGTTTGGAAATCTCTCTACTTTTTTTAGTGAAGAAATAGAACTATAAAAATAATTAGACTTATGTTTAATTGAATTACTTATTAGTCGCTTCAACTAATTTGATTTTAATGTATACTATATTATTAGATTACATTTCTATTATCTTTAGCACAGCTGCGAATTTCATTTTCTCTTTGAAGAGAGATTGGCTTCAGCAATCAGCTGCAATCTGACGTCACTTTTGTTTATCTTTAATCCTGGACATTTCTCCGTGACAGTAGTAAAGATAAAAGAACTTGGAACATCCTTTGTTCTTATAAAAGGGTTTAATCATAGTACAGGGTGCGGTTGAAAGGGGCACGCGCAGTTTTAATAATGTAGGCCGTGTGATGTGGACTGTCGAGATAAATTAACCAAGAGAGCAAAGTTCTGAATTAGCTAAGTCTGGACAGCGTACAGCTGTAACTTTTGACTTCAGAATGTTTCTTTTAGAAAAAGGATTTGTTAGTAGATACTAAATGTGTGTACAACTATGTTTTATTAGCTAGTCTTCATTTTCCACCCACATATTTCGAGCTTTATTTACCAATTATTATTTCATTACAACAGAGAAATAAGTCCAGTAATAAAATAACGTCAACAACTTATCTTAAGCCATAGGGAATAGCCGCAAAGGCAGGAAAATTAAATTTAGACCACAACGTTTGTTTCACCAGCTGTGTAATTGAAAAAAAAAACAAGCCGAGCGAAAAGGTGAAATTACTTTCCAATACTACGTTAGTGTTTTCCCATATGGAAACTGGCTGGATATTTCCTTGCAAAGCCTTCATGAAATAAATCTCACATTCATGAATAAAACAATAACATTCTCTGTGATTTCGAAATACGTATTTCTTATTAGTTTTTAAAAGCTTATTGAAACTTTTGAAATGTAACAGAGTATGAAACTATTTTGCATGTACACGCGAAACTATTTTTATTGTAAGTTAAAACGAGTTTGTTTGTTATACTGCCAATATTTTAGACCAGTATTTTTAATAATTGCCTGCAGAAAAATACGTTTATTTCAAAACTAGTCAAAGCTCATTGAGTAGCTCAAAGTAAGCACTAGTTTCATTATTTTGTATGTATGTAGGTATGTACATAGGTATATCATCGCCAATACGAGCGTGAAAATAACGATAACTTTTATCTACAACTAAATTTACCTCACAAAGAAAGTCTATATAAAAAGCACTCGACTGAAAAACGTGTACGAGAGGAAGAAGTAAAACAAAGGCTAACATGTTTTATTGGCACACTAAAGCACAATTCAATTTTAGTCTTGTTACGAGAACAGCGTGTAAAAGCTATCAAGGAAAGAGACAATTTTATTTGACGATAGTCTACGTGGACAAAGCCGCGGGCCGTCGCTAACGTGAAAAAGCGTAGGAACTTCGTATAAAAGCTAAGACACGAGTCTGGGGAACTCGACGTTTTTGCATACACCAAAGGAAACACTACATTATTTTTCTACAAACTGTCTCCGCGATTCTCAGCGGAAGCAAATGCATTCTTTGGCGTAATTCTCTAGAATAAATACTTAAAAGTACTTTGAGAAAAATCTTCAAGTTTAATAAATGAATCGAGCTTCTTAAGGGCCGATTTTATTAATGAAACTAATCGCGATTAGTTTAACTAAGCTCAGTTTAAGTAAATACAGCGTTCTGATTGGTTGAGACCGCTGAGAAACTACTAATCAGAACATAAACTGAGTTTAATTAAAGTTATCGCGATTAGTTTCATTGGTGAAATCGGGCCTTAATCTATATATATCTGTCGATTGAAATAAACCATAACTAGGACAAATTAAGAGTCATGATACTCACTATAATAAAACTGAAGAATTTCGTCACGGTTGAAGACTAAATAAATTTCAAGAAGCTGAAAATTCGTATGTGTCTAGGTTTTTGCGATTTTATGATAAGTCTCACAATGTTATGAGTTTTCCTCTGTCTTATTATTTTTATAAGTTTATTACGTGATATACTTATGCCCAGTTTTTTGATTCGAAGTTAACTCGACCAATAATTAAATATATATACCAATGGTTTCAAATTAGGCCAAGTGCGCAGTACCCATAACCGGCGTGTGTGTATGACTAGATGTATGAATGTGTGTGAAGCAAAAGAAGTATGTAAGGATCGTAGCAGGTGGCGTTCTGTAGTTTCTGCCTACCCCCATGGGAAAAAGGCGTGAGTTTATGTATGTATGGTTTCAAATTTCGGTAAAACAAGTTTATTAATTAATTGTTAGCATCAAAAATGGTCAAATAAGTTAAAAAGTCAATTCAATAGTTAATAATAAATTAGTTGAACACTAACTTTAACTGTGCCATTCTTACCGTCGCTTCGTATTAATGCTATAAAAATAGTTCTTTATATATATATACATAAAGTCACGCAAACTCAAGCTCAATTGGAAGACCTGAAAGTGCTCCAGCTTTGACATTTCCAATTTCATTTAACGGTTGACTACAAGACGATCTGGCGTGCTATAGGTACACGTACAAGGGGTTTATTCCCATCGGCCACCCCCAAGTTGCCACCCCGGTGGCCGATGGGAATGATTTAGTGAAATTTCCTACCTTCCTTTATTCCCATCTGCCACCGGGGTGGTGGATGGCACTAACTAGTGGCGTTTGCCGATTTATTCCCATCTGCCACTTTCATAAGTTTAGTTGGGTGGTTGATTCTCATGACCGTAAAACGGGGTGAATAGAAAAAATATCAAGAAATTTTTCAAGGTTCATATTTGACTATTTTTCCGTGATAAGCCGTGTTGCGTCATCATGGCGCACTGGGTACATGTACACGTGCATGTTCCCGGTGCGTCAGGTGAGCGCAACAGATACATGAATTGATTGTTTTGTTTTGTTACTAACATAGTTTGTAAGTATTGTGTACTAACAATATAAATAAAATGGCGTGTCTAAGTGTACTACTAACATATTTTTTAAGTAATTTGTAATACTAACAAAACTATGGACCTTTGAGTCTGCAATATTTTTTTTTTTTTTTTAATCGTCAACAATAAAAATACAAAAAATAGGTAGGGCATTGCAAGGCGCGCATTTAGTTAGAAATTTAGATGATATTATTAAGTTATCAGGGCCAGCACCAGTTGGATCCAACTAACAAAGTAAACCGGTCACAGCATCAACATTCACTTTTATGTGACAAATGTCATGAGAATCGCCCACCACCCCGGTGGCAGATGGGAATAAAGGAATGTAGGAAATTTCACTAAATCATTCCCATCGGCCACCGGGGTGGCAACTGGGGGGTGGCCGATGGGAATAAACCGTACAAGGCGATGTATGGAGAAAAGTAAAAATGAAAATCTGCAACTTTTGTCTTAGTAAAGGCCTGCGCAGGCGAGTGACTTTTCTCCGCAGATGACAATAATTTGTCCCTGTTTAGAATGTACGGCAATTACTATCTTTCCGAATCAAAAATGGTAAAGATCATTCTGTGTACGCCCAAGTTTTCCATTATGTTTTCAACACGATTCTAAGTGAAAGAAAAGGAATTAATTATACCTCTGAGGAGAAAAGTCCCTCGTCTGAGTAGGCCATTACTTACAAAGTAGTTTTGTTACTGTTTACATATTTATCGACAACGAGACTATTTCTCTATTAAAAACTAACACTCTTCGACGGTTTTTAGCAATGAATTAAAAGATTCTATGTAATTGCAAATGTTATATAAAAATTGACCAAACATGTGCACCGCTCTTATATTTTCGTTGGTTTTATAATAATCGCATGTACGTGGGACACTCAGAAAGTTTTGCGAAACTAAAAAAAATTGTTCTATACGTACATATATTTTTATTAAATCTTTTCAAAGTACTTTCCACCAGCCTCTATACAAAGATTCATGCGCCTAAACCAGTTTTCAAAACACTTTTTCCAGTCCGCCGCAGACACCTCGTTTACAGCCTGCTCGAACGCAGCCAGCGCATCTTCCGGCGACGAAAATTGTATCCCTTTGAGCTGATTTTTTATTTTTGGGAATAAAAAGAAGTCACACGGTGCTAGATCAGGGCTGTAAGGAGGGTGACCCAGGAGTTTGACTGGCGTGCTGTCCAGGAAGTCCCTCGTTTTGAGTGCGGTGTGCGCAGGTGCATTGTCGTGGTGGAGCAGTAGCCCGCGGAGCCCTGTGTTTGGTCGCTTGTTGCTTATAACAGAGAAAACTTCTGGCAAACATTTGGTAGTATACCATTCGGCATTAATGCTTCTTTGATCCCGTAAGGGAATTGATACCAAGTGGCCAGTCAAATTAAAAAAGCTAGCGATCAAAATCTTACCCCCGCTTCTAGATCGCTTCACTTTGGTAGGCGTTGGCTCATTTTGAAACACCCAAACAGTCGACTGGCGCTTGGTTTCTGGGTCGTATTGATAAATCCAGGACTCATCACCTGTAACGATGTCGTAAACACGCCGAGACGAGCCTGCTTCAAATTTGTTAAGCATATCACGGCACCATTCCACCCGGGCCTGCTTCTGAGCATCGGTGAGGTTGTGCGGCACCCAGCGTGATACTATCCTCCTCACGCGAAGATGGCTGTGTAGAATCTCGTGAACGCTTCCCGATCCAATCTTCAATATGTGTTGAATCTCCTGATATGTAATTCGCCTATTGTCTTGGATTAAATTTTTCACTGCTAGCACGTTTTCTTCGGTAACAGCCGTCAAAGGGCGACCGCTTCTTTCGTCATCCCCCAAAGTTGGTCGACCGCGCTTGAATTCGTTATACCAACGATACACGGTTGCCTTGGAAGGGCCTTCATCCATGAATGCCATTTGAAGTCTATCGTACGATTCATCCGGTTTCAGGCGACACTTGAAATCGTATAAAATCATAGCTCTAAAATGTTCCCGGCGCAGATCCATATTTCAGTGAGACACAATACTTTGAATTAACTCGCAAAAAATGTGGAGGGAAATTTTGAAATTGGAACTTACTTATTTTTACTTATAAATAATCATATTTTCGAAAAACATTATAACTGGCCAGTCTCCCATATATAAAAACTTTTTTTCGCAATACTTTCTGAGGGGCCTGGTATTAAGGAAATAATGTACCTAATTAATAATACATGACGATTATGTCTACAAAATCTTAGGCGTGTTATAGGTACAAAAAAAGTGATTCATTGTGAAAAGTAAGTATTTATACTACTACTTTTATAGTTCATATTTTAGACTTGTATCCTTGTTATAGTTTACTTCGTGTTTACTAGTTGCATGTTGCTTGACGTCGCATTTTTATAAGTACTATTCAAAATGAAGTATCTATCTAGCCTGATAAGGTTTATAAAATCAGACAGTAAATCTAAATATCTCTACACATGTAGACGAAATTTTAATGCATATTATCATATCATCGGTGCGTAATTACTAGCTCTCATATCGTATTAATCACTTACTCAATGATTATGATTATATTATCTGCCTACCTATAATTATATCCAGATAATTATGTAATTATGATAATGACACCTTAAATTTGTATTTCCCTATATAAACTTCCTGGGGTTTTGTAAGGGGGGAACATAAAGTCTTATTTATTTAAATAAAATTCGAAAACATGTGACATCCACCAACCCGCACAAAACCCACGTGGTGGATTACGGTCCATTCCCTCTTACAGAGAGGAGGTCTGTTTCCCAGCAGTGGAAACATTAAAAAGCTGATGATGATGATGATAATGTATCTTTCCCCCTTAAAAAAAAAGTAAAAAATGTCAATGTAAAAGTCGGTAAATATCAATCCTGTTTCCATCTTCAAGGGCCAATCTATCTCTATACCAAAGTTAGTTCAGCTATTTTGATTTGAAAAGGACACAGACAGGTAGAGTTACTTTACCATTTAAAATATAAGAATGAATAATATGAATAAGTGTTTAATTGAGACTGGTGAGCTGGTGGCTTTAGCTTTAAATTTTACAGTAACATTAAAAGTTACCTGCTACCTCGGCACAAAACTGTGTAAAGAACCTTGAAGTTTATCCTCAAAAGTATCAACCAAATAAATAGATTTGTGCGACGAAAATATAAACACGAACAAAACTCATCACTGAGTTTAGGATTCTATCCAGAAGGTGGATGGATAGGTTATTAGTAGCGCAATGTTGTGGTGGATAGAACGCAGACGAGTCTATATTCGCCTAAAAGTCGACGACAGGCATACGATAGCGCGCTTTCAACTGCCGCATCTGAATTACAAATAAGGGCACTTGAGTCTGCGTCGGCACCCACCATGTCAGGGGCGGCTCGCTCTTTATAATTTTTTTCGTAGCTAAATGCTAAGTTTAGTAGATATTTCGAAATTGAATTACCCGACGGAGAGAGAGTGAAAACATGTCTGTATAAACTTTGTCGAAAAAACCGGCTACTCTTGTCGTTGCGAATAATTAAATACGCTGAAAAGTATTTTATTAGGCTCCACCTTGGCTCCACGGAGTTGTTACCTTAACTTTCGGGAAATTTTATGAAAGCAAATTAAGAAGCTTTATATCAAGGGTACGTTGAGAGATATGATATTCACAATCTCCTAATTGGGTCCATTGTTTGAAAAATTTTATGTCCTATTATATTTATGTCGATATTTTCTATATACAGTTACATACTAACAAAGAGCTGCCCGAATTAGCATAGTAGTATGAGTCTGACCATGCACCTCATGACCTGAATACCTAATTATTAATACACATCACTATAGGATGTATGTACTAATAACCGCATATATACCGTACCTGCAAGTTGTAAACATTATCAAGTGTAGTCACCATAAAGCAGATAAAGTATTCGCAGCCAACTTTGTCCATCATTCAATATTTACAGGGCGCTGGGAACCAGGCCAATTTTGCATATTAGAAATTGTAGTTAAGATTTAATGTAACGAAAAACTTCAAGGTGTTTCAGGGGGCGACAGCTTGTAATAATAATTGGAGCGATTTACATATAATTTGTGAATCTCAAACAGTTTCCTCCTCGTATTTTTGAATGCAATGCAGCGTCCTATTTTTCTTAAAAATACACTGATCTAATCCCAGTAATGGAAAGTCAGCAAGATGTTTTCTATTGCTCATTGCAGAAACGTAGAAAATGAATCCGATAAGCAAATGTCTACTACATAGAACAGATTAATATTGCATCGAATTTAACGAGAAATGAGTACACTCCTTTAGTAGGTATGTACCTTATAAACCCTCTAACAAAAATAATTGCGCAAAAGAAAAAAACACAAACAAAAAGTAGACCAAATACGACGTTGGACATATGTTCAATAGTAACAGATAGATAGTATCAATACGAACTAATTCTCATATCACGAATGGCGGTGAATAGATCAATTTCGATAACTATTAGTTAGAATTGAGCTCTGAACAAGTAAAATAACTTTCTTTACAAAACATTACCTTACTTAATTATTGCCTACTCTGCCTATTGTGTATTTGAATGTAAATAATGAAAATGGCTTTTGATATCGATGTTTTGTTGTGTCGATTTTCTTTCTAATGGGTGCTTCAAGGCACTTATCTTTTAAGTACGCTGTACAATACCATAATACATCAAATAAGTATGTACCAAAATACGGTACAATTTAAAGATTTATATTTTCATCAATTTACTAAAGCCTTTCAACTCAACCACATGCCCAAAACTAATAATTACACCAACAGAACCATTTTGTGATAACATAACTGTAGTGAACATAACTTTTGTTAATTTTATTAATTGTGCAAATCATTACAAATATAATTAATAATAAATCAAATCATAATAATTCTGGACGCAGCCCTTCATCTATTTCATAATACAACACACACCGGGCGTTACATAAGTCTAAAGTTTTTGCAATTAAGTATGTTGTACTCGACTTCTTAAATTTCCAAGTGTGGCGCACGAGCGAAAACGGTAAGTGGGTCACATCCAAAAAAAGAAATAGGTGTAACATTCTAATTTCAACAGATTCCGTTCAAATATGTATAGGCTTGGATTGTGCAAACACCTGCAGGTGACCCTTATGTGAGGGCTGCCCTTTGTCAATTGGCTCTGGAGTTGTAGGGCCCCGTAACTCCAAACATCTCGTGAGGGTCAGGTTTGCTTTACGATCCAATAAAAAACTCAAACTCAAACAGCATTGTAGGTAGGTACTTCACGTAACCTCTATCTGGTGACCTCGAGCATCGATCTTAGTAGACAATAATTCTCATTACTCTACGGAACCTTAACTGGAACTATCCATATGGAAGCGCTTTTACGAGAAACTCTGCAGACCAATAAAATAGTTCCTGAAGCCACCGAACTAATATTTCTCTGAGAACCCTAATAAATTACCTAATATCAATTGAGTGATTGTGAACTGTATTTCAAAGAAATCTAAATTTACTTAGCGGAGCAGACATAATAATGATTCGAACTACAACGATATTAGATGTATTAAGAAAATGGGAGATATTTGGCACATGACCACCGCTATCAGCGCTAGACGATAAACAGAAGCTGAGTACGGAATTCAATTTCCAAAGTATAAGCCTGCCGTGACGGACACGATTTTTTTCGGCCATGTTTATTTGGGTCAAACGCCCAACAACGACATATAAGTTCTTGTCGTCAATACCGCAGCCCTCCGACTATTAACGAATATCTGCCCGATGTTCTCCGTCTCCCCCAGTTTATTAATACTTAATACTTGTAATAAATCTTTAATTAAATCATAAAAGGGAAGTTATAGAAATGTATTTGCCGCAGTGAAGGCATTCTCGAGCTCCAAACATAAATCAATATTTTGGACTTTCATGTCATTCAATTCAAAGACTACGTTCGATCGCAATCAGAGTAATTTAAAATTTCAATTTATTTCCTGTTTGAAGTTATCTGCCCGCTCGTTGAATTGATTGTTTTCAGGATAAAGTTACCCTCAAATAGCGTCGGGCAGGTAGCACGTTCCACGTCCGGTTTCTCTAAATACGATGTTCATATTCCGGCGCTGGCCTGGCGCGGACCGGCAGCGGTAAGTTAACTCGTCCGGTTGAGTAGCGAGCGGCATATTTTTGCACCACTCTCTATTATTACATTGGATGGAGTTTGGGCTGGTTTGTGCTCGGCGGATTTTATATGAGAGTCGATACATTGTTTTAGGGGCTTCAAGCTGCTTATTGCAACTACATTTTGTTACTCTGGTTCGTTCATGAGTTTTAAACACCTCAGCTTTGATTTAAAGACTAATATGCAAAAACTGCATGAATAGTTACAGATAGCTTAATTTAATTATGGTCAAATTATACTTTCCGTCGTGTTTTTGTGTTTGAATACAAACTCAGATCATTGCCCCCGCCGCAATCATTTCTTCATTCGAGAAAAATTCATGAATCTTCTTCATATTTATTCATTGCGGGCGTCGCAACTCGCAATACGGTGTGGAAATGTTGTCATTGTTATGCTTAATTCATTAGCATACGCAATGACTTGCGTACTCACGGCTCATGGACTCACCAGATACTGGGTAATCTTACTAATCTTTATTATTGCGATGTACGATTCTGGGATTCAAACTACAGAAAATTAAAGACGTTCAGATTCCTCACTCTCCGACTAAACGAACCATTGATTCAAATGACTCAAGTTAAACCGAGCGATCGATTTGCTCAGTTTGATTGTATCCATCTATATGTATAATCTAAAGGGATTTTTTTTTTTTTTTTTTTTTTTTTTGGGGTCAATTAGTGATCTACTCGTATCTAATTCACTATCACAATGCAAATAATACCTACTAGCTAGTTCTAAGGCAGATTATGTTTGGCCTAGTCGACTCCGAGAACTACAATCGAGTTATTCGAATATAATCAAGTTATCCTCAACATGTCAACATATACGTATACAGATCCTTGTATTTCACCAACTGTGTTGAATATTGTAGCGTAACGAAATGCAGTGGAGCCTTCAGGCAAGTGGCTAACAGCCTGCTACTCGTACAAGGAACCCACTTCGAATGTGGAGGCTTACCTGCACGTAACACGATTACTCCACGTTCGGGTAGTAGCAATTCAAGCAATATTTCGTCGGTCGGCCTGTATTGGCTCGTGGTCCTTCCTTATTCCGCTGTTGACCACGGAATACTGCAAATAGATTTTATGTACTGCAACGATTTTTGGTGAAATGTAGATACGAAAAGTGAATGTTAGAGCTCGTTCATTATTTTCTTTTCTTTTTCCCTTCCTTTTCAAAATTTTCTTTTCTTCGAAGCAGAGACGATGAAAGGAAGCTTTTTAATGTTATATTCTTTATTTTTAACCGACTTTCCATAAAGGAGGAGGTTCTATGTTTATATTTTCACCGATAACTCCTTCAATTATGAACTGATTTTGAAAATATGTTTTTTTTGGAAGTATATACTCTCTCAAGTCAAAATCTGAGGGGATCCTATGCAAACCGAGGGAACTTTTAAAATTTTTTAGTCATGCATATAGCGTTTTTTGATTTTCATCAACATGGTAAAAGAAGAGCACAGATGGCCACTGGAACTTCATTATGATAAGTATGTTTCTGGCATAGGATATCTCGAATAGTTAAATGACTGTGACGAAGGAAATTTAAATAAATGGTTTTATGAAAATGGAACCATCGAACTGATCTGATGATGAAGTCGGAAGGAAGGTACCGGAACCCCGTAATATATCAATGTATCCCAGTCGTGTTCATAGTTGATGGAATTATTATGAGAAACCCTCGGCTATAAATGATTTTCGTGGTAATATACGGTATGTACTAAAAATAAAAAGAGAAAAATAAAAATCTTTTTAATTTTTTGTTAAAAAGTGTTTTATATCTAATTGAACTTCATCAAATTCTAAAGTTGACTCACTTTTTTCCTACACAATCACTAAAATGTACAATTTTAGTCGTCTTAAACTTACTGTTCCGTACGTTAATTACAACTAACACTTAATTAAGATACCTATCAGGCCGTGTTAGTTTTCATGCTTGCCTTGTTGTTTGTTGAGAGCAACACTGTTGTTTTACGTAGTGTTTTGGTAAACTACGTAACTATTTCTAGGAAAATCGAATAATATGATAGTTTTCACCTAAGTGCTCGTTCACACAGAGGTCCGTTTTACAGGTCTGCTTTGTCGTATACGTTTTTATTCGGCGCTGCGTATGTAGTTGAATGAGCGAGTTCACACACATGACAGTTTTCCAGTTTCTGAAAAAAATACCGAACCAACAAAATATACAGGAGTCCGCTTTATCGTATGCGTTTTTATTCGGCAATGGCGTAGGAAGTAGGTATGAGCGAGTTCACACACACACAACAGTATTAAGATACTGATCCGTTTTATTTGAAAGTTGCTAGTACACTAACCAAATGTGGAGTGAGTGTTACCCCCAGTAGCGACGGATCCGTTAAAAATGTACTGTAAATGCGGTGTGAACATCACCTCCAGTGACGGATCCGTTTAAAACAGTCCTGTAAATGCGTATGTTCTGTGTGAACGTACCCTAATTCTCAGAAGCGTGAATACCCCGCACGAGTAGAACTCCTGCATGCCTTTTGTTCTCTGCAAAACAGTGTCTACATCACCTGTCCAGTTTCAAACTACTTAGCATGCCAATAAATTGTGATGTTCATAGCATAGCCAAACATTCGGCTAACCAAAGTCTAGGTTTACTTGAGAAACTAAACTTAGACTTGCTGAATACAGCCCACACTTCGGTATACCATTTCATCTATCGCAAAACGTGAATTTTCAAAGGAATTTAGACCTTATTTACTTTTAGGGATATTACTGAAGATATGTTTGCACACTTCTTCACTATAGGTGAAAGTGTACCGGAATGTAATAAAAAATGATTCATAACCCCATCTTTTACCTTGGTGGGAAGATACTGGAGCACGGGTGGCTTGTAGTATATACCATCGACACACGTAGCAAGATTCGTGCAAAGCTTCTTGTGGGAAATACGGTAGGTGAGGTTTATAGGCCCGGAAAGATCGAACCAAAACACGCTCGAACACGTAGAAGAACAATCTAGAATACATAAATATTGGATGTACATTTACATGCAACAAATATTTGTATCGATTTTGAATGAATGATTTGAAAGAATAGGATTGAGTTTATTGGAAACTTAAGCGAATGGCCTTTACAGCTGTAAACACATTTCTTAAGTGAATCCATCATTCTATTTTCAGTTACTTCAAACATTCCAAGTATCAATTTAGGCTAAAAGTATTGAAATTATACAAATACTTTACAGAATTTGTAGATCGTTAGCTTCGGAGCGAGGAGAAAGGACCTCCATTTCGGATTCGAATCAACATTCCACGAAAAATATGGTTCCGAATGACGCTTTTCCGAACATGAAAGGGCAAACAAAACGACCCGGCTTCCAAATCCGATTTTTGTGAGTGTCATTCACCGACGGCCTCATAATTAAATTGTTATAAGTGTGGGTCATTTCATTCAAACTTAAACTGTTATGAAATTCATCAGTGAAATTCATTCGCTATTGAAATTTATTAATTAAGAAATTAAAATTACCGAATTGGAAAAGTAAAAACAAAAACGTTGCGCAGCAAAGGGATATTTAATGGTAGAAAAGGTATAAAATTAATGGAACTAATCGAACAGCAAAATAACTTTTTACAGAATACTTTCAGGTAATTACAGCGCAGTCACCATGTCACAATCTGCGAACATTTCACGAACGATCGCATTCGCCGCGCAATAATACAATTGAGCAATCAAACAGATTTTGTTAACGAGCTTTTGTCGATTAACTTCGTTCATGACAAATTGTAGATAGTGCTCGTTATGTGGGGTCACAAATAATGCCATCGTAGAATAAAATCATGCATGTGTGTGCTATAATGGTGCTGTACTATCATATTACTTCGAATATTGTCCTGGATTTCAGTTTAAGCATAAAATTTATAGGCATGACGATTGCTGTGACAATAAATACTTTTACATAATTCTTCTTCTTTCGTTAGCTAAGCGAGGTAGATAGCCGTTCTCAAGAAAAATCGACCGATGAGATCGCTTCATTTTCCTAGCTCTATTAGGCTCTACGCAAGTGGAAAGCGACAGTCAAAAAGACAAAATGTAAGGGATTGATCACGAGATTTTTCGATATCGCTTGTCAATTCCATACAATTTTGCCTTTTTGACAATTACTTTGGCCACGCTTTCGATGACAGAATGTTGAAAAAAAACAAAAAAAGCTAGAGATGTGTGCGGAGATCGCAACTTAGAATGCGCGCGCGCTAAGTCGAAAAGAGTCTCGACGCAACCTCGCTCCTCTCAGCTACACACATTTTCACAGGTTGGCTACGCATCCTCGTACCGCGCAAGATGCTCGCAGCCCGAAAACTCCTCCCACACCGCCGCTACATCCTCCCACCGCCTAGCTACCGAGCACATCTCTTTTTTTACTTTTTTTTATTATTGATAGGCTCGCGTTTGATCACTATCGCACCTATCTCTGCTGACAAAGCATCCTCAAATTCTCGTCTTGTGTTAGAAGATGTGATAGCAGAACTAAAATAATCAGTTTCCAAAGCATCTGTGCCGAGTTTCCTCACGTACGAAACTTTAGATTCGCTCAGATTATTTCTACTAGAGTTTTCCTGACGCTTCGAGCAACAACATAACTGTATACGATCGCACACCTGCCTCTGGCGTTATCTTGTTAAGATCATAATATACATTTCATGGTTTGGAATAAGTTATTTTTGAACTTTACGGGCATACCCACAAGTCTATTAAGTAGACGTCAGAACATCACCTTCATTTGTAGCTCGCTCGCAGCTAATGTAATTCTAGACCCTCATTAAAATCATACTGTATTAAAGTTGCCATACTGTCTAGATCGAATGCAAGCCTTAGTAAGTCACAAAAGATAAGGATTGTATTTTTTTTTTTTTTTTAAGAAACTGTTTTTCTTTAATTACATAAAGGTACATTAGAATGCTGAAAGGTATTTTTTTTTGTAAGTCGTGACAGCAAAATAGGATTTTGTAGTACTATTTTTTTTTTTGTGTAAGTATTAGCTAGCTTTTTGTTTAAGAGTTTAATTTTTAGCTCGATGAGCTACCCCTCTCACAATACCAATATTTTTCGTTATGGACATCGACTTCCGAAAATAAAGTTATTTTCTCTTTGTTGTTTTCTTATTTGGAAGTCGGTAGTATTTTTTTATAAAAAGTTTTATTTTTCTCTTTTTAGTTGTACCTACCAAATGGGCAAGTAGTTTAGTATTAAGGTACCTATAAATCCAGAATAGATTTTCCGAATATCATGAAACTGAACATAACCGGTGAAATGAGAGTGTAGTAAGGTGAATACACATCTGCGTACCCCTTTAGAGCTTACTGGCGTGATGAAATGGTATAAACAATAAACAAACATGCGATTGCGGCAATCCCGAGAGATTTGCTGTTATTTATTGAAGAGTTATGTTGTTTTGTTGTTATGTTGTTGTTGAGTTTTGTTGTTATAGCTCCGAAGTTCTTCAACAGATCTTCACTAAAATGAAATGGGACCAATTTCGAAACATACTCTTTCAGACACAAAAATTATGTTTAATCGGTCCACAATTGACGCCGATATCGTTGAACATAAATATTAAAAAAAAAACATACAAAAAGTCGAACATAGAACCTCCTCCTTTTTGGGAAGTCGGTTAAAAAAATAGCCTAGGTGTTAAAAGATAACCAGAAAAACCAATTTCTAACATTTTTGGATTTTGTCTATTCGTCGGTATGTCGATTTGTCTGTATATCTGTTTATCTTTTTATTTGTGCACGCATCACGAAAATTTACGAAACCAATATAGATAATTTTCATACATAAAAATTCTACATAACTTAAGGTATTACTAGGTTTTTGTTTCATCGCAATCGGATCACTCTACTCGTATCAAAAGTTAAATGATTTTTTCCACTACCTTGTCTATTATGTAATACATTTCCTAAGAAAAACGTTTCGAAATATGATCATTTAGAAACAAGATAATAAAAAAAAATACATATAAACAGTTACGAATTGTATGGAGTTTTGATATCATTATGCAACCGGTAGAATGATACTGAACCTGTTACCTCTCGAAAAAAGCACGCGTTGATTGTGTGTATATAGTCTGTGGTTTTTAGTCTGAACGTTTCTAATAAATTGTTGTTAGAACTTATTTGCATTTAATTAAGTAAGCTCATCAGGTAGTGGAAAAAGAATCGTTCATGCCTCGCATTAAAAAGGCTTTATTTTTACACTTGCATGTAGCTTTCGACGTTCGCCGAACGCTCGTGTTAAAATCTCGATTTTTGTGCTTGACACAAAATGTACTATTAAAGTGTTCAAGAAGCAAAATATCACAACACAAGCAATTCAGATACTC
Source organism: Orthosia gothica (assembly GCA_949775005.1). Classification (NCBI taxonomy): domain Eukaryota; kingdom Metazoa; phylum Arthropoda; class Insecta; order Lepidoptera; family Noctuidae; genus Orthosia; species Orthosia gothica. The sequence continues at coordinate 12,746,353 of OX459048.1, read as the reverse complement.
GGAATATTTAGAGGAAACTCCTCACTGTACCCGCTAAATAAACCAGTGAATGGTCAAACAAGAGAGGATAGATTTACTTTCTCTTTATCAGAGGCCACCACCCGCTCAACCGCCCTAAACAAATTTGTGTACAATCGGAACATTTACTCAGCCAAATTAAAGTTGCGATTCATGTTTATACGTATATTTTAAGGTTAATAGTATAAGAGTTATGAATTCTTAGGTGACCATGATTGTTTTTGGACATTTTGAACATTTCATATGGATTCCAGAGACAACAAGTACGACACGAAAAAGACAGTATTTTTTTTTAAAGAAACTGTTCTACAGTTCCGAAGAAAATTTTCTATGATGAGATGACTTGGTACAGGTATAACTCCACACCTCTTGCGGTGATCCATCTGGTGATTTACGTACTTATTTATTCGGACTTCCTGGCGTTGCAGTGTATTGCGGAAAGTGATGCTTTGGAAATGAAAAACAATTGAAAAGTTGATCTAAAATAAACTAATAGGTAATGAGTTTCAATATTTATAGGAGGTAAACTCAGGCAAACCATTTCTGTTTTAAAAAAAATACACTGTCTTACGGCTGTGTGTTTGTTGTTTCGTGTGTTCCCCGTTTTTTGTGGAGCGATTTTTGTTTGTAATAGTATGCTCCCGAATTCGTCCCATTTAAATTTGGTGAAGAAGTTTGCAGATATGGAACGGATCTCCTCAAAAAACTACGGCAAATCTTTCGGGATTGCTGCAACCACATGTCGGCTTATTGTTTACATCATTTCATAAAATAACATCAAACCGGTACGCTCTAAAGGGGTACGCAGATGTGTACACTAAACCCTGGTACACTCTCATTTCACCGGTTATGTTCAAGTTTTTTGTGATTCTGGTTATCTATTCTGGCATAACTTTGGGCATTGGGGTACCTTGCTATAGTACGTACTTGCCCATTATGTACATAACTAAAATGACAGATACTTATTTCTTTTTTACAAAAAATGATCTACAACCGACTCTCAAATAAAAAAAAACTTCTATTTCTGCAGTCGGTGTCATAAAACGAAGAATCAAAAACAGGAACACCGACTTCCGAAATTAAACTTATTTTACTCTTTGTATTGTTTTTTTTTTTGGTAGTTCGTGGTATTTTTTTGTAAAATGATTTTTTGTCACGGCAATATCCACAGTTTTTGTGAGATAGACCACGGGAATAAATCCTAAAATTATATTATATAATATATATTAAATTATATTATATAATATATATTAAATTATATTATATATTTTTACGAGGGTAAACCCTCGTAAAAACATCAAAGTGCACATTGAACATCGTCCGGTCGGTGTCACTCAACCGGTCCACATCAAGGTTGATGCATTTTTAACTAAAATTGGATTTAAAAATAGAGGTGAAAGCCAAAAAATACCCGTGTAAAGCTTGGACTGTCGTGTTTTTATTAAAAATTAATTAAATTGTCCGTAAAACTGTTTATCAGCTTAATGTAATAGTTTCTAAGTAACTAAAATGTACAAAAATAATATTAGGAAATAAGGAAACTGTTCTTAAAATTTCAGCCATACCATCTACCTTAAAATATCTAAGCACAAAATAGTAGATTTTTTTTTTGGGCAATCCCACCGCTCTATTCCCAATCCACTGCAACTCCTGTAAGCCAGAATCAACAGTGGCGACCACCAGAAAAGCGCCGAGGCAATAAAGCTCGATGAAGTCCCGGAGAATGAATTTGACTGTCTTGGATCCCGCAACGAAATTAATCAGAAAAGAATAACGGAGGAGTAGGAAAAATGAAAATTGCCACTTCCCTCCATATCAAGCAGGAGACAGAACAAACAAGGCCAATAGGCACAAAGAGTCATATACAACTGGGATAAGCCCAGTTGCCTAGCACCACGGATAAAAATTAGCATTCATACATATTAATGGGTCCTAACATTGTGAGCTTCCAATAATAGGTATGGCAAAAACGCTTGAACGCACGGCAAATTGTTCTAATTTCCACAAGGTCCGTATAGTAAACAACTCCTGATGCAGCCTGTACATTATTCAACATAATATTACGTTCATTCTGCCAAAGAATACACTCCCATAAGATATGATGTGCAGATTGTACATATTCGCAGTCAGCGGTAGAACACTGACATAAAGGCGAGGCAACGAGCTTGAAAGAAAATAATTCACTTTTAAAGTTACCATGTCCCGTGAGAAATTGGGCAACACAGTGATCCACTTCCAGCCACGTGCTGGCCAGCCGCACGCGAACGGATGGAAAGAATTGGTGGAGGTGTCGGCCCTTGATGGAATCATCCCACCTACATTGCCATTCGGATAAAAGTTCTTCTCAGACGTCAATAGGTGGTTTAAATAATCTAGATATTTTCTAACGGTCACTCCGCGTAGTAAAATAGTAGATTGTTTATCTAGGCAGTAAACAACTATTTTAAAGACGAGAGTGTTTTTTGAATCCAGAGCGGTGCGAAGGATTCTAGAGTAGAGTCCCGAGCGTAGCGAGGGGTTCTATAGTACGTTACTCGAGCTTAAAATAGTGTTGCTCCCGAGGTGGGCACTCTACTTTTTAACACCCTCTATGAGAAAATAAGTAAATTCAACTTATGAACAAGAACGTTACGTTTATTTTTTTACATATGCAATTTGGAACGATAAGACATAATATATAAATAAGAAGAGGCTAATGTTTATATTTGAACAATTATGCAAGTGCATCGTAACAACTTTATATCCGTTACAGTTGTAGATTTATTTTTAATTTTGGCTCGTGCGCGGTTTTATAGCCATTCACCTCATACATTCGTCGTAATCGATTTTAGCGATGTAATCCTATTTTGGACCGCATGGTTTGTGATTCATCTCTTTGCTGATTGGAACATTTACTTACAATATCCACATTCCAAATTCAAATCACTATTAGTGCCTAAGGGATTAATGAGCTATTTTAATCCCCGTTTACGAGGAATAAATTAGTTCTTTTTAAAATATGTGATAAATACTAATTTGTAGATGCCTCTGACGTGTAGTTAAGACTAACTTTATTTAAAAAACTGAAAATTCGTATTAGCATGTAGGTAACATGCAATGCCCGGAGCCTGAAACCTGAATCAGTTATTTAATACCACTGTCCAGTTGAAACATTTTAAATATTCAAAGTAAAAGCTGGCTGAAACACTGAAACATGCAGCCGCTCAAATGTCACGACTAACAGCAACGCTTTTTATAGAAGTTATTTTCATAATAAATGTAACGAGAAAATCAAGGTGAGATCTATATGCAAAATCTATTATTTTGCTCAGTGAGGTAATTAATTTTTAAGTTATTGAGACAATAACTTAAACATTAATTAACTCTAGATTAGATAAAAGAAGTTATAGCAAACCTTTTTTTTGGATGGGATATCATCCAATAACTTCTCCCGCTCTGGATGAAGCGGGAGGGCGTGCCAGACTTATACTGACTAAAACCCACCCGTGTTCCTTCAGTTGCTTGAGCCAGGGCCGTGGTAAAACTCTTTCAAATTTATCCGCGACCCAGACAGACATCAGCCCTAGCGGACCCCGTCAGTTTTTGCTGACATCTCTTTGAGGCACGCGACTCGGGCCTGTTCTTTATCGGTCGGCTAGCTACCTATTACTCACCGTCCGCAAGCCCGCGTCTACGGTGGCCTTGCGATTCCCGACGCCCAGGGAGTCTCCTGTGGTGGCTAGGAGCGCGAGGGAAGTTATTGAATACCCACCGTTTCTCTTTTCATATTAAGCATTAAAGGAAACTAAAAGGTATCATTATTAATCCCTTATTCAATGAACACGAGTTTCTTTGTTGGCATAGGCTCCAATTTGTTTATAACTGTGTATCAAATATCATCTGGATAATAAACGTTTTCTTTTTCTATCTAAACCAAGCCCTGAAAATTGTTTTCATTTGTAGCAAAAATTCTATTTATAGCTTTACAGCCCGTTCTATTTACCATAAAGAGAACAAATACGAATACCAAATACTCGACATAAATATATTAAGTGAAACATCTGTATCGAGCACAAACAAATAAATAATTGGATCCAGTTTATAAACCTACGTGGGCAAAGCAATCCCACGGGAATGTAAATAGGTTATAAGAACATGTAAAGCGGATACGATCAATCACACGGAGAGCCAAAGTCCACTTTCATAAAAGTCTGAAGAGATACCTCCGCCATGATATTGCAATATTACGAGAGATTGTCGCTGATGTGCAAAAATGACGATGATATTACTAGCCAACCTTATTTTATTGGTATCGATCCATTTCAATGCTCCAATTCAAAGATATCATCATGTCTTGAGGAAAGTTTTGAGAATAAATATGAATAATTTTCACTCCTTAAGCACCTCACCTCCGGATATGTTTGCCCCCATGGCACTAAGTCACTCAAGTTCTAGCGACTCTTTAAGGAGGCCCATTAATTGAGAGTGCAAGTCACCCCCTGCGATTTTATAACCGTGTAGTTCAAACAGTGGTCAGGAAAGGGCCAATAGTCAATCTATAGGTTTAGGCAACCAATGCACTAAACCTCCCAAACCCATAGCCCCAATATCTTTGTCTTCATATTTAACAATACTACTGCATCTAACGGGGATTGTCCTTGGGTGCACTTGCGTAGTGAATACAGGGATAATCATCGGTTGGTGTCATATATCATGATACATATCTAACAAAGCGTCTGCGAGTTGGCTTCGGCCCCTGGTACTAAAATCTCTTTGGCTATACTATTTGTATCTGGCTGGTTTTGGTATCATTGAAAGTTTAAATTTTAAAGAACATAATTCCAAATTAAAATTAGGAAAATGTGTGATATTCATTTGTTTTTCGTACCGTCAAGATGAGTGAATCTAATGAAGAAATTCGATACATTTTAAAATTTTACTACATAAAAGGTAAAACGCAACGGAAGCCGCGAAAAAAAATTGCGATGTTTATGGACATAGTGCAGTGTCTGTGAGAGTAGCACAAATTTGGTTTAAGCGTTTTCAGTCCGGAAATTTTGATGTCAAAGATGCACGTCGCTCTGGTCGCCCTATTACGGATAAAATGGATGCCATTTTTGAAAAAGTGGAGCAAGATCGACATATCAGTAGTTACGACGTAGCTGAAGAACTGGGAATTGACCACAAAACAGTTTTGGCGTATTTGAAAAAAACCGGGTACACAAAAAAGCTCGATATTTGGGTACCTCACGAGCTCACTGAAAGAAACCTAATGAACCGTGTACTCATTTGTGATTCTTTATTATGACGTAATGAAACCGAACCATTTTTGAAGAAGGTGTGAAGGATCACGTACGACAAGAACGTGCGAAAAAGGTCGTGGTCAGAGGCCGGTCAGGCTTCACAGACTGTGGCGAAACCCGGGTTAACTCGCAACAAGGTGTGCGCAAATGCTGTGTGTGTGGTGGGATTGGAAGGGCATTATTCATTATGAGCTGTTACCACCAGGCAGGACCATCAATTCTGAAATCTACTGCGAACAACTGATGAGATTAAAGCAAGAAGTTGAGAGAAAGCGGCCGGAATTAATCAACAGAAGGGGTGTGGTTTTTCGTCATGATAACGCTAGACCTCACACATCTTTAGCCACTCAGCAAAAATTAAAAGAGTTTGGCTGGGCGGTGTTAATGCATCCACCGTATAGTCCTGACCTTGCACCTTCAGATTGCCACATGTTTCGGTCTCTTCAGAATTCTTTAGGCAGTGTCAGGTTAACATCACGAGAGGACTGCCAAAACCACTTGTCGCGGTATTTTGATCAGAATTCCCAAAATTTCTATAGCAATGGGATCATGTCCCTACCTACAAGATGGCAAGAAGTTATCGAACAAAATGGTACCTACATACTTTAGTTAAATGTAAATAAACTATATTAAAAAATGTTTTGAATTTTCTTAAAAAATGCGAAGACACTTTTTCCCCAACCTTATATATTGTGAAAGAGGATAGATTTTGTGAAAGAGGTTCTGTGTGTGTATGGGAGGTGGACTAGATACAGAGATGACAAATGATAGAGAGAAGTATGGAAGAAGAATACATATTAACCCGACTACAAATACACTGGGATAAGTGGAAGGGAATTATCACTTTAAAGACGTCGTACTAAAACAGATAGGAAATCATCACATAACAGATGGTGCATATTCAGTGCAGACAAGTGAAATTAATAGTAAATACCTTAGTTGCGTCTAAAACGCCTCTATCTTTACCTTTTCCTTAAGATGTAATTAGCGTAATTGCCACATCTGTGATCACACACCCGAGACGAATTAAGACAATGTGTTTCGTCTCACTGGGGAATACTAGTCCGAAACTGCGACTCCTGGCAGCATAGTGAAGCACGTAGGACTAGTTAGTGCATGCATTAGGCTTTAAGAAGGTTATAACTAAGGCTATAAAGTAAGTGACGAAAACGTGGCGATAGCGAATGGTTTTTTTTTATGTATGTGTATTTCAAACGCTAACGAAATGTGATATGTCAATCCTTTAAATTTTGGTTTTTCTACGATCGCCATCGCTGACATCGAATGATACTTGTCTAGACACTCTGAATACTTCAAGACCCACGATTGTTGTCCGAAATCCGACCCCATGGCTGAAATTCTGAAAAAGATGGAACAAGCCCGTGTTCCAATCCGATGTCTCCAAATAACTACCTCTAAATTATTTACGTCTATTCGCGACGAAACGCAAAACATATTTCCGGTATATCCGCTTTCATGTTTCCGTGCATCGGATAAATTGAATAACTTCAAAACATCGGACAGAGGGATCACAGAATTGTATCATAGAAAAATACCCAAAAAGCCTTCTGGCCATTTTATATTATCGCGTTTGTATATCCACGATTTACGTTTTTTTTTAAACGTGGAATATAAGAAACATTTTAAAGGTTTACCATTTTGCATTAATTTTTAAATGGAAATCTATTTAATTATTTATGTTTGCAGACATTCTTTTGGTAAAAGATTTGCCTTCAAGTCCAAACCGATGCGGCTAAAATCGTTTTACGGAGAAACTCATCTGACTATTGCAGCCCAATTACAAGGGAATTACGAACACGAAGGATTGGAGCGATTGGAAGACCGACGAAGTCGGTAATTATCCGTTGAATGGCATAGGTATTCGAATGAGGACAGGGACCGGATTAAGTTGCTCTCTGAGAGATACTCGATGTACAAAAATGTGTTCCCATTCAGGGATTGACGACAAGACGTACATGGACTGATAGGCAGCAGTATAGAAAGAAGTTTCTTAAAATCATACAGGACTTCATACATGGGAAGAATTATTTATTAGTTTTATTAGTTTATCCTCGCACTGGAACGCTTTGCAGCAATTATACCAATGGAACACAATCTTAAAATAAACTCACGAGGTTTTCCTTCACCGTTGTAGCGATGTACAAGATAAACTTAGAAAGTACATAATATGAATTTAAAAAGTCACATTGGTACTTGCTAGGATTCAAACCCACGACCTTAAGCACGAGAGGCGAGATTTTAGCCACTGGGCCACCATGACATGTACAGATAAAGGAAAAGCCTGATTAGTAGGCAACTGCTTGATAGTTCTGCTATAACTGTAACTAATAAATTACCCACCGCTTACACACAATTATGATCATCTAGCCCAGCTCGCTATTACTTCAACAATGTGGGCACCGGCAGCGGCGATTGTATCGCGTGAACTTCTGATGTAATCACCATGTACTAAACCACGAAATCCACCTCACCGTTCTACCTTCCTCTATAAATAATTATATTTTTAAAACTACTCCACAGAACCAGTTCGCGAAGTGCACTTAAATGCTAAAAGCACAATGTAAAAACATTGCACAAAATAATTCGATAAACAGCGATGAAGCGAACCTAACTTGTAAAGAGACTTCTGTGATAGAACAAAAAACTACTTGAAAATACACAACTAAAAGTAAAAAACCCAATTAAAAGTTGTTTCTATTGTACCAAGTTTGGAACTCTCTCTACTTTTTTTTAGTAAAGAAATAGAACTAATAAAAATAATAGACTTAAGTTTAAATGAGTTACTTTTTAGTCGCTTCACCTAATTTGACTTTAATGTACGCTATATTATTAAATTACATTTCATCACAGCTGCGAATTTCATTTTCTCTTTGAAGAGAGATTGGCTTCAGCAATCAGCTGCGATCTGACGTCACTTTTGTTTATCTTTAATCCTGGACATTTCTCCGTGACAGTAGTAAAGATAAAAGAACTTGGAACCTCCTTTGTTCTTATAAAAGGGTTTAATCATAGTACAGGGTGCGGTTGAAAGGGCCACGCGCAGTTTTAATAATGTAGGCCGTGTGATGTGGACTGTCGAGATAAATTAACCAAGAGAGCAAAGTTCTGAATTAGCAAAGTCTGGACAGCGTACGGCTGTAACTTTTGACTTCAGAACGTTTTGTTTAGAAATAGGATTTGTTAATACATATACTAAACTATGTTTTATTTACTAGCCTTGATTTTCCACCCACATATTTCGAGCTTTATTTACCAATTATTATTTCATTACAACAGAGAAATAAGTCCAGTAATAAAATAACGTCAACAACTTGTCTTAAGCCATAGGGAATAGCCGCAAAGGCAGGAAAATTAAATTTAGACCACAACGTTTGTTTCACCAGCTGTGTATTTGGAAAAAAAAAACAAGCCGAGCGAAAAGGTGAAATTACTTTCCAATACTACGTTAGTGTATTCCCATATGGAAACTGGCTGAATATTTCCTTGCAAAGCTTTCATGGAATGAATCTCACGTTCATGAATAAAACAATAACATTCTCTCTGATTTCGAAATACATAAATATCATATTAGTTTTTAAAAGCTTATTGAAACTTTTGAAATGTAACAGAGTATGAAATACTATTTTTTATTGTAAGTTAAAACGAGTTTGTTTGTTATACTGCCAATATTTTAGACCAGTATTTTTAATAAATGCCTGCAGAAAAATACGTTTATTTAAAAACTAGTCAAAGCTCATTGAGTTGCTCAAAGTAAGCACTAGAGTTTCATTATTTTGTATGTATGTAGGTATGTACATAGGTATATCATCCCCAATACGAGCGTGAAAAGAAAATAATATCTAAAACTCAATTTACCTCACAAAGAAAGTCTATATAAAAAGCACTCGACTGAAAAACGTGTACGAGAGGAAGAAGTAAAACAAAGGCTAACATGTTTTATTGGCACACTAAAGCACAATTCAATTTTAGTCTTGTTACGAGAACAGCGTTTAAAAGCTATCAAGGAAAGAGACAATTTCATTTGACGATAGTCTACGTGGACAAAGCCGCGGGCCGTCGCTAACGTGAAAAAGCGTAGGAACTTCATATAAAAGCTAAGACACGAGTCTGGGAAACTCGACGTTTTTGCATACACCAAAGGAAACACTACATTATTTTTCTACAAACTGTCCCCGCGATTCTCAGCGAATGCATTCTTTGGCGTAATTTTCTAGAATAACAACTTAAAAGTACTTTGAGAAAAATCGTCAAATATAGTTGAATCGAGTTGCTTAAGGTTACACTAGTCGAAAATTCTTCCATACAAACGTAGTCTAGAGATTACTCCACTGTTTGACGATGTACGTTCAAAATAAAAAATTATAGCAATTTGTCTCATCATTATCTAGGAAATAAAAATGTAAAAAATAATATATTTGAAAGTTATGAGCGTCGAAAGTGCCATATTTAATCACAAATTTTAACGCATCTTTGTGCGGAAATAAAAACCATAAGAAGAAGGAAAATTGAAAAACGGCCTCCATACAGGAATAGATTAGTAACTCAACAATGCAAATAATTTTATTTTATAAATATACATTTAGTTGTTTTTCATGATATCTAGACTCCCAAAGGTCTGTTTATAAATAATCGCGCGTTCGTTTTCGTCCTAAATCATCATCCATTTCGCTACAAAGTTGCAAAAGTGTTAATTCGTACGCGAACTAGCTTCTTACTGCTCATCACAGCATCTATTTCTTTCGCACTCGCACGTGTTGTCGGATAAGATAGCATGCATTTTAACCCTCGCACAAAATAATTCGTTCCGTAGTCGACGGCACGAATTATTTTGTGTTCAACCTTAAGGGCCGATTTCGCCAATGAAACTAATCGCGATTAGTTCAACTAAACTCAGTTTAAGTAAATACAGCGTTCTGATTGGTTGAAACCGCTGAGATCCTACCAATCAGTACGCTGTTTGCATAAACTGAGTTTAATTCAAGTAATCGCAATTAGTTACATTGGTGAAATCGGGCCTTAATCTATACATCATCATCATCTGCCTAGCCTCTTTCACAATTATTGTTGGGGTCGGCTTCCAGTCTTACCGGATTCAGCTGAATATCAGTGTTTTACATGGAGCGACTGCCTATCTGACATCCACAACCCAGTAACTGGGTAACACAATACCTCTTGGCAAGACTGTTGTCAGATCTCAGGCTTCTGACTATCCGTAACGACTGTCAAAGATCTTCAAATGACTGCCGGGACCAACGGCTTAACGTGCTTTCCGAGGCACGGAGGAAACTCGGTATGTTGCAATGCTCACCCATCCACGGACCGACCTCGTCAAGCGTTGCTTAACCTTGATGATTGACCCGTGCGGCTGTTATTATTTAGTCACGAGTTCCTGTTCCTCCTCCTCTCCTGAATAGTTAATAATTAATAAGTTGTAAACTGGGCTATTTTTAACTGTGCCATTCTTACCGTCGCGTCATATTAATGCTATAAAAATAGTTCTTTATAAATACATAAAGTTACGCCTTTTTCCCATAGGGAAAAATGTTCATTATATTTCTTAGTAAAAACTAAGAAATATAATAAACTAAGTAAGTGAAGCAAAAGAAGTATGTAAGGATCGTAGCAGGTGGCGTTCTGTAGTTTATGCCTACCCCCATGGGAAAAACGCGTGACTTTATATACATAAAGTCACGCCTTTTGTATTTATATATGTCACTATAGAATCCTATACGTTGTGATAGGTCACTATAGGACACTGAAGATGGAAGATATTAGGTACGTATCTCGTCCGGAAGTTCCATCTCCGAATGGCGACATCGCTACAGGAGAGACACGCCCGGATGCAGACAGATGAGCTTTGAGCCCTGTTCAGCGTAGCTTCCGACTGGCAATGCCTCCGTTACTTTACCTCGATTACCAAATCGACGTAACGGCTCACACGAAACGCCTAAAGGATTCCTCTCACGATTATCGGACACGCAGAGAGCCGACTGACTACCTTCGCTCTATTGGAAACCCTGAAAGTGCTCCAGCTTTGACATTTCCAATTTCATTTATCGGTTGACTACAAGACGATCTGGCGATATATAGGTACACGTACAGGATGATTCATGAAGAAAAGTAATAATGAAAATTTGCTACTTTTTGTCTTTGTAAAAGTAAGAGCAAACAAGGGACTTTTGACCACAGATGACAATAATTTGTCCCTGTTTAGAATGTACTGCAATGACTATCTTTTCAGGGTATTCCTTAAAAACATTAAAAATGAAGTATCTACCTAGCCTGATAAGTTTTATAAAATCAGATAATGCCGGTAAATCTAAATATCTCTACACATGTAGACAAGAATTTAATGCATATCATAGGTGTGTAACTACTACGTCTCATATCGTATTAATCACTTCCTCAATGATTATAATTATATTATCTGCCTACCTATAATTATATCCAGAGAATTATGATAATGACACCTTTACTTTGTATTTCCCTCTATCAACTTCCTGGTGGTTAGACATCTTACTATCATAACCTACTAATATAATATTATGAATACGAAAGTTTGTAACTCAATCACGCCAGAATGGCTCTGGCAGCTCGTTAGGATCTGGATGAAATTAAGCACCAAGATAGATTATATTTTGGAAAAGCATATACGGTTTTTTGTCCCTGTATAATCTTCTGAAGGAAAAAACCGTGAGGATGTTCTAGATCCGTAAATTCAAAAACATGTGACATCCACCAACCCGCACAGAACCCACGTGGTGGATTACGGTCCATTCCCTCTTACAGAGAGGAGGTCTGTTTCCCAGCAGTGGAAACATTAAAAGGCTGATGATGATGATGATAATACTGCTTCCTCCTTTTTATTCGGGGTATTAAAACACTTTTAACGCGGGCAGAAATATTAATAAGATATTTGTACGAGGCAATCTCTAGAACTGCTGATCCGATTACGATATTTTTCCCCACTTTTAATCCCAGAAAGACGTACGAATACTGGTGTGGTGGAGCGAAGCGGCTTTCGAAGCTAGTAACTTATCACATAGGAAAATGAGAGGCCAAAGTGGTTAATATAATAATATAAAAAGGATAAAACTTCTCGTTATAATTTTCCTACCACCTGTTCGACAATCTCAAGGTAAAGTAAAGCATTATATATAGGTAGGTAAAGTTAAGGGAGGTAAAGTTGTATGAAACTCCCAAGGGAGTAAAGTGATTTGAACTTGGAACGTCAAATTCGTGTGGAAACTTGTGGAAAACTCTAAGTAAAAAAATGCCATATGGCATTGTAAAGAGGTTTGTTCGAAAATCGAACTGGCCACCATAATTAGAACACAAAAAAAAGGACACCCAAACACAAGTTTCTTCACCATTGACTACTGAAATACCACCACAACTTCCATAAATATACCGAACAAAAATGTAACTCTATCCTGGACTAATGTTTCCAACATCAATTTTATAATGAACTTGGATTTATTTTAATTACAAAATAAATACTTAATTTATGGAGCCTTGGCTTTTTATTATCTCGCAGAAGTTGTGAAAAGTAGAGTATGCTCCTCTGGGATAAAGCCTGTCTTCGTCTTGGGCAGCTTGAACCCCTCGTTTCACTCCAGACTCTACATAACCCCCGAGCAAATCGAGGGAGTGAACTCAAGAGTCCCTCGTTACGCTCAGGGTTCAATATACCGCCCGTGACGTAAGACGCTGTTTTATCTCCTTGGTGCATAATCTTTTATTCGCTGTTTACACAGTGATTATGATTAGTAGACTGTGACGAAAAAACCTTATAGATGGATGAATCAACTTTTCCACACTCCTGACAGTGTTTGGCAAAAATTTAATTTAATATTTAGAAAACCCCCTACACAAAAACATCTATATACCAAAAAATAAGCCTTGTTCTCGCGTTGGGGAACCGCCAACGTTTACAGCGGTTCATTTTATTTACGTAGCGGTTACCCGACGCGAGTACAAGGCTTATTTTATGCTTTTTAGATGTTTTTGTGACGGTGGTTTTTTTAATTTAATTTATATTTCATGATTTTTAAACTACATATAATATACCTAGTAGTAGACACGCTTCAATCAACAATCTATCGAAACAGGTAATTGTGGCATCATATCTTGCGAAAAAATCCAGATTCAAAGAGTAAAATGCGGCTTTTAACAAAATTAAAATCGATTCATCCGTTCCGGAGCTCTGATACCACAAACAGACACACACAGATACGTCAAACTTATACACCCCGTCATTTTTGCGTCGGGGGTTAAAAATTAAAAGAGAACACCAAATCGTACGAAAATATACCTATGTCATGATTTGTTTATCTTATTATTTTTAGATTTAGTTTGCCACAGCATTAAGTTAGTAACCTATACCTACGCACGAAAGCATGCCAGCCTTCCCTACAAGCTAGCTAGTGCGTGCAGCGTCACTTCCTTCGCGAGGACCCTGACAGTGTCAACGACGAATAAAACACTACCCAGTGCGTCGCGTGCCACGTATAGCACGCCCTGTTTATATATACTTCACCCACCGTCCGTCAGTCCTAGGTGATTCACACCTGCTTCCAATGAATTATTCATACTTCATGCAGAGTCTAAAGTTATTTAGGTACACTATCATTTTATGCTGCAAAATTTATATTTAGTTTACTACACACATCAAAAGTGTCTAGGCATCAAGTACGTTTTAGAGTATCGCCGCAATCGAGAATTTTAACATTTTTGAATCTTTTTTTAGTAAATGTCACTATTTGAATAAAGATTTTTTTTTAAATTTTAATTAAATACAGAAAATCAACTGTCAATCAGGATTCCTATAAAAGTTTGAAATAGCGTTTTTACAAAACCATTTCAATTTCTGCATCGGAACTGAAAAATACTGCATTGATATGGACCGACGACATCATTTCACACGAGAAGAGATGATGAGAGCCGTCGGAATGTTGCAAGCTGGAAACGTACTGTGGGTGTCGCTCTTGGCACTACACAGGGGGTCATAAGCCGCATCTGGACATGCGTATAACAGACAGCGTGTCCGAGCGACATAGAGGTCGATCTCACATCACCACTTGCAGACAGGACCGGTACATCCAAAATCAACGAAATCGTACCATTACTACCGTGATGTTGGCTACGAGACTCCACAGCTCTTCAGGCTTGATGATAAGCGACCATCCGAAATCGGTGACGTGAAGTGGGCCTGCGTCACTGAACGCCACTGGGAATTCTACCTATACGCAGCAATTGGGTTATCCCAGAAATTGAAGAACTGAAAAGACTGGCGTTGTGTTTGCTTTTCTATGAATCTAGTTTCGGTATTAGGCTGGATACAAGATGCTGTCCAGTTGCTCCAGAGGGACGTACTCGAGTTTGGAGGACCTCTGGATGTCAAGAACGTTTTAAATTTTGCAGGCAGTTCATTCATATGGAGGGGGAACAATAATGGTTTGAGCCGGTATTTGCATCGGTGGAAGAACCGATCTCATTTGGATCATGGAACAACCCGAGCAACCTCAATGCTCAGATTTATGCGGAGAGGATTGTTTCAGAACTGATTATCCCTTTGCGACAACCGGTTGATTTTTCGGTTGAATTAGTTTTGACTAATGCACGACAATGCACGCTACACACGGCTAGAGTCGTAACACGCACTCTTGCTGATGCTTGCATCAACGTTCTGCCGTGGCCTGCTCAATCGCCAGACCTCAACCCAATTGAGCACGCATGGGATATGCTTCAAAGAAGAGCTCTGGCAAGTATCAAAGCCGTGCATAGTCTACAACAACCTTTTGACTTATGTTGTTTATTTCGAAGAACGTGGGCGGCCATTCCTCAAAGTGATTTTGATGAACTGATTTTAAGCTCGCCAAATCGCTGTGATTGTGTAATTCATGTCAATGGTGGAAACACAGATTTTTTTTTTTATATATTTACAATAAAAAAGCTTTAGTTTTGCCTTTGTACCATTAGATTACCACATTAACTTAAGTTATGTGCCCTCAATAAAAAAATTAAATTTTAGCAAAAAAAAAAAAAAACTAAATTTTTACGAAATATACACAGGCCTGCGGATCACAAATCCAAGAGCCGAACACTGGGGCCCATAGCAATATTGCGACTCTTTGATCATTCACGGTCTACAACGGCGAAACTGCGCTAAGCAGCAGCGGTCACTAGAGGTCTGTTCTTTGAGATACTGGTTCCTGTCTGACAGATGGAAAGTGATACTTACAACTATGCACTTACCCTTGTCCTTGTGGTGGTCTTCTGATCTTCGTCCAATCCCGTGTCTTAACGGGGGGTATAGGGTAAAATATACAAAATAAGGGTGGAAGGGACAACAGCCGTGTTCTGGTGGTATTCCCGCCAGTCTGATAGACACGTTCCCGTCACGAATACCACGCTGCGCGTGAAATATACACAAAACCGACTGCATGGGCGAAGCACCATACCACCCGCAGATGGCGAACATGATTTCAAATAAGGATCGGCTGGCTAACAATCAATTTCAAACAAAACACCAGTTCAAGCCCGAATCGACACGTGTCGCTCCGGCAAATCCAGTTTTACGAGTCATCTGTCAACGTCAAGCTCAATCCAAAAGCTGTCAATTCGATGACAGCGAGCTGACACAGTGTTGCAACAAAACTACAAAAGAGGGAACGCAACGTTTTGGTTCGAAACAATGCATATATCCGTATCGATGATTTTGCCTGTAAAGGAAAAAGGTGTGTAAACTTACTCTTATAAAATTAGGCACACATACCTACTTTCTCCATGGGAGTCATAGGCAATGTTGACTTCCATCACAAAGTACGGAAGCGGCGGCGCGCCGCAGACAGAGGGGCCACTCTCACTTTGACATTTCGCTTTTACAGGGAATATTGGGCAATATTGGACCGAGCTCAGTCGCGGCTGTCATGATTGCTTTGTGCAGGCGTTTGTCACGTCATTCATACATTAAGTACTGTAACGAGGTTGGTTGCATTGGATGGGTTATTTTTATTATTTGTTACAGACCGAATTTACTTTTTTGTTTTTAATGCTTTCTTTCAATTATTTTAAGTTATAAAGGTCATTAATCTTTCAAGATGACAAATTAGAAATTCATTATCTAGGACTATAATAAATAATTTTAAGCCCGTAGATGAAATTGGGAACTTGTCATAATAATAAGGTTCAAGTCATACAGCTTACAAATATGTTTCATCCGACTGCACAGCATAATTTTCTTCTTGTTTAAGATCATCTTTGGTTTTTTGATTTTATTCGGTACCTGTTTTTTTCACATTTATATTTTTGTCGAGCTTGGAGCTTCTTACAATTTATTTTTTTAAGTGTGATCATTATTACACTATTACTACGTCTTTTTACTCTCCAATATTCATCGTATGTGGCGTAATATTAAATGTTTCGTGAATTTAAATGGATATTTGATGCCCTGTCTACCCTCTAAGGCATGTAAGCATGATATGATGTATGTTTAGAGGAATCTATGTATTAATGTTTGTGACTTGGGCAACCTACTCTTTTTTTTAATTCGGAATCAATATAGTAGCAACCCTAGTGAATCTATCAAGTTTAGCTGTCAATTTTCTAAACGGCGGGAGTGGCCCTTCTGTATACTTACTATTTTGTGCTTCCATGGAGAAAGTTGTTCTTAAATAAAGTGTATGTGTACCTATGTTTGTATGTATATATGTTTGTCCACGCTTTTCACCGAATATAGTTATCGGATCGTGATCATTCTTTTTTATTGCATTAAGTATGTCTCAGCTTAGGAAATAATGCAAGTTTCAACAAAATCAATTCAGCAGTTTATCAGATTTGGAACAAACAACCGAACTTCTTAGCGACACACGGCACGAATGTGTAAGTTGAGTTTGTCAACCCGCTACGTACCAAACTATAGAACTTACTAACTTAAAAAAACCGGCCAAGTGCGAGTCGGACTCGCGCACGAAGGTTTCCGTACTTGGTAAATTGCGGTTTACGATTTATGACGTATTAAAAAAAAACTACTTACTAGATCTCGTTCAAACCAATTTTCGGTGGAAGTTTACATGGTAATGTACATCATATATTTTTTTAGTTTTATCATTCTCTTATTTTAGAAGTTACAGGGGGGGACACATTTTACCACTTTGGAAGTGTCTCTCGCGCAAACTATTCAGTTTAGAAAAAAATGATATTAGAAACCTCAATATAATTTTTGAAGACCTATCCATAGTTACACGTATGGGTTTGAACAAAAAAAAAAATTTAGTTTCCGTTTCAAGTCTGGGGACCACAATTTTTTTTGTTATTTTTCTATTTTTGTGTGAAAATCTTAATGCGGTTCACAGAATACATCTACTTACCAAGTTTCAACAGCATAGTTCTTATAGTTTCGGAAAAAAAATGCCTGTGACATACGGACGGACAGACAGACAGACAGACATAACGAATCTATAAGGGTTCTGTTTTTGCCGTTTGGCTACGGACCCCTAAAAAGGAGGTAATTATTGTTTAGCTTTTGAACAGTGGTAACGGCCCCGACTTACGTACGGTCCTGAGGTCGTATGGTCATGAGTTCGAACCCAGACAGGCGGTTTACTTTGTATAAATTATTTCAGCCCTACTACTCTTAAAACGGTGAAGGAATACATCGTGAGGAAACCGGCATGTCTTAGAACCAAATATTCGAAGACATGTGACATCCACCAACCCACACTGGGTCCGCGTGGTGGATTAAGGCCTATTACCTCTCTCACAGAGAGGTTGCCTGTGTCCCAGCAGTGGGAACATTATAAGGCTGATGATGATGATAATATATTTTGGTGAAAATGATTTTATAAAAAAACATATTTGTAGCTGAGTACCTACTTATTTAAAAGGGATTAACTTGATGTCGTAGTTAGGGGTTTAAAACATATAACCACCCAACAAATTACAGTTACATAAGGTTTCATACGCGGAAAAATTGATGAGCGTAAGATTAAATAGGGAAGCCTCAAATACGAGCTCGCATCCTTATTGCGTAATGAATTCGGCAATGCAAAGGGCAAAGAGGACTTATAAAGCAGATATGGAACGAGAGCGAAGGGCGTTATCTGTGAGAGACAATATAGTTGCTCGCAGATTAGCCCGATGCTCGAACGAAGTAAAGGTTACGCTATTTACAGCCTTTTGCACATCACTGTACTCGTGTAGTCTTTGGGCTCACTACGCCAAAAGACGATTAAATGCCATACGGGTGCAGTACAATAACTCGTTTAGGGCGGTGATGGAGCTGCACCGATATTTTAGCGCCTCAGGTATGTTTGCAGAGGCACACACTGATGGATTTCACGCGGTTATCCGCAAGCGCGCTGCTTCTAAAGCGGATACAGACATTGCGAGGCATGCGCAGCGCACGGCGCTTATCGCTGTGTGAGGATGTTCATATTCGTGGTGAACAAGGGCTACGACAACTTAAATCAAAGGAAAGGCGTGCATTGCGAGGCGTGCGTGGTGCATGCCTTGCAATGTATGTATCCACCTTATGGTGTGCAGGGTACGGGCCAGTTCCAACACCGTCCTTGCGATGATCGCGGATAGGTTGGATTGCACTTTCCACCGGCATTGTTCCGACAGATATATCACTGTGCCAATGCCGAAGAGAAGGTACTAATACTTTTTTTTTATTATTTTAGTTTATTTGTGACTTGACTTGTCAATATTTTTTGCTTTGGCCTTTATTTCTCTGATATTATTTTTTATTCCGATGTTTATAATTAATGTAAAATGGGTTTTGAAAAGTTACCTGAATAAAGAATTCTAAATAATTAAAAATCGACCAATCACATTCGCATCTTTCATCTCGCTTGTGATTGGTTAATTTTTCATACTCTTTGCCCTTTGCTTTGCCGAAACCATATTCTTTTTTTCATGCTTATTTAAACCCCTAGAATACGACAGTACCTGAAAATAGATTCCCACTCTAAAAAGTTCTTATACTTCACATAAAGCGAGGTAAAAACAACCTGCCGTCCTAGAGGTGTCGAGTGTCATTATCTGACAAAATCATATTTTGGGCTGTAGACAAAAACAAAAAAAAAACTCGATATAATAAAAATCTATGTTCTTTATTAACTATTAAAGTCATATGCGAGAGTTCCGGTGTCAAAAAATAGATCTAATTGCGCACTTTCGAATAGGCACATTGTTAGCTTAAATGTATAGGTTTGTAAACAGCAATTTGAAGCGTTTTATTGTCCATCCGGAATCTATTGATAGTAAAAAAATACTGCTTAGAGCAATGATATTCTAGTAAACAGATATATTATGAGCGCGCGCATTGTGAAGACTCGAATACGTCCTAATTGGGACGTATAGTCTTTAGTCTAAGTCACGCATGGCGAAGAGCGATACGCTTTATTTAAACAACAACAAATTTTAAAAAATGCCGTCGTGTGTATTTAGAAAGTGTACCAATTATGATAACAAAGTACTTAAAAAAGAAGGGATCTCATACCATAATTATGTAAATATACACCTCAATTTACAAATTTTTTTTTTCTAATCTTCTGATATTTGGAGGTTAGAAAAAAAAATTGTTGGACAGAATAATGTTTATTTACATTCACACACAAGTGACAAATACTAGCTGTCTCGATTGTTGGATTAATCAAGCCATCCCTTTCGACTTGTAGTGAAAAGTCAGATGAATTAAAAGTGTGTATGTGTGCTGCTGCTGCTGTGCGGAACACTTTTTTCGGTTGTTTTGTGAGTGTATAACGTATCTGTTTTATAGAATATCATTGGCTTAGTGGGGTCTTTAGAGAATTTTTGCTGTTTACGGAGGTATTAAAAACGCAAAATTGGCCAAATATCATATAGTGACCCTCTAGCTATAGGATGGCAGCAAGGGTGTTATAACGCGGCATCGTTCACACACAATTGAATCATGCACGTTACGTGCCAGTCCTTTATTTCCTCCTTTATATCATTATAAACTACACCTAAATTGATTTTGTTCAGAATCGCAGCCTTCCACGCGATCTTGGTTTATATTTATTGCCCGGATATTTGTTATATCTACCCGATGTTATGGTGATATACGACGTTAGGATACTTTATATTCACTCATTATAGCTAACAAAGAATATTCTATTTATCCTTATCCTTATACTACAATCACCTAATATATTTTATCTACACCCATGCTATAAATCCTCTAAAAAAATTCTTGAAACAGTTAGCTTATTGCCAACATTAAAACAGCCAGTGTCAGAGTAACCATAATATCATCTAAACGGGTGTTATAATGTTGTACTAGGTTTCATAATGCAACTCCTTTTTTACTCATCGAACAGCCACGTTCTCATGGCATCTTTATGAATGTCAAAAAAAGAACATTGTCATGCATGCGCGTTTCACTACCACAGTGCCGTAATTTTAAAAAAAAACTTATTCGAATTTTTTAATTGACGTCGTATCCCGCCATTTTTGTTCAATAATAGTATTGAAAAAAAATATTTTTTGTTTACATAAACGAGTGATACAAGCTTTGATAACACACCACCAGATATGTCTAATGCAGCTAAGGACATTTCTAACCAATCATTACCAGAAAAGTCGAGAAAACATTATGAAAAGATGTACCAAAATTTCATGAATTGGAAAATATCAAAGAGTAGTACATCATTTTCTGAAGACGTGCTATTAGTATATTTTCAAGAATTATCAGAAAAATTCAAATCTTCATCCCTATGGACCTTCTATTCAATGCTGAAAAGTACGCTAAATATTAATACCCTATGGTTTCAGAACCTTTATAGAGGATTCATATCATGGGTGTAGATAAAGTCTTGTATGCAACTGTTATAATTAGGTATTAAAACACTCATGTGATACTATTATCACACTCGGCTTCGCCTCGTGTGATAAACCGACATTCGTGTTTTAATACCCCTTATTATACAAAAGTTGCATAAATAACTATAATTATACTCGTATCACATGGATGGACGATTTAAATAGCAAATACGTTCATATAGACGCAATGCGATACAATTCGACTAATTATCGCAAGAAATTTTCTGGCAAAATACGTGTATGCGATATCGATATCGCCTTTCGACGCAATTTAAATTACTCTAGGATCCCTTAATGAATTTGAAAGACTTTAAGAAGTACTGTACCTAATCGTAATCGAATACGTAATAGAATCGTCGAATACTTTAAAAGCTGCTATTCTAAAAACTATTTTTGTACTGTCGACAATGTTAATTCATGACACACCATCAGCTTATTTTTCTACAGATATTCTAATTATTTCCTTAGCAACATACTTGCTATCGATCTGGATATTTACGTATCTTTCTGTCATTTTAATGACCTGTCATTATTTTAATATTTACTTGACGTTTTATGGATGTTTTTGTTAAAGCTTCGCACGGTTTGTGCATTTAGCCAGTGTCAAGTTTAGAAGTTCTAGTTTTTAGTCCAATGTGTTGTGTGTTGTTAGGCCCCAGTAAAACGGCGGTAACTTTATTGGAAGTTCCTCCACGGAGTTTTGTCGACAATGAATAAACTCATGTTCTATCACTGTGTTTTACTTGTCCACACTCGTGCACGTTCACTATTATTATTAAAATAAACAGCACCATTTTTACAATGTTAATATTCAATTTAACACAATTTCAGGAAAATAAAACAGAGAAGCAACATAGACGCCATCACGTTCCCGCCAAAACTCCGTTTTATTGATTATCATTTCACATTTAATTTTTACTTTAGAAATAATCTTTTGATATCGAAATACTTCGTATATGTTTTCGAAATAGAATTTTGTACTATACTTCTTTATCTATCCATACAACGCTAAACGACAGTTAATTCCAAAAACCAAACAATTTCATTTCCGATTTATCAAAAAAAAAAAATGTAATTAAAAATCTATCTCAATAAGCACGACCCTATGTCCGCATTGTCACAGTTTTACAAATTAAATAAAACGTGAACCATGAGTGGTATAGCAAGAAAACTGTAATCTAAATGTTTTGAAGGTGTCAAACGAATTATCGGCCAAATGGGTCATGAATCAACTTGGTTGACTTTACTTTCAAATCAAACCTATTTAATTTAATTTATAGATTTTGCCACTCACTGGTACTCACGTTTAGAAGTCACGTAAGCACATAACGAAAGGTATATATAACCTATATGTATATTCTAACGTTCCTAATTTTCAAATGCAAATACGAAATGGTTAGAAAACGCCGACGGATACCACCTGTCAAGAACATGACTTACCAACATAACATGGGTTCGTCTACGTGGATACAGTAACCATACCACACGGGCCACATGGTAACTGCCATTCGATTAGGTTAGACGTATCCACTTTATGTGTACCACAGGGAATATCAGAATAATGTTATAAGATATTCAGTTTGTTACAGCTAATCGTAGGATGATTTATATTTTATTACTTAGTGTTTTCCCCAGTGTATTTCCATGTGTTCTGGTCTGGAAGAAACTTTGTTGTTGTTTGTGATAAAGGTATTCTATGTGTGTATTAGGGATGTTACGGAGATTCGATTCCGGTTTCGAAATGTCGAAACTTCTTCTTGTTTTTAAGCCTACGATTTCGATTCCGAAACTTTTAAAGGCGGATACAGACTTTGCGAGGCATGCGCCACGAACGGCGCACAACACACGCCTTTTGCTCGCAACGAACGCATTTTGCTTTGATTTGAGTTGTCTTAGCACATGCCTCACCACGAACATGAATGTCCACACCTTGCGAGGCTTTCGTTGTGTGCCGTTCGCGGGGCATGCCTCGCAAAGTATGTATTCACCTTTAATCGAAGGTAAAGGAGGTCGATGCGCAGCGGCGGACGGCGCGGCGGCCGCACGCGGCCATGGTCAGTATTAATTTAATACTGGTTACGATTTTAGAAAACTTGTCTTTATTTGTCTTTTTTTTTTCAATGCCTAGATAAGTGTATTGTTTTTGTACTGTATTTAAAAAAGGGTGATTAACAATGTATGTATTATTTTATTTTATTAAACTACCTTTCTCTCCGCCTCTGATTTGGATTTCGGTTACAATTCCGATAAACCAAATTTAAAACCTCCGATTCCATTCCATTCCGATATAATCACTGCCGTAACATCCTTAGTGTGTATTACGTCACACGTTCTACAAAAGGGAAATCTCCCTAATACCTTTTTCAAACGATGTCGTTAGGACAAATTTACCTAGCCTTTCAGGCATCCAACCGTGACAAAACTAGAATTCTAAATATACGTTCTCATGCGAAATAAGATCTATAGCGGGTAGTTAACGGCTGGGCAGCGAGGCTTTATTTTTGGCCTCTCTGACGTCACACCCACGACGACCACGGCGGGACCCGCTACGTTCCACGTACTTACTAGTGGTTTGTATTTATATCTACTTCAAGTACTATTCGAATAGATCGGTATTTTTTTAAATGACATTTATGTTGAGTTTAAGGCTTTCGGTCTGCTTATGTCTCTAAAATCAGTTGTCATTCGTCAGGGCTTTTTAGGGTTCCGTACCTCAAAAAGAAAAAACTGAACCATTATTTATAGGATCACTTCGTTGTTTGTCTGTATGTCTGACCGTCTGTCACAGCCAATTTGCGCCGAAACTACTGGACCGATTGAGATGAAATTTCATACACATAATATTTTAGTCAGTGACTCTAAGACGGACATGTAATAAATTAATAAAATAAATTAATTTTAAATATGGAGGCCACTTCTGGACACTCGTTTAACTAAAATCCCATAGATCAGTCCCCCAGAGGATACCCACTATGATCCCCTATGCTGGGGATTCTCTAATTACTATTCCTATATACTCGTAGTCCCTTCTAAATAAAAAAGCCAACAATCTATCTATCTATATATATAAAAATCAATTGCTGTTCGTTAGTCTCGCTAAAACTCAAAAACGGCTGGACCGATTAGGATAATTCTTTTTTTGTTATGTTCGCCAGAATACAGGGAAGGTTTAAAAACAAAAAATATGGTAGGTTCGATAGGGTAGATAAGTAAGTATGGTAGGGTATGGTAGGTAGAATAGGTTAGGGTAGGGTAGATAGAGTAGGTAGGCTAGGGTATTTGATGAATGTTTTGTTATTTTTATGGCAAAACAACGTTTGCCGGGTCAGCTAATATATGTAATATATATAATTAAAATCTGTCTACAGAGGGGTAACAATGACGTAAATTACCTTTTCTTAAATAAATCAGATGTTGAAAAAAAGTATAGTAATATAAAAAACCGGCCAAGTTCGAGTTGGACTGGCACACGAAGGGTTCCGAACCGTTATCGCAAAAACGGCAAACAAATCACGTTGTTTGTATGGGAGCCCCACTTAAATATTTATTTTATTCTGTTTTTAGTATTTTTTGTTATAGCGGCAACAGAGATACATCATCTGTGAAAATTTTACTGTCTAGCTATCACGGATCACGAGATACAGCCTGGTGACAGACAGACAGACGGACCGCGGAGTCTTAGTAATAGGGTCCTGTTTTTACCCTTTGGGTACGGAACCCTTAAAACGTCAAAATAATCACGTTTTTTGTATGGGAGCACCACTTAAATATTTATTTTATTATGTGTTTAGTATTTTTTTGTTATAGCAGCAACAGACATACATCATCTGTGAAAAGGAGATGTTCCAGAAATGTATGGAGCCTGGGCCAGCTCTATGTACACTTTAAGTTAAAATTGCTGTATAATATAGTAAGTGTTTTTTATTGTTAATTTTCTTTAATTTCACTTCGTTTCAATGTAAACTCAAATTAACTTTGTCAAGTAGAGCAACACAGTTTACAAGTAAACATGGCGTGTCAGAGCAGCAGTAGGCGAAAAATGTCATTTTGACTATGACAGTATGTGAAGAATGTCATTTTGACAGTGGCAGTATGCGCAGAATGTCATTTTGACAATGACATTTGTTTGACGTGTCACCGTAATATCTGCGTCAATAAAAAATAACACTAATTCAATTTCAATAGAGAAACAATCAAGTAATGTCCGTTGTCCGTAAAACAATCCCTAAAAACTCCGAAACATATCCAATTCAAAGTCAAAGCAAAGAAAGACTCAAAGAAGTCACTTCTCAAAACTGTCAAAGTCGTCAGACGTCATGTCAAACACAACTGTCATGGCTGCCCTAAAAATAGGGTTATCTTATTAAAAAACTATAAATGATCATTTTTGTTACTCCTGTACCCTTCTTCAAATTAATTTGTTAGTATTTTTATGGAATTCCTCTATTTTTTTCCTATTTATCTATGTAGTGTACATAGTGATGGCCCAAAATCGAACATCTCCTTTCAACTGTCTAGCTATCACGGTTCATGAGATACAGCCTGGTGTCAGACGGACAGACAGACAGACGGACGCGGAGTCTTAGTAATAGGTTCCCGTTTTTACCATTAGGTACGGAACCCTAAAAACCGTATTAATTAATCATGCACTGTGGCTGCTCATTTAGTCTCGAGAATTAGTGGCAAATTGACTGCAAGTATATCGCCGAAAATAATATAATATTCTCTCGTGTTTCCCGGTTTAACCGAGTTACCGGAGCCGGGTGCCCAGGCCCGCCGCGCTCCTATTGCAATAAGTACCAATTCAATTAGTTATCCACTGTTTCTCATTTTACTTTAGCCTGGATAATGAGGGTTTTTGGTAAGAGCCCTACGCGGCCTCCGCTAAACCCTGTGTGTGGGCTGTGACTAAGTCCTGTTTCCCTAATCCGCCTTTTCATTTTCCCGTCCGAGTTTATTCCGCATCATAAAATCTATTGCCTATTGTTGAAAACTAAATTTTGCACGAGTGGTTGAAGTCTAGTATGATGCTTGTTGTTATAAGTTTTAAGTATTCAAGTACCTAACTTACTAAGTCTTTAAAGTTAAATCCTGTTTAAGAACTAAACCGGTACAGGGTGATTACTTTATAAGTCGATCAACTCGATGGCTTGTTTGTTAAATCATAATTGCAGAGAAAGGAATCAGAACCCTGAGCTCAATTCCCAACTGGTACACCTTACCCCGACCTCACACGTTGGTCCCAGCGCTCGTACTAACGTTGGTTGGTTAATTGGTGAGGCGTACACACGTTGGCCATTAAACTAGTTCTGTCTCGTCAGAGCCAATGTGAAGATGTCCGATACGGAAATTGCTGTAAGCGCTTTTACAGCACTGAGTGCATATTTTAATTTATATTTGTTACTGAATAAAAAGAAAACCCGTCAAAAAAGATGGTGGATGGTGACACCTCATAAAACACGGAAACACTCAATGCTTGTTGCAATAGGACTGAGCAAATGAACAACGTGTGGAAGGATCGCGAACGTTGGCACTGATTCCTTTGATAAAACCGTAACTACCAACGCTCGCCCAAATGTTGGCGCAAACGCAATTTTGTAGATCCACACGTTGGACTAGTGTCGTTGGGACCTTCGTCGTTGGGGCCAACGTGTGGAGCCAGCGCGGCGTTAAAGCTTTTGGCCAAGAATCGCGATAATTGCCTTTTTATTTTGCGTCCCGCATGTCAATCCAAGTGATTGGATTCTGCTTAACCGGGTGATCCTGTGAAGACTATATAAACTATAGCCTCCAGCCAGTAGTAGTACGCGACAACTGCCTGATTACACAACTATTTATACCCAGGAAGAATACACATGTGACAGTCCAGCCAAATGCAAACCTTGCGAATAGATAGTCCATAATTTACAGTTTATACTTTTTAGTTAACGGTTTGTAGTTAATAAATCAATGCTGTGGACGTTGCAAGTCAATATGCCAAGGCAGGGGTCACCAAGTACTTTAAATTCGGGGTCTGTTTGTTGAAAATAATATGACCGTCGCGGTCCATAAGGTTTAAAAGCTCAAGGATACCTGTATATATTTTAAAGATTTTAATCTACATTCACAACGTAATGTTCCACATATGTATTTAAAAAAGATTGTACGAACACGTACTTTTTCTTCGTGGATATTATTATTATGGTTTTTAAACTTCAGTTTCTCAGGTAAGAACCTGGTGTTTTTATAGAATCTATTATTATTATTATTATGAGCCTGTTATTTCCCACTGCAGGGCAAAGGCCTCCCTTCCGTCTTTCTATTTTTATCCGAATGCCGAAGGAGGGTAATGTGTTTATCAGTCTATGTATGTACGTAAGTATGTATGAATGTTTGTTCCTATAAGGCGTTCTAGAGACCAAACGCGTTAGCCGATTTTGATGATTCTTACGTCAATCGATTCGTCTTAACCTTGCGATTGTCACTAGCTACATTCAAATTGAAAAATAAAAATGGCGGATTTTGGGCGCCATATTGTGAAGGCCCAATTTTTGTTTTTCTTCCAAACCCATCGTGTGGGGTATCAAAATGAAGGGTTTTAAGAGGTGAGTACAAAAATTAAATGTAACTAATTCTAAAAAAACATACCTAAAAAATTGTAATTCAAAAAATATTTAAATATAACAAAAACCAGCTGGTCAGCCAGCTCGCGCATATGTCCGACTGCACAGCATGACTTTCTTCTTGTTTACTTCTTTTTAGTTGGCTTTTTAAGCAGTCGGGTTTTTTGTTATTTTTAAATATTTTTCTGTCTCTTGCTACATCTGGCCAATCCTTCAGATAGACGTCTAATTCTTTTCGTGGATAGGTAATATAATAAATCTTAAAAAAAAAAACATTTCAGTGCAACATTTTCCTTCGATTTTCAAACCACTTCTTCATAAAATAACTTTATAATTTTTTAACACTCTTTTACTTTTAATTTATTGGCGTAAAATATTAAAGTAAAATATTTTATTGTATTGTAGTAAAATATTTTTTCCTTTTCCACTTTTGTTTTATTTCAACTGTATGAGTGAAGAGTGGAGAAGTGTATGCAACGGCATTTAATTAGTTATTAAAACACTCGTGTGATACTATTATCACACGAACCCCTGTTATATGGCGTAGCAGGTGGCGTTCTGTAGTTTCTGCCTATCCCCATGGGAAAAAGGCGTGAGTTTATGTATGTATATGACCGTTGCATAAACTACTATTATCAAATATTAAAAGGTTATTGTTAATACATCTTGGACATTTTCATCGGTACCTAAGTCTACCGAAAAAATTGTTTCCACCACGAAGACTGACGATCTCGCGCTTTCGCGATTCTTCAGTAATAGGATCGACGACAGCAGTAAAGACAAAGCGCGGGATAAATGATTAAATTACGTAATCAAGTAACACAAGTAAATTATATGGTACTGTTTTTTTAAGGTTCACACACAATAGGTAGGCGATCCGAATTCGGACCGTGGTTCGCCATTAGGTGTCGCATGCGCTAACGATTAGGTGCATCATCCCCCTATCTGAGTACATAACTAAGGCCATCATTTGAGCCGAAAGCCGTCCACTGCTAAAAAGAGATTTACCCAAAAATCATCACATCGACCGGTCCTGTGCGTCTCGGATCCAGTACTTAAGGTTCACACAAAATAGGTAGGCGGTCCAGATTCGGACCGCGGTTCGCCATTAGGTGTCGCATGCGCTAACGATTAGGTGCATCATCCCCCTATCTGAGTACATAACTGAGGCCATCATTTGAGCCGAAAGCCGTCCACTGCTAAAAAGAGATTTACCCAAAAATCATCACATCGACCGGTCCTGTGCGTCTCGGATCCAGTACTTAAGGTTCACACAAAATAGGTAGGCGGTCCAGATTCGGACCGCGGTTCGCCATTAGGTGTCGCATGCGCTAACGATTAGGTGCATCATCCCCCTATCTGAGTACATAACTGAGGCCATCATTTGAGCCGAAAGCCGTCCACTGCTAAAAAGAGATTTACCCAAAAATCATCACATCGACCGGTCCTGTGCGTCTCGGATCCAGTACTTAAGGTTCACACAAAATAGGTAGGCGGTCCAGATTCGGACCGCGGTTCGCCATTAGGTGTCGCATGCGCTAACGATTAGGTGCATCATCCCCCTATCTGAGTACATAACTGAGGCCATCATTTGAGCCGAAAGCCGTCCACTGCTAAAAAGAGATTTACCCAAAAATCATCACATCGACCGGTCCTGTGCGTCTCGGATCCAGTACTTAAGGTTCACACAAAATAGGTAGGCGGTCCAGATTCGGACCGCGGTTCGCCATTAGGTGTCGCATGCGCTAACGATTAGGTGCATCATCCCCCTATCTGAGTACATAACTGAGGCCATCATTTGAGCCGAAAGCCGTCCACTGCTAAAACTGAGATTTCCCCAAAAATCATCACATCGACCGGTCCTATGCGTCTCGCATCCAGCGGATTCCCGCAGACTTATAATATACACAGCGGACCTTTGTGCCTCTGAAGTTGGCTCTGTCAAACATTGCGCAAGAAACAGTTTTTATCGAGAGTAAGCGAGATAGGATGATGTGACAAACGTAAGCGAGTGAAAGAGGCAGTTATAAAATGCTATCTTCACTTTCAATATTGACGCAAAAATAGCTACTGCGCAGGGCCGGCTGCAAGCCACTTGCAGCCAAATCAGAGACACAAAGATCTGTTGGGAATATTATAACCAGTTTATCGGTCACAAGTGTGAGTCTCGAAATCTCTTTGTGGTTTAAGTCGAAGCCATTTGCAAAATTTGTTTTTACTTATCAAATCCGTGATGCAAATGCAGTGAAACAAACTTGGTGGATGGCAGCACGAAGTTTGTTGTCCCGGCCGAGATAACTCTGCGCCAACTTATTTATCTGTACCAACGGTTGATAGCTCAGATATCTTTTAACAAACTGTTTTGCCGCTATATTTACTGTGGCTATTAGTTTAATATTGACACACCGATTGGAAAAAAAATCTTTGGTTTTTAGCAATTGATTTAAAGAATATAAAATTAAATTGTTTTACCTATTAAACTTGAATTAAACATCTGCTAAGGAAGACCGTCGAGATTTTATTAATTACAAAAGGCCCCATGTGATTACATTTTTACGTTATATCCAGCTAATTCTCGCAGTGTTCTGTTCGTCTATCTCATTTAAATTGCAATTAAAAATAATTTTAATCGTCAAGACAATCAGCTTTTTAATCGTACGTTTTTATAGGTACGCGATTTATATTTTTAAATAATACCGCGTCAACAAAGTTTAAAACAATTAGTTTTCCTATTTTTTACATACTTTTTGCGTCATCTAATGATTAACATATTCACACATATGATTAATTAATTAAAAACGAAGAACAGACAATGAGAGCATTACAATAAAAAAATATTATGTATATATTGTATATAAGCCAAAAATAAAATATTTGTTACCTACGTGGTAATAAATCTATGCAAAAACCAGGCAAAACCTACTTACTGAATGTCGACTGTTTTTTTATTATTTCCTTTAATGTCTTAGGTAACGTGTTGTACGCCCTTTTAGTTGAAAACTCCAATAAATTTTCTTCACTTTCAAATTATAGCTGCCGAAGTATTGATCCTTTCCTATTCGAAGATGAGAAAGCAGAACTTTCCTAGGTGGTAATGAATTGTAATAATATTAAAAGATGCCACTTTCAACCAGAATTCCCCTGAAAGCATTCTCGTTTAAAAACCAGATGTGGCGAATACCATCTGGAGCCAAGAGCGCTTTTAACGTAAGTAACGCGAATCTACTTATTCATGTGTTTACCCAAGACGGGCAGAAAATTTTTAATTTTTGATTTTGTAATCAGTACACACAGCGTTCATTTTTCATTCCAAGTTTTAATTAGATAGAGACAATGAAAAACCATCACGTACTAAGCGCGGCCCTCGAGATCACTTTGCATATAATTTAGGAACAAATTCTTTTTAAACCATTTTTGATTCGCTCTTTACGTGGGATACTTATATACGTGGGACACTCAGAAAGTTTTGCGAAACTAAAAAAAATTGTTCTATACGTACATATATTTTTATTAAATCTTTTCAAAGTACTTTCCACCAGCCTCTATACAAAGATTCATGCGCCTAAACCAGTTTTCAAAACACTTTTTCCAGTCCGCCGCAGACACCTCGTTTACAGCCTGCTCGAACGCAGCCAGCGCATCTTCCGGCGACGAAAATTGTATCCCTTTGAGCTGATTTTTTATTTTTGGGAATAAAAAGAAGTCACACGGTGCTAGATCAGGGCTGTAAGGAGGGTGACCCAGGAGTTTGACTGGCGTGCTGTCCAGGAAGTCCCTCGTTTTGAGTGCGGTGTGCGCAGGTGCATTGTCGTGGTGGAGCAGTAGCCCGCGGAGCCCTGTGTTTGGTCGCTTGTTGCTTATAACAGAGAAAACTTCTGGCAAACATTTGGTAGTATACCATTCGGCATTAATGCTTCTTTGATCCCGTAAGGGAATTGATACCAAGTGGCCAGTCAAATTAAAAAAGCTAGCGATCAAAATCTTACCCCCGCTTCTAGATCGCTTCACTTTGGTAGGCGTTGGCTCATTTTGAAACACCCAAACAGTCGACTGGCGCTTGGTTTCTGGGTCGTATTGATAAATCCAGGACTCATCACCTGTAACGATGTCGTAAACACGCCGAGACGAGCCTGCTTCAAATTTGTTAAGCATATCACGGCACCATTCCACCCGGGCCTGCTTCTGAGCATCGGTGAGGTTGTGCGGCACCCAGCGTGATACTATCCTCCTCACGCGAAGATGGCTGTGTAGAATCTCGTGAACGCTTCCCGATCCAATCTTCAATATGTGTTGAATCTCCTGATATGTAATTCGCCTATTGTCTTGGATTAAATTTTTCACTGCTAGCACGTTTTCTTCGGTAACAGCCGTCAAAGGGCGACCGCTTCTTTCGTCATCCCCCAAAGTTGGTCGACCGCGCTTGAATTCGTTATACCAACGATACACGGTTGCCTTGGAAGGGCCTTCATCCATGAATGCCATTTGAAGTCTATCGTACGATTCATCCGGTTTCAGGCGACACTTGAAATCGTATAAAATCATAGCTCTAAAATGTTCCCGGCGCAGATCCATATTTCAGTGAGACACAATACTTTGAATTAACTCGCAAAAAATGTGGAGGGAAATTTTGAAATTGGAACTTACTTATTTTTACTTATAAATAATCATATTTTCGAAAAACATTATAACTGGCCAGTCTCCCATATATAAAAACTTTTTTTCGCAATACTTTCTGAGGGGCCTGGTATGTTCGAGTATAGATGTATCAAAACTTAATTCTGAGAAAGGGCATTTTGATATAATGGAATACCTACTCTATATAAATGTACTCGTAATTTTCTCGTAGGCATCTACTAGGTTTTATGAATTACTTTTATAGAATTTGGTTCGGTGGTGATTCAGTCAGCTGCGAATTCGGAATGGACACATTACCTACTAACATATGTATTTATTTATATCAAGGATATCGACCCTAAACTTGAATTTTATTTGCTGCTGTACCTCTAGTTTGCATAATTTAACATGGCCGAAACCAACTGCATTCCGGTTCCTAAAACTAAAACCGGTTTAGACAAAATTAGCATTTTATAAACAGTACCTGGGCGACCGAGGTCTGCTCGGGTAAAAATAGAGAAAACGACGTTTTCCAAAAATGACACCTAGCTAGATCGATTTATCACCCCCGAAACACTCTGCATACTAAATTTCATGAAAATCGTTTTAGCCGTTTCCGAGATACAAGATACAAGAATTGCTCGTTTGAAGGTATTAGGTAATATTATTAACTAGATTTAATACGATTATTCAATTGCATACCTATTCTCATAGTTACGCGAAATATTATGCAATTATGAATGCAATACCGTACCGTACCGTATGGTGACGGACGTAAAGAATTTCACCATCCCGGAAGAGCGAAGTGTCCTAACACAAACAATCATTTGCCTAAAGGGACACTTCAAACACTAATGTATCTATTTCTCACTGTTAAAGCAAATAAATTATTATTAAATTATTAAATCCCATATCTTCCCGTGGGTGTCGTAAGAGGCGACTAAGGAAAAAACCAGAGAATGGGCAGCAGCGTTCTCTGAGCACTTTAAGAACAAACTGCGATCGCCAACCCGCCTGCCAAGCGTGGCAATTACGGCAAACCCCCCCAAACCATGAATAGAACAATTAAAAAACGGCCCCGAGTGCCCGGCAGCCCGTCTACCCTCGACTACGGTAGCGGTCAAGGCGATGGCGTGGCAAGGGGTGCAAAGAATCCCCGGAGTGGACCCAATAAACACCGACGACTGGACCTAGCAACGTACAACACGCGAACACTCCGGACCGACGACGAGAAGATAGCCGAACTCGAGGAAGAATTGAGCAGGTTACGATGGAGTATTATAGGGTTATCTGAAGTCCGAAGAGAGGGGGAGGACACGATAATCCTCAAATCCGGTAACCTGCTCTATTTCCGAGAGGGTGACCGGCAGTCCCAGGGTGGTGTCGGGTTTATGGTCCACAAGTCCCTTGTGAACCATGTGGTGAAGATCGAGAGTGTGTCGACCAGGGTGGCGTACCTTATACTCAGAATATCCTCAAGATATTCGCTGAAGGTCATACAGGTTTACGCCCCAACCTCGGCACACCCCGACGACGAGGTAGAGACCATGTCTGAGGATATCTCTAAAGCCATGCATGGTTTCAAAACTCACTTCACCGTTGTCATGGGGGACTTCAACGCAAAACTGGGCAAACGAGACGAGGATGAGCTGCAAGTGGGGCAATTTGGAGTTGGACGTCTGAACCACCGGGGTCACCTACTGGCCAGTTTTATGGCGAAGGAAGGCCTCTATATGATGAACTCCTTCTTCAGAAAGCGTGAACACAGGAAGTGGACATGGCAAAGCCCCGATGGTGGAACTAAAAACGAGATCGACTTCATCATGTCAACCAAGAAGCAAATGTTCAATGATGTCTCTGTGATCAATTCGGTGAAAACCGGGAGCGATCACCGTATGGTAAGAGGCACATTGAACATTCATATCAAGCTTGAAAGGTCTCGACTGATGAAGTCCACGCTCCGTCCAGCACAGATCCAGATCCAAAACCCCGAAACCTTTCAGCTCGAACTCCAGAATCGTTTCGAGTGCCTAGGGAGCTCCGTGGTCGAATACAGCGATGGGTTCGTGGAAGCTGTCCATACAGCGGGTCTAAATTTTTCAAGACCCGCCGTACATATAGAAATAAAAAGCTCTCTGATCCTACTCTCAAGCTAATGCAGGAGAGGCGTCAGATGATCCTGCAGTCTTCAGACGATGCGGTGATATACCGGCAGCTAAATAGACGGATCTCAAAGTCCTTGAAAACCGACCTCCACCGCTTTAATAACGAAAGCATTAAAGATGCTATCGAGCGGCATAAGGGCTCCAAGGTCTTTGCAAGAGATCTGTCTATTCGGCGGAGCCAGCTCACAAAACTGAAAACCGAAGATGGCAGGATTGTATCCGCCAAACCGGAGCTTCTGAGGGAGATCGAGAGTTTCTATGTGCAGTTGTACACGTCAACCAGTAAACCCGTTGCGTATCTAGCAAACGACCCAAGAGCTAGATTGACCCGACACTATACCGAAGATATCCCGGACGTCAGCCTGTACGAGATTGGGATGGCTCTGAAACAGCTTAAAAACAACAAGGCGCCGGGTGACGACGGAATCATGGCTGAACTCCTGAAGGCGGATGGAAAACCGGTCCTTAAGGCCCTTCAGAAGCTGTTTGATTCCGTCATATTGGAGGGCAAAACGCCACAGGCATGGTGCGGGGGTGTGGTGGTCCTCTTCTTCAAAAACGGTGACAATGCCCGGCTATAGAACTATAGGTTCTTAGCCATCTCTACAAGTTGTTTTCAAGAGTCATCACGAATCGTCTCGCGCGCAGGTTCGACGATTTCCAGCCTCCCGAACAAGCCGGATTCCGAAAAGGCTTTAGCACCGTAGCCCACATACATACGCTGCGGCAGGTTATAGAGAAGACCGAAGAGTATAACCTGCCTCTCTGCTTAGCGTTTGAGGACTACGAGAAAGCCTTCGATTCGATCGAGACTTGGGCTGTACTACAGTCTCTCCAACGGTGCCAGATCGACTACCGGTACATTGAGGTGTTGAAGTGTTTGTACAGAAACGCCACCATGTCAGTCCATCTTCAGGATCAGACCTCGAAACCAATATTTCTCCAGCGTGGCGTGAGACAGTATTCAAGGTTCTGGATTGGAGGGGCCTAGGCATCAATGTTAATGGCGAGTACATCACTCTATGTTTAGTTAGAGTTTATATATTTTTACTGTGCCTGTATTAATCATATTATCAGATTTCATAGTACAAAAGTCATTGTATTGTATTTTCAATATTTCGTAGTACACAGCCTACTCAAATGTGGCTATGTGTGTATTTTACGATGGCAATGGGCGCATTTCCATTTGGCTGGGCTGTGACACGCCGATACTCGTAAATTCTTCGTAATTAAGCTGACTTTAAGGTCAGCGGGTTAATACAATAGGCGACTAATGTACACAGACGTAACGAACGCCTATTTTACATACGTTTAAATTGCGTGTAATGAGTACACAAAGACTTTAAATTAACTTTATAGTGTAAGGGTGACTTTTATAGACCGTACTTATACTTTGTTGAATCGTTTTCAGAATGAATTGCTCTGAAAGTAGCCAGGTACCGGAATTTATAATTACAGTATGTAAACTTTAAGAGCCATGGTTAATTAGTAATTTAATAGAATCAAGTCGTTAAAGTACCCACATTTTATCAAAATGTTCATAATTTTTTCTAGTAATTATTAGGTCCTTACCTATGAAATTGGCGTTTCGTCGTACTGGCCACTTTGACCTCAAATATCTCCTCTTTGGTTTGGTACTCCAAATTTAAATTTAAACAGCTATTTACTCACGCTTTTGTGTTTGGAAAACCGTAATTCATTTGTTTTTTCCTCTTTTGTTTTTCTTTGCGTCAGTCAGTTCAGAAAAGATTTATTCTTCGTTCGGCCCACTGATTTTCGGCCCAAATGCCAAAATCCTGGTTCGTCCCAAACAATATGCTTCGTTCGTCCCAAAATATAATTTTAATTATTTTATGCCTGCTTCGTCCTATTTTATATTCCTTCTACGGCCCATATCTTTTTTGTATGTACCAAACTTACTTGTTTGTACAATCAGCTATTAAAAAGGGTTACGTATTTTGAAATATTTAACATCAATAAACTATTTTAAACCACCGCTCCTCTCTGTCTTCTCCGCGATGGAAAATGTACTCGTATTATTATAATAACACTTTTTAGCCGCTCTTAGTGAGCAAGTTATACGTATAGGTACAGCTGACGTCACCGGAATCTGTTTAAAAGAGCGGGTAAAAAAGGTCCACCCCTTTTATAGATTGCGTCCTTTGTTTGTTTTGACTCATTTGGCCAATAGCATTACTTTCCGTTATCAGCAAAACAGGCTTCACGCTAGCTCCTGTGATGCAAAGTGGTGCATTCAATATTAGCACTCATTCGTCATCAGTTTAAAGTGTGTATAAAGAAAGATTGAAAATTGATCGAGTTTTTCATAGCTAAGGATAAATATTTGGGCGTCATACTGGACTCACCGCTGCACTTCAGTACGCATATAACTTCCGTGTTGTTGGAAAATAAACTAAACATGGTATTATTTGCTGATGACCTTCTTTTATTTTATATTTATCTTTTTTGATCTTTATTTTATTTTATAATTAGACTTAATAGTGAGGTTGACGGCGTAAATAACTCCCTACGGCAGGTTCAAGATTGGTTCACTGCCAATAATTTAGTTTTAAATGGTGTTGGATGTCTGTGTCTTTTCTGGCTACTTAAAAAAAACTCAAAACTGGTGATAGATAACAAATTTCTAATATACAAGACCATACTGAAGCCAATCTGGACATATGGCATCCAACTTTGGAGATCAACCAGCGCCTCCAACATAATGCAAGTGCAACGGGCACAAAATTCTATACTAAAACGCTATACTAAAAATTCTATCCAACGCCACCATGGTTTATCAAAACAACAGAAATTCATGAAATCCTCAATATTCCTATGGTCAATGAGGAGATAAATGCACATGGCGTCCAGTACAAATCCCGACTGCTCAATTATCCGAATATGCTCGCAGAACAACTTACAATCCCAGAAAGCATCCGCCGATTAAAAAAGCGGCGGGATATTTTCGACCAGAACAGTGAGCCAGAAGAGTGACTTTGTAAAGATGGGGCAGACCCCACTGAGAGTAGAGCCTAACACGCCATCCGAACCATTTCATCTGCTCATAGTGAAAGACTGATCGTAAGATAAAACAAACAAACAAAAAAAATACTTTTTAGTAAAAACGGCGACAGACATAATTACGTTAGTAGAAATAGGAAACAATTAATTCAACCAGGTTTCAGACTGGCTAAAGTAGCCTCTTCTTTCATGGGGTACTGTATAAAATGCTACAATAAAATTCCTCCCCCCATTCTATAACTAATTGAGACGAAATTTAAAACTTGCATAAAACGCACACTATGCAGGCAGGCATATTATAAGTTCGGCGCTTACATAGCAGATAAAAATGCTTGGCTCAATCATAGCCCTGCTCCACAACCACTAGGGCGCAAAAACAAGTGATATGTAGAACATTATTGTTTTGAAGTATTGTTGGACCTGCTGAAGACTGTATGCATATATTTTTATTGTATAAACTCAATTTCGTTTAGTGAAAACTGCACAGCATATATTATGTGTGAGTACTATGTACCAACTGTAAATCTAAGATTTACTGTACTTATGTGTCGTTCGTTGACTTGTGTGTGCCCTGGCAGTTGAGATTGTGTCATGCTCTCTCAACTGTCTCTCTGATGGTGGCACATGTGTTGGAATATTCAATTCCCTTCATGATGGTTGAGCTGAGTGGTGCCAATTCATGCGTCATGATCGTAAACGGGCGCCATCAGTTGGGATTGGCTTACTCGCCAACTCAACTTAGCTGCCTCGGCTAGTTTTTAATTACCTATTTTTTTTTTTTTTATTGTTTGTTTCACTCGTGATGCTTTTACGTGCACGACTTTTTACATCGTTCTCACACATGTATTTTTTCAACAAGAATGATGTAACCAAATAATAAACTGATGGAAAAGAGAGTCCGTGGAGTTTCTTTCACATTCTTCTCCATAGAGACCTACTGACGCTTGCTAATGTGCAACTAGATTCATATTTTTCTTTGACTATTCTAAAGTACGATGTATTATAAGTCGAAAAAAATTATGTATTTTTTTTTATTTTACGCTTCAGTGTGCATGTGTGTTATTTTTATTGACTGTACCTTTAAAGTGCTTGTAATATGGGACGAAACAGTACTTCAATGATGATGTGGGACGAACTAAGAATTTTTTGGAATGTGGGACAAAACTTCGGGCCGAACGAAGAATAAATCTCAGAAAATGGAAAACTTGAAATAATGCGTTATTTACGAGTACTACGAGTTCCATCGTGGCACAAGTGCTGCAGAAACGGCTCGAAGGATTAATGATGTGTATGGCGACGGTGTCGCAAAAGAAAACACAGTGCGTTTTTGGTTTTAACGTTTTCGTTCTGGAAATTTCGACCTGCAACAAGCCCCGTGGACGGCCGGAGACCAAAGTTGATAATGAGGAATTGAAGGCTATTGTGGAAGCAGATCCATCGCAAACCACGTCCGAGTTAGCTGCAGGCTGCGGTGTTAGTGATAAAACTGTTTTAATGTACTTGAAGCAAATTGGGAAGGTGAAAAAGCTTGATAGGTGGGTACCTCATGAATTGAGTGCAGCAAACCGACAAACGTGCGTCGACTGCTGCGTTACATTACTCAACCGGCACAATAATGAAGGGATTTTAAATAGAATCATTAATCGGTTTGGTGGACTAGTGCCGGCGTCGTCGTTCACTACAGCCTTCTTAAATCTGGCCAGATGATTACGGCGGATGTCTATTGTCAGCAACTGCAAACCATGATGGAAAAGCAGCCGAGGCTGGTCAATCGCTCTAGGCCACGACCTTGCTCCAACAGATAAACATTTTTTTCGAAATTTGGATAACATCTTGCAATGGGAAAAAGTCCGCTACTTCCTCGTAGTCAAACTTTTTAGTCCAACTGGTTTGACCACGAGGAATCAAATTTCCTCGTGGTCAAACTGTTCGAATGATTCTCCCTGTATCAACGTCAAGTTATAAATGTGTACAGTCAAACACTGATATTTTCGATATAATATGATGGGTTCGAAGTTATTTTATAAAAATAAATCCTATCCAACTTTATTCAAAAAATAACCATCAACATTTATTTAATTGTTTATTAACTCCATTTGACATTTTATAATGAAATCATATCTATAAATAATTATATTCACTCTGTCACGAAAATGTGTGTCATCTTCTAATAATGTTTTGAGAAAGCGAGCAGCTATTATATATAATTACTAGGTGACCCTGGGGGCTTCGCTCCCATCAACTGGCTACCCTGCCGTTCTTGCCTACCCTACCCTACCTACCTACCTAATATTTTTTATGTATCATCAATAGTTTTCTCAGCGCACGCCAAAGAATGAATTTTACAGGCAACATTTTGCTACTTTGGGTTACATTATTGCAATTTTCATAAGAATCTATTTTTTTTTTATATTTTATAGCCTTTGACACTCAGGAATAATGTAGCTTTTTACTGGTGAAAACATTTTTCAAAATCGGTTCTGTAGATCCAAAGGTTACCCCCAACAACATCACAAACTTACAAACTTTACCTCTTTATAATATTAGTATAGATTGGATGATGGAGCCTCATCGTTTTATTAAGTTGTGCATTCCAGCTCTCTACGATACTTTAGTGCGATGACTTTGTCCGTATACGGACCACTGCTTTTATTCATTATGATTCATTTTTAGCCATGCAGTCTCAAAATAATTAAAATATTTTTGTTGGCCTATCAGATTGTATAAATTCCCAACATTCCTCTATTCTGTTTTCGGGAAGGAAAGCGAGTGCTGAACATAGTCCGGCAATTATATTTCCGTCTTTGCTTCTTTTTTTTTGCCTTTGCAGATTGAGAATTTTTGAAATGATTTTTTTTGGCAGTGAAATTTAAACGTCAGAGGGAATAGATAAAATAGCATTGCTCGCATCAGTTACAAAATCAAAATTATGGAGACCACATATAAGCAATAAATGAAACCACGTACTTTTTATCGCGATGTTACGATATGCAAAAGATTAACGAAATCGGGCCAGTAATTAGGTCGAAAAGTACAGTTTTAGTTTATATATTTGAATTTATTATAATTGATTTTTAATTTGGCTTTTTAATTTTAATAACCGTTTTAAAAAATAAATTCAATACAATAATATTTTTTATTGCCGGCCTTCGAGAAGTAGAACTGCCCCACGTATAGGTACGCTTCACAAAACTATTTTTGTTCTAAATAGTTTAATTTAAATAATTCATAAAACGAGTAAAATTATTATGTGAACTTCGCCGCATTTGACGTTTGACATTAATTTATTTTTATCTATCTATGACTGTACAAACAAAAACTGCATGCATACAGCGTGTTGAAAAGTACAATGTCAATGAAGTTTGACCACGAGGAATTGTGTTTCCAGTGAGAATTGTGAAACCAGTTTGACTAAAAAGTTTGACCACGAGGAAGAAGCGAAAAAGTCAACTCCGATGGGGCAGTCCAAAGCGCCTTCAAAGATTTTATTGATTCCCGTCCGAATGGTTTTTTTAGTAAAGGGATCAATGAACTACCTATGAGATGGCAAAAGTGCTTAAATAGCAATGGTACATACTTTGATGAAATAAATACATTTTATTAAAAAAAAACGTCTCTATGTTCCTCTCTTACAAAACGCCAATTTCATATGTAATGACCTAATATTATATCAATCACTACGGTGTCGTAAAGTAAAACTGATTACTTTGGTATGTTCCTTCATTTTTATTACCTTGTATTTTTCCAATATAAGTGAAACCCCAATGCTCCTCAAATATAAGTCACTAATACCAGGGTGTGTTCTTCACTCTTCGCTAAGAGAGAGACGAAATCCAAAAAAAAATAGCCAATGTCCACAAGTTTGCACGTCTCATCCATCATCATCATTCCTCTATGTCGATAATTAAACACGTCCATTGCTGAGCACACACATCAAATCCAGGGGCGTAGCTAACGCCGTGTCAATGGTACGGGCCCCCGAATTGCAGGGGTCCCGACGAGTGGAATCAAAAGTTCGTAAAATGTTTCTCTCTTTTGATAATAAGTCGGTGAAGAATTATCAAATACCTTGCAATTAGTTGATCTTTTACCTATCCTAGTAATGAGTTGTTCTTATATCACTTATGCTTTTAAATTTCACACACAGACCATGATCTACCAATGTCCCAAAATGCTATCCAAATCCGTTCAGCAGTTGAGGCATACCAAACATACTACAGACTTTCACATTTGTAGTAGCAGTAGGCAGTGGGCTGGATCTTTGTAAGGTTTGAAATTACCTATATATAAAAAAGAAACAAAAAATCAGTTTTACCAACATTATATTTTGATTTAGACGAGATGTGAGGTAAACGTCAGGCAGGCCCGGTATCCAGCAAAGCGGAGAGA
Organism: Orthosia gothica; assembly: GCA_949775005.1. Taxonomy (NCBI): domain Eukaryota; kingdom Metazoa; phylum Arthropoda; class Insecta; order Lepidoptera; family Noctuidae; genus Orthosia; species Orthosia gothica. The sequence continues at coordinate 12,704,392 of OX459048.1, read as the reverse complement.
GGAGAGGAGATGTGCTGCGAAGCTGGCAGGTTATTTCCATCAAAGTGGAACGGAGATGCGTAGCGCAGAGAAGATGTGAGCTGTGTCAATCTCATTCGATTGACACAGCTCACATCTTCTCTCTCAGCTTTCGGGTGTGCGAGGCGTGGGCAGTGGAGAAATGGGCGCGCGAGCGAGCAAAATTCTAAAGAGAAATGAGACATCGCCTCTCCTCTCCGCTTGATCCATTTCCACCGAATCTAAGTGTAGAGGTGATGTGGAAATAACAAATTCTGATTGGTTATCCAAAACACATCTACTCTCTTCTCCGCTTTGGTGGATACCGGGCCTTATGCGCTCTACAGATTCAGCTGAAAACTCTAGCCTGATAAGGGTGAGGCCAAATGAACGTTATTTTGTGAGTTGTGAGTCGCGTAAAATGCGTCGCTGCATTCGGTTTCATACTAAAGTCCTGTTTGTAATACATGGTGACGCAAAATAAGTTGTCTGCTGACACATGTATATTATTTCTACCGAATTGTGCTCGAGGTGAGGGAGGGGAGCGAGGCAAGCGTCAGCGCCTCGTTCAGACGTAGAATAGAAACTGAAATTACGTCCATCCATCTGGCAGCCTAACCGAATTTCAGTTGAACGTAAATGCCCAATTCGCAACTCACAAAAGTACGTTCGTTTGGCCTCATCTATAATGTACTGGTTTGCGGTTTATGCTTACTTACTTTTCATGACACGTTGACATTTCAGTGATGACAGAAAGCGTATAACCTTACAGCGTACACTACTCTATGGTTTCGCCTGTAAAAGCTTACGGTCAAAGCGTTCCAACCCATTATAGGTACTGTAGAGACTCGGAGGTATCTCTACTAAATAATTATCTTTATTGCGATAGATATTAGCATTTATTCCAATTGAATCGGTATTTTTACATTATAATAAAATCGCGCCTATGCGCTCTGGCGCCCTGACATTGTCCGTATATATAAGTTTATCTGTGCCTCACAGTTGTTGACAATCTAACCAGTCTAAAATGTATGTATGAATACGAATGACACACACTTTACAATTGAATTCAGCCAGCAACAATTAATATAAAGTAAGTAACCTACGCAATCTCAACCGTTGCGGTATTTACCTGACATGAGTTAGAATCACTTCAATAGGTCAAATAAAATACTTAGTAATCTTATTCATCATCATTTCAGCTGAAAGACGTCCACTGCTGGACATAGGCCTCCCAAAAGCGTCGCCACACTGTTCAGTACTGTGCGTTTCCGATCCACTGTACTCCCGCAGCCTTGACCAGATCGTCGCTCCACCTAGTGAGAGGCCTTCCAACGCTGTGTCTTCCGGTACGAAGTCGCCACTCCAGAACTTGTCGACTCCAACGGCCATCCATTCTTCGAGCAATGTCCCTGCCCACTGCCACTTAAGTTTGGCAATTCATCGGGCTATGTCGGTAACCTTGGTTCTCAGGATCTCTTCATTTCTGATTCGATCACGAAAGGAAAACTCCGAGCATAGCTATCTCCATTGCCCTTTCAGTGACTTTAAGCCTTCTGATGAGGGCTATTGTGAGCGACCACGTCTCTGGCTTTCATCTTGAGACACTGTGGTACGTTGGACGCGAAGATACCGTGCAACTTCCCGAATGCTGCCCAGCCGAGTCGGATTCGACGGTTGACCTCTTTCTCAAACCTACCTTTATACACACAACACAATCGTCCACAACTTCGAGTATAGTGTTCGAACTTGATTGATAGGAGTGAGTGGGTGCAACATGAATGCCCATGTTCATTTTTAGACCCACTCTTTCGGAAGCTCTACTGAGGTCATCGAGCATTGTACTGAGGTCCTCCTTGGTCTCAGCCATAACCACTAAATCGACGGTAAACCGAAGGTGAGTGATGTACTCGCCTTTGACGTCGATGCCTAGCCCTCTCGAGTCCAGAACCTTGAAGACATCCACCCGTGCAAGGGTCAACAGTTTCGGAGATATGACGTCTCCCTGTCTCACACCTCACTGCAGACGGATAGGTTCCGAGGTCTGATCCTGAAGTCGCCCTGACATGGTAGCGTTTTTTACAAACACTTCTGCACCTCGATGTAGTAGATTTGGCACCGATAGACTGCAGAACAGATTCGTCTTAACTTTGTTAGTGTCACTGACTACATTAAAATTGAAAAATAGAAAAATGGCGGATTTTGTGTGCCATATTGTGGAGGCCCAATTATTTATTTTCTTTCAAACCCATCGTGTGGGGTATTTGATGCCCCACTAATAAAAGGTTTAAAGAGGTGTTTTTTTATATTTTTTTATCATCTTGGATATTTAAGGTGGCTTTCTCTTTTACCTACTAAGTAGAGATTTTATTATTTCATTCTAGGGAAAATCTAATCATGCTCATTCTAATTTAAGACCATTAAATTGAGTTGTTCAACTGTTTACCATCTGCGCTCAATGATTCGATGCCATTAACTTGTATAATATATTCCGTAACCGACTTAGTAACACTTACACAGGTTACAGGTATACAGTTTACAATATTGCTGTAACAAATGGCTTTAGAGTCGTTCCCGCTATTGCTTTACGGCGTGACGTAAGTTCGGAATTAATGTAACCGAGCTAAATAGACGTTACGTTAATTTACGTTTATCTTAAACTTGGTTTTCGCGTTAATCTGGCACATTTGGCACTCGCGAGTCGCGACATTTGTGGTAGATAGACTTGTTTTTTTTTGTCTTTTTTGTGTGGCTGGCTTATATTATGCATGCAGCTCAGTAATCAATATTTAAAGACTAGTACAGAAAAAACTGCCAAGGTTTCAGCGGCTCACAGCGTCTAAAAACGGGCCCAGAAAGGACAAAAAAAAAAAAAAACAAAAAAAAAAGATTTTTTATCTTGTTCTTCAGTTACAAATGGTAACTGAAGAACGAGATAAAAAATCCAACTTCACAAGTAAAGTTCGAAAAAATATTACCTATTTGAGTACCACCGCGGGTAGAGCGGCACCGCGGTTATTAATAAAGATTACCGTCACTTAAAAATTTGAATATTGCAGTATTGCCGTTACGGAGATAGTCTTCGTTAAAATCTCCAAATATTTAAAAACTGAAAACAAATATTTTAGTATGAGTATTTTCAAACAACCTACTCAACTACCAAACTGTAAAATCAAATTATGTAATGATAGGAACAAACAACCAACGTAAATAAGCTGCAATAAATTATAATATATATAAAGGACGTCAATTTATTGCGAAAGGAGACGATACGAGCGCGCGTTAGAGCCACGTATGGTTCGTTCCTGGATCCTCAAATGCTTTCAAAATTTGAAAAATGTTGAAAGCATTCACTACTTCGTTCTTGAATATTCTTCGCTACTGAATTAGTGATGTAGTCGGGTAGCAAATTGACTTTATAGATGGATATCAACAAAAGAAAATAAGTTATTCAATATTTCTTTATGATAATATTATATAGAGGCCCACCCGCCTCTATGACCAAAATTAAATTAGCACATTTTTTTTTTTTTTCATGTATTTTTTTTTTATCTATCGATATCGATAGTGTAATTAAAAATGTAATGTGTTATACTGCACTGATGTGACCTTGGTTGAGTCTACTACTCAATATCTCTATTTCGCTAGCAGTGGGAGTCAGTCAGTTAGAGTCAACTTGACTCTAACAGAAATGTTCAATTTAAACCTTAATTTTACGCAAATGGTTCTCTGAATCGAAATCTGGTTGTTACAAACCCGTAATATTTTTGGCCTAGCCAACGATGCCCCACACCATGGAAAAAACAATAAAAAAAATCTCCACTTTACGTCTATGGGAGGTAACCGACCTTTTTTTTCATGTTTTTATTTTACCACTCTGTCGGAATTATTAATATGTATAAAAATGCCAAATTATAGCGCTCTAGTACTAAGAGTCTCTGAGCTAAGCTGCGGACGGACAGACGGACATAGCGAAACTATAACGGTTCCTTGTTGAATTCGGAAACCTAAAAAGACAGACCTCGCAGCGTTTTGTATGAATCATCACTCTATCGCGGCTATCATTGGTTAGTTACCGTTTTAGATCTTTTAGTCGTTGCGCGTGCGTTTCAGGCATAGTCAGAAGCCCAAAAGCCTGACAATTCATATTTCCAAAGAGTATCGTGTTACCCAGTTGATAATTGGGTAGTGTACCTCCAATATGCGGTCGCTAGATGTTAAATGCTAGTATTCAGTTGCATCCGGTTCCACTGGAAGTCGAACACAGCATAGTTGGAAAAGACGAGGTAGATGATGTTATCAATAATATAGGCGGGCCGCACCGTGCCGTAACACAACGCACAGATGACGGATCCATGCGCTGTGTTGCGATGCATCATGCAGCCCTTGGGACAATCCCACCACACTATTCCCAAACCACTGAAACTCCTGAAAACCAGAATCAACAGTGGCGACCACCAGAAGAGCGCCGAGGCAATGAAGCTCGACGAGGTCCCGGCGAATGAATTTAACTGTCTTGGATCCCGCAACGAAATTCAAAAAAAAAAAAAAAAAAAACAGAAAGAATGGAGGAGTAGGAAAAATACAAATTTCTACTTCCCTCCATATCAAGCAGGAGACAGAACAAACAAGGCCAATAGGCATAAAGGGTTGATTACAACTGGGATAAACCCAGTTGCTTAGCACCACGGATAAGAATTTGCATTAATGTGAATGGGTCCTAACATTGTGAGCTGATATTTGATTCCTATAATAGGTATGGCAAAAATGCTTGAACGCACGGAAATTTGTTCTAGTTTCCACAAGGTCCGTATAGTAGGTAAACATCCCCTGATGCAGCCTGTACATTATTGAACCATAGTATTGCGTTCATTCTGCCAAAGAATACTCACCCATAAGATATGATGTGCATGGGAGCATCATGCCACCCTTCTTTAGTGTTCATATCATACAGCGAAAGTGATGTAGGAATATTTTTGTAATTCAATGGAATGCGTATAAATGCTCACGTATATTACCCATTGCACTGGACTGAGACTGACTGAGAGAATTGATGCGGCTAACCTAAAGTTTTTTGCTGCAAAAGAAAATAAAATCTGATAAAACAACAAATTCTATTCCGAGGAGAAAACCTTGACGTTGACCTATTGCACTTTCAAGAAACAAATTCTCTTTGAAACTTTACCGATGATATGAAAAAAAACCATGATAGGTCATGAGGCCGCCTGTTTCCGATGGAGTAATAAATTGGAAAAGTGCTGCAAACGTTATTTCCAGCAATACATGAGCGTTTCCCTGAACTTACAACAAAAATAAACATACAGCCTCTTGTATGCTAATACTTGGAGACCGATCGCTCCTGTTTGCTTCAAGGAGCGGCCATTTTTGTTTACTTTTTATGTTGCTGCCCCTTTTTATATATATGGGACTTGGGTAAGCTGAAAAATTGGGTTAAGTTTACACTTCTGCTTACCCTTTCGAAGAATACCTACAGGCGTTATACGATGTTTGTCAAAAAATACAACAAAAACATCAAGAGAAATGTAAACATGGGGATTGTTTGTACAGCTATGTTGACTAACACAGAATTTCTTTATATACAAGATCGGTACTAACATGAATCAATATTTCGTTTATACGTAGGAACTATATCCACAATAATTTATTATGTATTATCAACAGACAGAAATTAAACAAACACACCACGCCCTCGCTCACTATCGCTTCATCAATACGTCACATTACAAATGTTTTTAACATTGTACTTTGCTCCAGATAAGTGTCATGAACGCGGGAAAAAGAGGAGATCTTCTCTCCAAGTATATATTTAATATTGACCTTATTTTGACCTCGAACCAATACGTAGATATAGTCTAGACCACGAGTACTTTCACTACTTCGCGCTGGAGTAATTCATTAAGAACTTAGAATACACACAGAAATATACTCAGTTGCCGTCTCGTCACTTAAATATTCACATATATTTCATAACTTCAGCGGTCGCGCGTTGCCCTCAAAGCGTGAAATTAGCATTTGTTTGGGGTGGCCCGGTTTCCACCTATAAACTTTTGCAATGTCTAGACAAATTCCCAGCTACGGAGCTGTCAACATTAATTACCGTCTCTTTAAATTCCAAAGGTCTAAACATTAGTAATGCCTGCCTAGTACTAACCCACGTCTACTGGAAAATTTTGTAGGGTCTGTCTAATAGATAGGTAGGAGTAGGCCAATAAAATGTCTTCTATTTATCTTCTTCTAAAACGTAATTTGTGCCGATAACTTAATTTCACTTGGCCTTTTGTTGGATAACAGTTTCCTATTACAGCATTTGTTAGGGTTCGAGTGAGGGGCCCGCGCGTGACCAAAATTTTGGCGTGAGCGAAAAATATCGCAGCAATGCCGCCGCCGTGCTCATCACAACACTGCCATAAATATCAGCCATTGGTTGTTTACGTCGGTAGCGATTGTTTCACAGTTCTCTTTGTGTGTTTCATGGAACTTAACCGTGTTTTTATCTGACTGCACAGGAAGGGATATGTTTTCCGCGCGTATCTTGTATGTATGTCTAATTGTTTGTAAATTTCTTTATTACCTCATATCTTTCAAACCGCTAGACGGATTTTTAAAATTAAGACAGATTGTTATATAGGTGTTGAACGCCCAAGTGTCCTTAGTGTGACGTTAAAAAAAGAGGCATGGCAAATTTTGGGCACCATGTTGTGGGAGTTCCAATTTTTTTTCTTCCAAACCCATCAAGTGGGGTATAAAAATGAAGGGTTTTTAGACTTTGTCTAGTTCTTCCATACGGTTGGATTAAAAAGACACTTTGCGGTAACATTTATTTCTGTTCATGTCAGTCTGTTTCTTAAATATGTTTCTAACAATAGTAACATATAAACAAAAACAAACATATTATTATACCATACAACCACCAATCAACACCAACCAACACCACCAACCAACACAACCAACATATACTAACATATTATTATTATTTTAGGAACATATTTAAGTAACAGACTGTTCGAGTTATTATGTTCTGGATTTCTAAAAGATACATAAATAAAGGACAAGACTTATCTTTCTTTAATACTTTCTATATAGGTACAGCGAAATCATCTCCTGCTACAATCTTTAATTCACTGACCGCCAATGCAAAGCCTGAACCGTTGGCACTAGAAGCATGAACCTTTGCACAAGAGTCTCTTACAAGACAGAGTTGTGCAGTAAGAATGTTTTTTTTTATATTTATTCCTTAGTGCTCGTTCACACAGAGGTCCGTTTTACAGGTCCGCTTAACGTATACGTTTTATTCAGCGCTGACGCATGTATGAGCAGTTCACACACATGACAGTATGCCGAATCCAGTAAAAATACTGATCCGAAAAAATATACAGGAGTCCGTTTTACAGGACCGGTTTATCGCATACGTTTTTTTTTCGGCGTAGTAAATACGTAGTTATTAGAGCGAGTTCACACACAACAGTATTAATATACTGATCCGTTGCATCGGACGTCAATCCTTGTAGAAAGTGGGTTGGTGTGAACATTACCCCCAGTAGCGACGGATCCGTTAAAACGGTACTGTTAATGCGGTGTAAACATCGACCCCAGTAGCTATGGATCCGTTATAAACGATCCAGATTATGGATTAGATCCAGGCTCGTTATATATATATAACGAGCCTGGATCTAATACGGATGTTCTGTGTGAACGTCCCGTAATCGGGTTAAATAGGGCATGAAAGTTTGTACGGGTTTTCGTAGTTTGTCGATGGGTTATTCTTTTGGGCATATATGGGTTGGTAGGTATACAAAAAACACTTCAAAAATGGGCTATTTTGTTTTCATGGACAGGTATTTCTTTTCCAAACATCATAATTTGGGAGGGAAGTACTAAATACCCTTCCGAATTAAAAACTATCTAGGCAGTATATTTTTCTAGATTAGGAACTGCTTGTGGGTACTTGGTGCTGATCTCGATGGTGGGATGCTTGTACTCCGAGTAGCAGCAAACCAAATCGCGATGATAACAGACGCGCGAGATGTACAACATTTTCTTTTCTCTGCATTTCCCTCTCTTGATACATATACCATTTTTCGCAGCACACGACGGATCTGAAAATTAAAAATTAAAAAGTACTTTTTATCATTATTAATTAAGTATGCTAGAATATGATAGCAATTAACTAGGTGATCGAAGTATCATATCAAACGGAGATCCGTAAATAAAACCAAACAACGCTCAGTCATAATATTAGTACGCAGCAAAATATTTAATGAAAAAGATACGTACGTATATTTATGGGGAAGAATAATTTCTGTCCGTTTTCAGTCAAGGAGGTGTACACGTGGTCTCTGTACGATATAGGGTATTTGTAATCAGGGTCCAACGTTGGGTGGACAGTTGGCGTCACACAGTGCAGGGAAATAACTATTACACAGGATATTAATAAAGTTTTGTTAAACGACATAGTCGTTACGTCGTCCCAGAAACAAATACAATGAAAATTTCAATTGACGTAGTTTGAACAAGGTAACTTTTTTAAGTGTTTTCTCATTTAACTGCTAATTAGTCAATTAACTCGCTTCTTAAACCAAAAATACCTTGATTAACAAGAATATTTGGTATTTTTTTTGCTATTTTATATGGTTGATATTCCTCGGAAAAACACTCACGGTTATAAAAATAGCGAGATAGGTACTTATTGTGAACCTCGAAATGTGTGCTGTTCACGCCTCGAAAGTAGGTTACTTTCCCGTAACGTCTGGTTTACGACTAGGCGACGCGATACATAAAACTTTTATGCCCACACTTTGTGACATTAGCCACGCTTAGAACTAAACTTTGTGTTATTTACTGTCAAATTGTAGGTCACGCCAACCTTCGGATTTAAATATTACATCGAATTATATAATCATTTATGCTTATATTGTTGTATATTTTACTAATCTTTAAACCAAAGCAATAAAATAGAATATTTGAATAAATATTTCGCATGTCTTTCTAGATACTGCCTTACTTCCTGTTCCTGCCTACTATATGACACAAGTATGGTGATTCGAAGGTTTTTTTGTTTTTTTCTTTTAACCTGTATCCACTACAACTGCTTTGGAATTTTTTATAACCTGCATTACTTCGAATGGTAATTCATTGTCGTTATGCACATTCACATGTTGTTATCTAGCATTATAATATTTTAGGTACATACAGCCCACTTTTTATTTGATATTAGGTTGTCGCTTCGTAGACTCTGTATAACAGCAGTTTGGAGCCTGCAAAGAAGTTGCAAAGGTCCTGCGTAGCAGTGGCGTAGAACCTGCGTAGCAGCGATGTCGGGTTTGCGTAGCAACAACGACATCGGGCCTGCGTAACAGCGGTGCAGAACCTGTAGCAGTGGAGCTGTACCTTTTTTTTTTGCGTGGAGAAATGCTCATGTATACTGCACTAACACGGGGAGATAGTGCAGTTATGTGGGACTCTAACCCACTAAAACTCCACGGTGTCCTCCTTTGCCACTCATGGCGGGAACAAGGGCACGCGTTAGCACTCACCGCGAACCCGCCGCGGCTGTCCGTAACCGGACCCTCCTCGGGGGAGTACCCCCCATCACCGGCGCACCAGAACACAGTGTACGCCGTGACCACCCCAGGGACCAAATCAGCACATGGGTGCCAGACGACCCCGTGTATGGCACCCTTGGTCCCCCTGTGACGGGTCAAGGTCAATGGCCTCGCCACCTGCCATTTTGCGGCCGCAGGGGATAGGGAGAGCGGCTAACGCTATACCGACACTCCTCTTCCCCTGGGGCCCCACCGCGTCCTCCATCAGACGGTGACGACCCCGTCTCGGCCGCGGAAGGTAGGGAGAGCAGCGCACCGCAATACCGGCACTCCTCTCCCGTCGCGGCCTCCAACCCTCAGCCGCGATATCGTATGGGACCTGGGACGCTCCATAAGACATCGCGGCCCGCCTCAGTTTCGATGTCGCCTGTTACCAAGCGGCACCGCAACCTACTAGTTGGCCGCTACGTCGTCGGCTTAATCGGCAAAAGCCCTTGACGAGCGGCCCCTCCTCGGGTTCCTCTTCGCTTCACCGTGGGTGACCAAGCCACGGTTACTGAGCCCCCCCGCTTCGACAATGCGGGAACCCACCAGGGGGGAGTGGCGCTGTACCTGCCTAGCAGGTGTAGAGTTTACGCAGTTGTTGTATCATGGTGTTAGACACGCACAGCCATTACCTAAGACTCTAGACAAGTGACGTTCTATCAACGAAAGCGTCTGGATAGCGACTGGAAAAATGTCAGAAATATATGGGATTGTCAAACGCTATCGAAAAGTCACATGTCTTTTATAGCATACATGTCATTTCGATTATCGCGTTCGCTGACATCGAATGCCACGTGTCTAGAGCCTCTATTGTTCGCGCAGCAGCGGTGTAGAGCTGTAGCAGTAAGTAAAGAGCGTTCGTAGCAGTGGCGTAGTCGTAGCCAAATTGACAATCTAAAATCAATAACGCTAATAGAAAACGAATCATCTGAACGTTATGTCACGTGGTCAGACCATACAAATAGAAGGCATTAACGATTAAAGAAAGAGATTCGATACGAAACGTTTGTAACTTGGCTAGAGGGGCTGATGCTACGTAGATACCACGTTGTTCTGTCTCCTATTTCACAATCAATTACGATTGACGGCAAACGAAGTAAAAAAAGCGGACTTACGTTAATTGAAACCAACAATTTAATTTCTTAATTATTTTTGTGTGATAACTCACCTACTTTTTGTAATGCCTGCTAAATCGAAAATGAAAAATGCGGAATGATACGATATGAGTGTAGATAAAAAGCTTTACGATATCTGTCCAACCGACCTACAAAGAGGGGAAGCCAATCGAAAAAAGTTAAACAAAAAACATCCTCGTCAATAAAGGTGGATGGTATCTGTAAACAGGCTCGTATAGGCGCGTAGGTGAGCGGCACGACTACGCTGATAACGGCTATCAGGCGATGAGGATATAACGTTGTAAATTTGATTTGATATAAGGGCTGTTACATACTGCGATCGTCTTGTCTTTATTTACGTTTTTTATGACGTGGTTGGTGTTTTTATGATAGCGGTACGTCACCACGTAATCTATTTTACGTCATACAACTAACATTTACTTTCTAGTTTTTTTTCAATATTTACTGCTTCTCGCACGTGCACGCAGGCAAGTTGTAATAAAGCATTTTGTGATAGTTAGCATTTATATACTCAGGGTGGTTACGCACTACACGTCCGTGTCCGTGATCCGTAATCCATATTCGTGATCCGTGTCCGTGATCTGTGTCCGTGATCCGTGTCCGTGATCCATGTTCCACGTCCGTGATCCGTGTCCGTTTACTCTGTCCGTGATCCAAGGCCGTGATCAGTGACCGTGATCCGTACCCGTGATTCGTGTCCGTGATTTGAGTTCCGAGTTCAAATTGGATTGATGTTTATTATTATTATTAATTTTTGTATAATTTTAAATTTAATTTTACGGTCTACAATTTATTGGTCTCAACATTATACACTTAATAGACACTATGAAAACTAACGAGAGAGCCCCATCACAAGTCTAATTTATTAGTTACTGGGGCTACTTCTAATCCATATAATGCAGTATAATAATTAAAGTACAAGTAATAATTAAATATTTTGTCTGTTAAGTCCTTACAGTACCGATGCAGTGGTGTAATGTACTAAACTAAAGCTATCGTGGCGTGTGCACCAGCCCTTACGTGACGTCAGCGCTGTTGGATATCGAGCCGGCCCGGGGGCGCGATTCGCATCAATCTTTCAACAGTTCCGTACATTTCCGTAGCGAACGTTTTCGCCACTTTTTGTGTAAAGGAAACTGATTTGACAGTTCAATTTAAAGATTTCCAAAACCTGTATATGGGCTTACCAGCGTGGCGTGTTCTGGCATTTGCATTACAACTGGTGAAGTTCCATACTAGCACATAATCTATCTATAATATAAAAATGAATCGCAAAATGTGTTGGTAAGCGCATAAATCAAGAACGCCTGGACCAATTTGGCCAATTCTTTTTTTTAATGTTCGTTGAAGTTCAAAGATGGTTTTTAAGTTTTTTTTTTTTTTTTTTGTAGATTAGGGTATTGTAGTGTAGGGTAGGGTAGGGTAAGGTAGGGTAGGCTAGGCTAGGGTAGTGTAGGGTAGGGTATTGTAGCGTAGGGTAGGGTAGTGTAGGGTAGGGTAGTGTAGGGTAGGGTAGGGTAGTGTAGGGTAGGGTAGGGTTGATAAATGTTTGGTGTTTTTATGGCAAAACAAAGTTTGCCGGGTCAGCTAGTAGTAAATAATAATGTAGGAATTTAGAATTTGTAATTTATTAAATTTTCAAAAAATGAAACTTAAACAACGGAATATTACTAAGCTTAATATTAATAACAAAGAGGTGCTAGAGGAAAGATAGTCAAGGGAAGCAGATATATGTTTTTTGAGTAGTGTCACTTCTTCATATTCATGTTGATGGTGCATCAAATTTTTATTGTCTCCATACCATACGCGTCAGGGATGTTTGCCGAAACACGTGTAGATGGTTTCAATACCATCCTACGAAAAAGGATGGCATCCATGATGCGCATCGTGGTCATCCGTGTTAAGCCGTGTTACGCCATCATGGCGCACTGGGTACATGTACACGTGTATGTGCGTGCGTCAGGTAAGCGCAACAGATACATGAACTGATTGTTTTGTTGCTAACATAGCTTATAAGTAGGATGTACTAACAACATAAACAAGTTTGTTACTAACATAGTTTGTAAGTATTGCGTACTAACAATATAAATCAAATGTTGTGTCTAAGTGTGTTACTAAAATAGTTTTTAGTTTAAGTGATTTTAATACCTCGCCATTACTAAGGTATCATCAAAAGTAGGAACGTAAGTGAGACGTAGACTGCGATCATCCTTCAACCATTACGTCAAGGTTTTTCATTTTACTAGATACTTTCACTGAAAGAAAATAACACCATAGCGGAGTGCCATAAATGCAAGGGAAGTATCGAAGCCGCCGGAAAAAGCGAGTAACGTTATTTAATAGGGAATTTCTCCAATACTCCAAACCGACTCCGATATTTATCGGAGCGAAGTTATTATACGGTTTTATATAGAATAGAATGCTCCTTATCAATAGAAAACTTACCATAGGTTTTTCGTGTTTACACGTATTTCGCCTATGGTACGTTTTTTTTCCTCGTCGCCAACTGAGTGTTACAGTCTTGCTTTAATTAAAATAAAATTACAGTATTTTAACTATTTTTTATTTAAAATATATAATACAAATTACAAAATACATTCGACCATCCATCGTGACATTCGTACTAATTTTACACAGAAGTTTCGTGAAAATCACCGTTTGAAATTAAAATGACAAATGACAAGATACTTGACAATTTGAAGTACGCGGTCGCCATTTTGCTTACGAAAGCAATCGAGCAGTATTTTCTGCAGAACGCATCCATTATTAAGATCTCTAAATGTATTTATGTTCAAATGTATTTTGAAGTACTAACTACAAAATATCACAGTGTTATGTATTTAAAATACCAATTACATTTTTATAAGTAATTGAATTACGAATACCAAATACGAATTTGTATTTCAATTACATATTTTAATTACAAGTAATTCAAATATTGCCCAACCCTGCTCATAGATCACGTACCTTACCATTGGCACCAACTTAGAGGTATGATACCAATCTATTGAATTGAAAGTCATTGTATTTTATATCGCCACTATTGCTGCAATAAAAATTTATCAAGTGTCTAGGCATTTATTATAACGAAAATCCACTCTCGGTTTGCCAAAATCTGCATTTAGGTAAGCCTCGCTCTAAACAATCATCGTTGCCTCAATAAGCATAATTTAGTAATAAGAAGTTGTTACTAATAGGTACGCTCGCGTGATAGTCGGCAATTATCCCAAAGATCTACTCGAGTGCCAAGTTTCATCCCGTTTGACTAATGAGGCTTTTTTAATATCCTCTATAGGCTACAACATCCAAAATACAGATGTCTATAATACCCAATCCAAAATACAGATGTCTATAATATACAATCCAAAATACAGATGTCTATAATATCCAATCCAAAATACAAATGTCTATAATATCCAATCCAAAATACAGATGATTGTAATATTAGTCAGATAGACAATGGAAAAAGATAGGATTGATTCATCAATGTACGAGTATCTGTATGAGGTAGAAAAGAATAACTTCCTAGGGCGCGTGAGTCGCACGGGGTCCGTTGTCGCGGATAAATTTGAAAAAGAGTTACCGTGGCCCTGGTTCAAGCAACTGAAAGAACACGGGTGGGTTTTAGTCAGTAAAAGTCTGACACGCCCTCCCGCTTCACCCAGAGCGGGAGAAGTCATTGGATGATATACCAAACAAAAAAAATGACGCGCGATTCTTGCACTGATATCAAATTCACCTCACCAGAAGTATACATATGAGAAAGTATACATATGAGGAAGAACCAAAAATACTGTTTCATTTAATATGATAGATAAAACAAAAAAAGTAGTATAGTATGTAGTAGGTACTTTAAAATTATAAATGCTAATTGGTAGATCAGATAACTGCATGATGAGCAAAACCTAATCAACCGATTGATGTCTATAGAACCCATAGCATCTATCAATACTATATTGACGATGTCCCATTCATAAAAATCTATTGCGGTTTTTTCTTGCTTCCGCAGAATCCTACAGATATAAAACATAAATAGCATGATAATGTAATTAATTCAGTATGGACGTAAACATATAGCGGTTCGAATGTCTGTTTGGTGCCGGCAGAAAACATCACGATGTGGTACAAAATATTCGTGTTTACAGTAGTATGTGTGATGACGTATATTCTTAAAAAGTTACACGACACGGGTCCAAATAAAGTAAAGTTTTATTTTAATTTTTGTTTATTCTACTTTGCAACTTCGGTGTTAGCAGCTGTGATTTGGCCTTACTTTCTTCTGAGTCCTAAAAATGTGAGAAATGCCAAGTAAGTGCAATCAATATTAAATTGCTATAATTTTAGATGTTACTTCATTTCATAAGGCAACATTTTATTTTCGCATTCTTCGTTTGTCTCCATTGTAAAAAAAATAATATAATGCCAGCCTGTAAGTGCAGGGCAAAAGCCTCTTCTCATGCTGAGAAGGCATAAGCATTGATCACCATGCTTGCTTAATGCGGGTTGGCGATTTCAGAAATAAATCTATACTAATATTATAAAGCTGAAGAGTTTGTTTGTTTGTTTGAACGCGCTAATCTCAAGAACTACTGGTTGGAATTGAAAAATCTTTTTGTGTTGGATTTTCCATTTATCGAGGAAGGCTATAGGCTATATAACATCACGCTGCGACCATTATGAGCTGAGCATAAATGAAAAGTGTTGCAAGAACGGAAAAAATATTCCTTTTTGAGAGCTTCCATTGCGTGCGCTGAATCATGTATGTGGGGTAGGTAGAGTAGGATAGGTAGACTAGATGGGTAGCCAGTAGACGAGAGCGAAGCCGCGTGGGACAGCTAGTATTAACTAAAAGTCCAGGTTTCCTCACGAAGTTTTCTTTCACCGTTGTAAACGAATGTACACATTAATTTGAAAAACTCACATTGTTACTTAACAATAATAGGAAAAGTAATTGAATCCATTGTTACACAAAAAATATACAGTCTATAACAAGAAAAGCAAAAGGGTTTATTGAGACGGGGTCGAGGATAAAACCAAAACTATTTGAAGGAAAATCTGAAAACTAATGGCCTCGCTTTCGAAGAAAACGGCCGGATTCTTTTTTCAATACTACACCGAACGTTTAATATTGCCAATAATGATCAAAGGCAAAGAGCAAAGGCAAACTGTAAAGTAATATTAATATTAAATTGCGAAAGGAGAAAGTGGAAAACCAAAGAAAATACTACATTGCATTATTCTTCATTTTGCAAATGAAACCTTTGTTGAAGTAAAATATACATTTAAATCGCAGAATACGCCACGTTTTTGAACCTTCAAAATACAGGTGAGCAGTGAATTAATTATTAATATTTTAGTATCCATATTACAATCAAAGATAATAAAATCATTTGAGTAATTATTATAATCTTTATATCGTGATTAAAAATATGCGACGTCGGCCTTTAATGATAAATGTATACTATCAATATAACGGCCTTCTAATACATTATATTTCGACACACATTTGGCATTACATATTTTGCATTAATTAATTATTATCAATATATTCTACCAGCTGACTGGTCCGGGGTCGGTTGCGTTGACATTGAATCTCTAATATCGTGTTACAGCATAATACGTAACCTTTCTAAACTAATATTATAACGAAGAAGTAAAATTGTTTGTCTGTTTGTCGAAGTTAGGAGGTAATTTCTGGAAGAATTGTTAAAGTTCTTTCACTAACAAGGTACTTTCTATTCCGGAAAAAGCACGGTTCCTTGTGGAATACGCCAGTACGCCACCGGAGCGATACCGCGGAAAAAAACCTAGTATTTATTTAATAAAGTCAGTAAGGATCTTCCTTATATAAATAACAGGTAAAGCAAATATAGAGGAAAATGTGGAAAAGGAAAACTCTATAACGGAGTGAGTCAGTCACCTAACTGAATACTTATCTACGCATTTTGTTTGTTATCCTCTATAGATAATAGGTACACATGTACGTGTGTTTAATATACCTACGAGTAGGTATACTAAACACGATGTAACCATAAGGTAATTTAATGATTTATTATTTTCTTCGCAAATGAGTTACGTGGGTAAAATAATAAATTACGTACTTCGCTATAGAAAAATCTTTTAGTTTGGGAAACCTCACAGTTTTTTGATTAAATAAGTTGTTCAAAAGAAAATCAATGTATATATTAAATTAAGGTAGGAAGAGTATTTGAATAGATAGTTTTCTTAGTGTCACTAATATCTAATAATAAAACGTTTTTTTGGAAGACGGTAGTATTTTTTGAAAAAATGTTTTTTGTTATTTTGTAAGGTACCTATAATGCCAGAATAGGTAACCCGAATATCATGAAACATCATAACCGGTGAAATGAGAGTGTAGCAAGGTGAACTGCACACAACTGCTTACCCCTCAGAACGTTTTGGCGTGATGTTATGTTATGAAATGGTATAAACAATAAACGCATAAATAATAAAGCATTTCGCGTTTGCAGCAATCCCGAGATATTTGCCGTTATTTATTGAAGAGTTCTTTTGTATATCTGCGAAGTTCTTCATCAGATATTCACCAAATTTAAATGGTACCAATTTTGGAACATACTCTTTCAAACAAAAAAAAGAGATTTTCAAAATCGGTCCACAATTGACAGAGATATCGGTGAATATACATAAAAATACCAAACATATAGTCGAACATCGAACCTCCTCCTTTTTGGTAAGTTGGTAAAAAATAAACTTACCTTTACCTAATGGGTTGTCGTAAGATCGATCATATTTGTGTTTCACCATTCCAAAAAGGTCTACCTAAAATACTTGTGCAGAACAAACCAGAATCACTAGAAATCTACAGACAGAAATAATTACATACTACCTAAAAGTCTCTATCCAACAAAAATAGCCCGAATAAAGGTCCCTCATTCAGCTGGGGCTCCAACTTGCTTTTAAACACACAAATGAACTTTTCTAAAGAACTTGAGTTCGATAAATAAACCAAGTTAAATGTGACCCCACATAAACGAAGCTAAAGTTTTCGAGTAAAAGCCACTTAGGGAAAGCGAGGGTAGTTTACGGAGTTCCTTCATCAGTCCGAACCAATCAATTCCTTTACTTAGGTCACTGCCTACAAAATACGTGACGCTAACGTTGAACCGCTGATGTTATCGTTTTGGTAAATAAACACAAACCGGACGTGGATGACTGTTCTACCAATATTATCAATAACTTTAGATGACCTGTTAGTTCAGAACAATCACAACAATAACAACATTTAGCTCCGTCAAGGAAAAGCGAAGAAAATGGATTTTCTATAGCATTTTGGTTTGCTGTTAGATAACTCAACTTTGGCTGTCCTAATGGAAATTGTATTTAAACTTTTGTGTGTTGATACAATAAAGAATACGGGATCTTCGTCCCTTATTCTTTGCTGTACACAAAAGTTTGTAACAATACATTCAAATTACAACACTACAACAGACATAAAGATAAAATGCAACGTTATTGGGTGGCTTGATACGAACGGTAAAAAACATTGTGTTACACTTTGTTGATCTTCTCTTTAACTACGGGGCCATTAGTAAATTAAAAATACATACGGCTACTCGCACGTAGTTTCTGTTCGTGGTCATACTATGTATACAAAACCTACAAATCGCTGGGTAAATATGCAGCACATGCAGGAACATTCTTTTTTAAAAAAATGTTAGACTTTATGATAAATCGTGATAGAACGTCATTATGTATAAATATATATATGTATACTAGCTGACCCGGCAAACTTTGTTTTGCCATAAAAACACCATAACATTCATCTACCCTACCTACCCTACCTATTAAAAATAGTAGCCGATTCTCAGACCTACTGAATATGCATATTAAATTTCATAAAAATCGGTCGAGCCGTTTCGGAGGAGTATGGTAACTAATATTGTGACACGAGAATTTTATATATAAGATATATCTGCATTCCAAATAATTCGTCTAGAGAATGGAAAGAAAAATTATTAGATTTTCCGATAGCTACAATCTAGGGGTCTTTAAGTCAAGAGTGAATAGGTTATTTCTAGGCAAGCGTGTTTCACCGTCGACCACATCATCGCTTTCCATCAGGTGAGATTGTGGTCAAGCGCGAGCCTATAGGTTATAAAAAAAAAAAAAAAAAAAAAAATTAGATTTATTAAATATTTAATAAATAAATTTATCTGCGGTTAAAAAAATTAGGTACGTTTCGCTAAACGGTACATTTACTGAATACGCCATTGGGGTGATAACGTACTAGTGCAAACCTAACCCGTGGTTTTGCAGTATAATGCTGGGAGTACTCGTCACTTGCTTAAGAGGAAATGCGGGCAGAGAGCTCCGACTGAATTTCTTTGGTAAAAAGTCATAATTCGAGGGTTGGCTCTCGCCTATTTCCTCCTCCAGTATTGGACCAATTTTAAAGATGATCACAAACTGGAAAAGACAGATATATATGCCCTATGTTTTGCTATTCCCTATGTTTTTATTTTTATACTACACCTGCTCGGAAAGTACCTTGATACTTTATCAAATTTACGGTAGAAAGTACGTCATTGCATATCGAACAAATATGCGGCGAGAAAACGCATCTGATTGGGAGAGAAAAGTGTATGAAAATCCATTTCTTACGTGGTTTTTCTTTTTTAATTTTGGGTAAGACTATGCGCTGGTAACCTAAATATCAAAAGCCAAAAAGTTTTTACAGTGAGTTTTTATCTCCAAGTTCGCAAAATGACACTGGCCACTAGCTGTGTGTTGGATGGTGTAAAACAATTTGAAAAAAGAACATGTGAAAATTGCAGACGCCATTGGCGCCATTTTCAATTTGTGTGTTGTTTGAGGATTCAGTTTTAATTAGTAAAGATTTAGTTTTTTATTTTCCTCGTAGGTGTAGTATAAAGCACTATGTATCACTCGAGAGAAAGTGCGATTCCCGATCTCGGGTGTTTTAAAGCCCTCGCCTACGGCTCGGGCTTCAAACGACACCCTCGACGGTAATCGGTCACTTTCTCCTCTCGGTGAACAATGTACTATTTCATTTGTAGTTGTCAAATTTGTACACTAGGCTTCTGTCGACAACACAATTTTGAGATTTTTTTGAGAATGCTTCTAAAGAGAAGGTATCATCATTATAGGGGCTTAGTAGATATCTTTCCTTTTCAGTTTATGGACTATTATTTCCAATCAAATTTTAGGTCAAATATTGGAGGAGGAAATAGGCCAGAGCTAAACCTCGAATTACATTTTTTTTACTGAGGATGTTCTGTCTATGTCTGCG
Source organism: Orthosia gothica (assembly GCA_949775005.1). Classification (NCBI taxonomy): domain Eukaryota; kingdom Metazoa; phylum Arthropoda; class Insecta; order Lepidoptera; family Noctuidae; genus Orthosia; species Orthosia gothica. Next base: position 12,684,359 of record OX459048.1, on the reverse strand, counting down.
ACCGCATTTCATCATAATATGTGGCTCACAACTACGGCATAGGCCTTTAATCCACACATTTCGTAGTCCCGGCAGTGTTATGGGAGCAAGTTCAAAATTAATGCATTTTTTGCCCGACCCTGACGAAACACTGACACGGACGGGACCCAGACTCAGTATTGTATGGATAGCGCCTTAATTTGGTTTAGTAAGACATCTCGCATGTCTCCTGGATCCTGGGAACCGACAGCTGTTGATCATACCCGTCTCACTGTCAGTTGTCGCATGGCGCCTTCATCGGACCATCGGATAAGATTCGGACTACTGCTCACGCACAAAAAGGTCCAATAAAAACAACGTCATCCAATATTAAAGGACTTTTGAAGGATGACAATAACTGAATTGAATTGTACAATTTTTACATAATTATTATAAAAGGATTATTATTTCTTCATTAATTGTCACGTGTAGTTGTAATTAATTATATTATACACTATCATTACCTATAAAGAAGATTTTTTTATTTATTTATTATAAAGTGGAAATATTTGTTTGTAAGTTTGCTTGTAATGGATAAACTCTAAAACTACTTAATCGATTTTCAAAATTCTTTCACCTGTAGAAAGCTACATTATTTCTGTGCAGCATTTGGTTTTTTATCCTAAAAATTGGTCCTGTGGGGTGGGCCACGGAAGCGAATACGCGGGGAAAGTTAGATAGTTTTTTTTTTACTATTTCCAATTTAATTAAAAAAAACATCACACTTTTATGAATTTCCTTTGTTATAATATTATAGGTAACTAATAAGACAAACTATATAGATGCAATTGCGATGTTTTATTTTCTGTTTTTTATTTAATATATTTATCGGCAATTGTCTAAAATGAAGCAGTTGAACAATGCAAAAAGTTGTACAACAAGACTTACCTACTTGAGAACATTCCTAAGTGAGGAGTAACAAAGTAGCCTATAGGGCAGGGTAGGGTTACTTTCACGCTCTCGTTTTTTTTAAATTTTATCTGCACCGCCTTAACATTCGTTTCGATTTCTACATTTCTTCTAAGTACAAATGTAACAATAATTATAAGAAAATCCAATTTCGTTTTCAGATTAGCAGTGCGAATGCTGAAGCACGTGACTAAGCTATATGACTTGGAATGGCATCTGCGAGACGGTAAGATCCTCGCCGAGGATCGAGGGGCCGTCATCATCTCGAATCATCAGAGCTCGCTAGACATATTAGGTAAATATCTACATAAAAACATTAACTCACCCCTTTACCCTTAAGGTTACACTAGTAGAAAATTCTTCCATACCAACGTAGACTAGCGATTACTCCATTGCACTGTTTGACGATGTACGCTCAAAATTAAAAATGATATCAATTTGTCTCATCATTATCTAGGTCTGTATGGAAACAAAAAAGTATAAAAAATATATATTTGAAAGTTATGAGCGCCGAAAGTGCCATATTTCAACACAAATTTTAACGCATCTTTGGGCGAAAATAAATACCATAAGAAGAAGGAAAATTGCAAAACGGCCTCCATACAGGGATAGATTAGTAATTCAAAAATGCATTTAATTTTATTTTGAAAATATACATTTAATCGAAAATAGTTCATGCCGTCGACTAGGTTAACCTTAAGGTTCACCTTTTGTGCGCGAGGTTAAAATGCATGCTATCACATCCGACAACACGTGCAAAAGAGATAGATGCTGTGAAGAGCAGTAAGAAGTTAGTTCACGTACGAATTAGCACTTTTGCAAATTTGTATCGAAATGAATGATGATATAGGACGAAAACGAGCGCGTGAAATTTAATAAACAGACCTTTGGGAGTCTAGATATCATGAAAAAACGACAAAACGTATATTTTCAAAATAAAATTATTTGCATTGTTGAATTACTATCCCTGTATGGAGGCCGTTTTGCAATTTTGCCTTCTTCTTACATTTCCGCCCAAAGATGCGTTAAAATTAGTGTTGAAATATGGAATTCTCGACGCTCATAACTTTCAAAATATTAATGTTATTTTTTTATTTTTTTTTTCATACAGATACAAACAATACGAACAAATTGATATCATTTTTATTAAGATCCGTATATCAGAACGCCACCTGCTTCAATCCTTACATAGTACTCTTGATTCGTATACGTTCGTTCATTTGGTCATACACGCACGCCTGCTATGAGTACTAAGCATCTGGCCTTTCTGAAGAACATCACCAATAAGATCCGGGTTTCCTTTTAGGAAATGTTTACACATTAGATTCATCATACATAAAGCAACTGTGAAACTTCACAGATGTGATAGATAACGATGGTACGATATGTACCTGATATTAACCAATTTCCCCTATTAAACTTAATCAAATTGACTTCCATAGCTTGTTGTTTAGTAAGAAATTATATAGAACTAGCTGACCCGGCAAACTTTGTTTTGCCATAAAAACAACAAACATTAAAATACACTACCTACCCTACCTTACACTACCTACCCTACCCTACCCTACACTACCCTACCCTACCCGGCCCTACACTACCCTACCCTACACTACCCTACACTAGCCTACCCTACACTAACCTACCCTACACTAACCTACCCTACACTAGCCTACCCTACCCTACACTACCCTACACTATACTACCTTCCCTAACCTACCCTACCCTACGCTACACTACCCTACCCTAAACTACCCTACCTACCCTACCTTACACTACCCTACACTACCTTCCCTACCCTACCCTACGCTACACTACCCTACCCTACACTACCCTACCCTACCCTACCCTAAGTTTATTTTTTTCATTTTCTTTATTTATTTATTTTTCTTCACATAAACCATCTACTAAATAGTCCGAACAAAGCTTAAACATTTGGTTTGGATAGGTGAGCGTTCATGAGTTATAAAATAACAACGAAAAGTGGCATTGATTTTTATTTAAATAGATATAGGTCTTAGTTATCTTCTTCTTCTTCCTGCCCCTTTCCCAATTTATTTGGGGTCGGGCCTCCTTGTGCATCTACGCCAGGATGGTCCATCCTGGGTTGGCGGTGGCGGCAAATTTTCCTTCTTGATGTCTCTCTCGACAGTGGTCCAACAAGAGGCTGGTGGTCTGCCCCTTGTTCGTTGCTTGATGTTGATTTTGAGCATTGTCTTCACGGAGTAGCTATCTTCACGTCTCATAATGTGCCCATACCATCTAAGTCTGCGCTCTCTCTTAGTTATCTATCTTGAAAATATAAGTAAATAAGTTTCCCTAATTCAGAAAGTTGGCTTTGTTTCAAACGGAGGTTGACGCAGTTTTCATGGATGCAAAATGCATGGTTTGAAATGTTCGAAAATCATAACAATAACACATTATTATAAAATATGGGTACCCAGCACGCCTCTAAAGTTTTGCTATGTTATTCATCTAAGAAATGGTGTAGGTGCCTACTTTACAAGCTTTTTTAAGTTCTCTTGTTAGTTAGTCAGTACATATTCAGTATATTTGACGCATGTCAAATCTTGTAAACGATTTTTTATCTCCAAGCTATTGAGCTGATATTTTGCATACCTAGGCTTTTGTTCGTAATCACATCGATGAAATTCAGAAAGGCACTACATAGCTATACGCGATAGGTATGAAAAAAAAAAATATTAACCTTGTTTACTCGACTCCGTAACAATCAATACATCATATTCGCAAAAGGAAATACAAGCAGATCGTTTACAGCAATACCTACTTATTAATGAAGTCAAGTTGGAAATAAAACAAACAATTATATACTGTAGTAAATAGGTAAATATGTACAACGGTAATATGAACAGGAATTATTGACGACACGGTTGGCGTAGTGGTTGAGCGATCGGCTGTTGCGCTGCGTGGCACGGGTTCGATTCCCGCATGGGATAAATATTTTTATGACCCACAGAGGGTGTCTAGTGTGTGTGAGTTTAAATGTTTGTAAACGCACCCACGACACACGAATTTCTAGTTCAGGTCAAAGTTATTTAAAAAAAGAATATATTAATATATAAGTAATGGAATAACAATTAAAGAATTAAAAAGCATTTCTTTAATCCCAATGCAACTCAATTCCGAAACGCAATAAGTGTTTAATTTCATAAGAACAATTATTTACTCGTAGGTAGGTACCACAAGTTCATTCACCTTTGACGTTATTGATTGCCACACGTTAAAGTATTGATAATTATAATTATCTGCAACTGTTTACCGTTTGTGTTTATTTATACTCGATTGTTTTACTCTTCCAGGAATGTTCAATATATGGGAAGTTGTAGATAAAATGGCGGCGATTGCCAAGAAGGAATTGTTCTACATATGGCCGTTTGGGCTCTCGGCCTACCTAGCTGGCGTCGTGTTCATAGACAGAAGTAACGCGAAAGGAGCTTACAAACAACTGAAGCTGACCTCCGAGGTCATGGTGAAAAATAAGGTTGGTATCAAAATATATTATCTGCGTACTTCCCTGCGGCCACGATAACGCAGACTCGGGGATTGGGCGATAAAATTTATCGTCCGGTCTCCCTTAAGCATAACACGGTAATATACAGCTTTTTCGGTCTCGAAAGAAAAACAACACTGGAAATCCCATTAAAATCTGTTCTTTCACACACATTAAGAAAAACGTGAAAATGTTATTTTTTCGCCTTCATTATCTACCTGCCCGTATTTTATAATTTACCTGTTTTTAGTATAAAAACGTGAATTAAGGAAAATGTGAAACTGTTATTTTTTCTTGTTAATTATGTAGCTATTTTAGTTGTATTTTATCATTCTCGTGCTTCTAGTAATAGGAAAAAGATATACAACAAGTAATAATAAAAAAAAACAAAATCGACCACATTTTTTTTTATATTCTACATAATTTATCTAGTAGCAAACACGCTTCGATCAACAATATATAAAACACATAATTAAGACACGATATCTGGCGAAAATACTCTCAAACTGTAAAACGCGCCTAACTTTTGAACGTCTGGACAGATTTTCATCAAATATAGCTAAGAATACTCCCAATAATCACCTTTCAAACAAAAAAAACTAAATCAAAATCGGTTCATCCGTTTAGGAGCTATGATGCCACAGAAAGATACACGAATACACAAACATAAAGGTACACACTTCAAACTTATAACAGCCCTCATTTGCCGTCGGGGATTTAAAATACGAACAAGTGTCGAAGGTATGATACAGTTTCTATCAATTTCCTGTTACCGGTTTACTTTTCCATAAAAAAAAAGGAAATAATTGCGATGACATCTAATAGTACCGTTTGATACTATTAGATGTCATCGCAATAGATGCGCGCACGCGCGACGGGTGGCGTGCTTAATGTTGCCAGCATAACTGATCTTTTTACTTTATTTAAACAATAGTCATTACTCGAAATTTAAAGTAATTTAAGTTAAGCATAATTAATTACTAGATTTTTCTACTTTCACAGAATATGATGGAAAAAGCATCACGAAATTATTGTAAATCTTTTATTGAAAATTTAGTAGTACCTACTGGTAAATTTGGTCTAACAATGGTCCTGCAGTGGCCAATACCTTCAATTTCAATTCTTTCTTAATTTCTTCTTCAACAATTTTTGAAGATGCTGCTGCCACATAACCCTCGTGAGTTATTTGGGTAACGGTGCGTTCAGAAACGCCTAAAAGAAAATAACAATGATGCATTATATTACATGATGCCGGTCCTGTCCCGCTGATATATTTATGTACCACCCAAAAACCAATACTGTCGGGCACCGGTAGTACGAAAATTTAGGGAAATTTTAGTATTGTGGTATCCCTAAAAGTTACCTGTCAAATAAGCAACGCGGGCTCTATCTTTGTAAAACGGTACCGTAGGCCCGTTATTGTATTGTTCACTTCAAGAAAAAATCCCTGCCATCAATTTAAATTACTTTTAGCATAATGATGGCGATTATTTACATCGGAAACGAATAAAAACACGGAATACAACACACTCTCTTGACACCTGACATAAATGACAAACGATTAGTTCCAAATTTGACCGCGCGCAGAGTTATCTTGCGCGCACTCTACCCTAGATAACAGTGATACCACAGTATATACAGAATGACCTTTTCAAGTGGGCTTCGACGGCCAAATCCAAACACTCAAAGAAATCACGAGGCCGATTTTGATCGAAACTAAAACTGTTTTATTGGCTTTTTGAAAATTCATTATTCCTAGCCAGGAATCGGACCCGTTGATTTTGGAAAAAAACCGGCCAAGTGCGAGTCGGACTCGCGCACGAAGGGTTCCGTACCATTATCGCAAAAAAAACGGTAATAAAATCACGTTTGTTGTATGGGGACCCCTTAAATATTATTTTTATTCTGTTTTTAGTATTTGTTGTTATAGCGGCAACAGAAATACATCATCTGTGAAAATTTCAAATGTCTAGCTATAATGGTTCATGAGATACAGCCTGGTGACAGACAGACAGACAGACAGACAGACGGACCGCGGAGTCTTAGTAATAATAGTAGTAATAAAATAGTAATAGTCCCGTTTTTACCCTTTGGGTACGGAACCCTAAAGAACACATATTACATCATTCGACAGTTGTCGCTAATAATGTAGAATATATACTTATTAGCGACACAGTCACTTGAAAAACTAACCCAAAAGGCGTAATTCGCCGTGTGACAAATACTAGTTCAATAATATACCACAAAATTTGTAACGATTTCACTAATGATAAAATAATAATGCATATAGGCATATTATTGAGCTTAGATCTATCTAGAATGGCGAAATAAGAATGTACTAAGAGCCGATTTCACCAATGAAATAAATCGTAATAGTTCAACTTAAATCAGTTTAGGCAAATACAGCGTTCTGATTGGCAGTTTCTCAGTGGTCTCAACCAGTCAGAATGCCATATTTGCATTTTTTGTTGTTGAAAAATTGTTTTGTCTTGTCTGTCAGAGATTGCCCTTTGCGATAAGACCGCCATTGTGCACTTGTTTTTGTAAATGTTTTTTTGTGATGTACAATAAAGTATATATTAAATAATAAACTGCCGAGCAATGAAAAAGTTCCACCAACAAAATGCCGACAAACACCATAATATCTCCTAAGACATAGAACCTAGCTTCATAAATTAAAAAGTATAATGAAATCTATTTTATGCAAACTTAAACTTTTTTAAATACTGGTCTTTTTGAAGCCATGGATAAAAAAAGTAGAAAAACAAAATTTTGGGGTTTGAAAATTTCGGAATACATTTGTTTCGTTTTTTGTTTTACTTTTGATTTCATCCTTGTTTTCGCCGTTGTGAAAGAATTCTTAAATTGTAAAGTCTTACGGCTCTCATACCCATAAATCATGCCTCTATCACCCGAGGATTGTACGAGAATCATCGCTATGGTAGAATTGGGGACCAGCCAAAAAAATACGGCCTGAATAATGGGCGTGACACATCTGATCACTACTGTCCGACGAGTGACCCAAAGGTTTAGGGAGACAGGATTAAACCTGAGAAGACCAGGTACTGGCAAGCCAAGGTGCAAAACAGTCCGAGATCGTTTCATTGCGGCAGCCATGTTAAAAAATCGACATCAGACAGGACTTGCGGTTCAACAACAACTTCTGCAAGTTCGAAGGGAGCCAATAAGCGAGTGGACAGCCAGGAGACGTCTTGCCGAAAGAGGATTGAAGCCTGACAGGCCAACAAATGGCCCAAATCTGGAACGGCATCATAAATTTGCCCGATTGCGATACGCCCGCGAGCATACAGAATGGGGTGAGGACGAATGGGGCATAGTGATGTTCTCTGATCAGTCAAGGTTTATGCTGTACCATCATGATGGGAGGAAAAGAGTATACCGGCGACCAGGAGAACGTTTTGTACAAGCATGTTTTGAAGAAAATGTGTCACACGGCGGAGGATCCGTTCACGTGTAGGCTGGTATCTCTGCAGAGGGTTGAACAGCGTTAGTTCCAATCGAGAACGGGAACCTAACTGCTGTGAGATACATCAATGAGATTCTCATTGAACATGCTGGTCCTTTTTTGGCCAATATGGGCGACAATTCAGTGTTCATGCACGATAATGCACGGGCCAACACTGCTCGAGTTGTAAATGAGTATCTTCAGGACGTAGGAATCTACAAAATGGTGTGGCCAGCAAGGAGCCCCGATTTGAATCCTATTGAGCATCCTTGGGACGAGCTTGACAGACGTGTGAGAAAACGAGTTCCACCTCCAATTACTCTTCGTGACTTGAATTACGCGCTCATTCAAGTCACGAAGAGTAATTGGAGGTGGAACTCGTTTTCTCACACGTCTGTCAAGCTCGAAGAATGGGAGAACATTCCTCAGCATATGCTGAGGAATCTGGTATTCAGCATGCCCAATCGCGTAGAAGCTGTATTGAGAGCACATGGGGGAAACACCAAGTACTGAGTTATCAAAACCTACGTTTAGACCTAATAAAACCCCTATTTAGAGATTTGGTTTTATTTGCCAAATGGCCCCAATTTCTTAAAACCTTTAATTGAAAATTTGAACACAATATTTACGTTTTTAGTTGGTAATATTCTGATGCGCTGTTAAATGTAATGTCCTTTCCCGTTTAGGAGTAATTTGGTGCTGTCACTGGAACTTTTTCATTGCTCGCAAGTGTATTTAACAATCAATGCAGAACCATTAGAGTTAAAGTGAAAACTGGTACCCAAATATCATCATCATCAGCCTTTTAACATTCCCACTGCTGGGACACAGGCCTCCTCTCTGTGAAGAGGGAATGGTCATAATCCACCACGCGGTCTCAGTGCGGGTTGGTGGATATTTCATGGTTTAAATATTTTGTTTTAGGATATGCCGGTGTCCTCACGATGTTTTCCCTAAACCAAATATAATTTAACTTATATAGTACCAGCACAGTGGAATTAGAATGAACCACACAGAAAAAAGCGGGGATTAATAGTACATTATCTCCCTTAATCCCAGCACAGTTGCGTGAACATTATAACCTCGTACATCGTACTTAAAGCTCTCATTTATTAAATAGAGGAAGCTTGCAGGCTTGGATAATATTAAACTTATAAATTCAACTTAATGCGCCAGTAACGAACTAGGATATAACTCAGATATAAAGTTGCCCTTTTTGCATGATTTCTTTGTTGTTTTCTGAAATCACGATAGGTATGTTTGTACGTAAAGTGTTTTTGTTGTAAACTTAAATACCTTTTCTTCTCTAGACTCAATATGGTTACAAGATACGACCTATTTATTTATAAATGTCATGGACTAAGTGATTAATCAATGCATTATGTATAATGCCCGAGCAATCAAGTCAGATCGGCAGGCATAATACGTATCTTTTGCAAGAGCAAAACGATAGCGATCAAACGCTTTATGTCATAAAAGTCGGCATTACCTGTCGCATTGTAGGTATGGTAGGTCCTACACAATCGTTTGCTAATCGCTCGCTGTTTGTCAAATGCACTTATTTAAAAATAAAACGCCAACAACTCTATAACTTTTGTATTAAAGAGCAATTATTGCGCAAAAATCGATATCGTTTTGCTCTTGCAAAAGATACGTAATAAGCCTGCGGGTAATGTAATGAATACTGATTTAAACTTCATTGTTTATCACATTGTTTGGTCATTATTAATATTGCTACGTAACAGTTGGGCATGCAGGCATAATGATAAGTGGAAATTTACATTTTTCCTACTCCTCCGTTATTCTTTTCTGATTAATTTCGTTGCGGGATCCAAGACAGGTAAATTCATTCTCCGGGACTTTGTCGAGCTTCATTGCCTCGGCGCTTTTTTGGTGGTCGCCACTGTTGATTCTGGCTTTCAGGAGTTGCAGTGGTTTGGGAATAGTGCGGTGGGATTGTCCCAAATGTCTGCGTAAAATATTTTCACAGCAAAATTATATTATTTGGTCAGCAGAATTATAGAATTGGTTAGCATAAAATAATATTTGAAAGCGGTACCGCTATTTTCAAAGAGTAACTCCAAGAGCGAGCTCGGGAGCTTAGGGCACCCCGACACGGATAGGTTGGGTTCGAAGGAGTTGATGGGAGCTGAACTGAGCGAGCAAAGCGAGCGAACTAAGCTTCCGTCATCTCCTTCATGTGAGGTTACTTTAGACTTGCTTAAATATTAATCGTACTTACCTATCACACTGATTCTATAATTAAATTATATAACTCAACATTAAAATAATTTACTTTCTGGACATTATGAATAGTGCCGTATTAATCACTTAGTCCATAAAATATACAAAAAATGAAGCTATAAATAAAAACAAAAGATATAAATAGAAACAACACACTCATGTTTAGTATAGAGTTGTATTGCAAAAATAAAGTAATTATTACATTGGTTTGACTTGTAAAAGCAAAGAATATTCGAAAAACATAATATAATCAGTTTAGCTTTGATCAAAACGAAAACAAAGATCACATAACTGTCTAAAATATCCTAAGAGAATTCAAACAGACATTTCACTGGTGACATAATATAAAAAAAAACAAGCAGTGTTTATAAAAATTGTTTGTAATCCGAATAATTTCTTTTTTCAGACAAAGATTTGGTTATTCCCTGAAGGAACACGAAACAAAGACTATACAAAGCTACAGCCTTTCAAGAAGGGCGCATTCAACATCGCGGTGGCCGCACAGGTGCCCATCATCCCTGTTGTGTTCTCACCCTACTATTTCATAAATAAAGAGAAATATATTTTCAATAAAGGTGAGCCTCCATCCACTATTCATTTCGCTCTGATCTGGAAATATTTATATTGACATAATATGAATATTTTCAACGGTATATTTATAAGTATTGACGCTTTACATAACTTCGCGCGAAATGTGTATATTTCCCGGCGTAAGGTGTGAGAAAAGCTGCTCAAAATTCTGAGAGCGTCGTCATTATTATAGTCACTTTTCTTTTAAATTCTATTAAACATTTCGTCCACGTTCATTGCAATCCCAAGGCCTAATAATAAAAAGGATTTTAGAGCCTATCTTGCTTTGCAACTTCAATCTGAAAAGGCAAAATTTCCGTGACCCTTCCTCTCCGGGCAAAAAGTAGCCTATCTATATTCTAATTTCGACTTTAATCTTCTTAGCAGTGGAAGCTCCATCACAATCCACACAGAACTTCCCCTGTGTAACTGAAAATATTCAGAGAAACGAATTTGCTGAAATATTTTTTGAATTCTCGCACAAAGGATTCTTTTGTTGAAAGAACCTTAGACCACACAAGCTACAACGTTTTCTTATCTAAGTACGGACGGCTGCATTAATGGTTAACCCTTTCTTATTTCTTTTAATGTTTACCCAATTTGGAGCTGAAACATGAAACACAAAGAGAGTAAAACTCTTTCATTACCTAGTTTTTAGGTTCACGTTTTTATTACATTTTATCTTTATTTCTGTTTCTATTATGTCCATGGGACTGTACCGACATCTATGACGCTGCTTACGAACTAAATCTCAAATGCCTGCATCACATAAGCAGAGTTTTCGCCGCGATTTGAACCTAATTAAATATAAAAGTCCAACAACAATAGTCGTCGTCGGGATGTAGCCCGGACCAGACCTATCACCCGTCTGGTTGGAGTACCATGCCTACCATGTATAGCTATGTTGTTTATGCCTAGGAACCTGAATAGACAAAACTCACCTTTTTTGCGTTAATGGTGTAAACCTTCAAAAGGAGCCTGGACTATTGGCGAAAGGACCAGGGTGTGTGGGATTTTTAACTCACTGAAACCGTCCCGGTGATCACTATAAGCACGTAGAATTGTGTCCCCGTGACCTCTCAAAAGGCCACCCCGGAGCCCACTCTGTGCAACGCCTGTTAGGGCACATGCATAGGGAGACTGAAAATGCGCCTCCCCTAAGCCTCACTGTGCACGGCAGAACGTGAGTACTGAGCCACCGTCTTTCCTGGAGTCACTTGGTGGGCGGACAGAGTTCTCAATCTTACCGCCCGTGATCCCAGAGTCCCGTCTGCTTTTGATGCAGACGGCGTTTCGGCGTTCAGGTCATCGAGGATTTGCGGTTGCCTCGCCGAAGCCTTTTTCTCCGAGCGGGATAGGCTCGCTCGCGATTACGCGCGACGCCTTCCTTCTGGACCATCAAAGTATCACAGAAGGAGTCTTTACCCTAAAGTTTTCTGTCTCTGCCAGCATGGCCCTAGTCACAACTGCTGGCACAGACAGGTCTCGCCCAATCAGAGGCAAATCAGAACCTGGCGCGGTGTCACAAGCCCCCATACGTCTAACAGCTCGGTCCTCCATTCATACACCATGCGTGCAACAGAAGGAGTCGCCCATGAGAGATCCACAATTGACGCCCCCTACAATTTTTGCCTGCAATTTGTAACAATCTTAAAGATTTCATACCAAACATTTACTGAAACTAACAAGGCAATGTCGTTCGCAAAATAAACCAAGATGCTTTGTGGATCAATTACTACTATTTTGTATTTTTCAGGACACGTTGTCATCCAGTGCCTAGAGCCGGTACCTACGGTAGGTCTGACCATGGACGACGTACCGGAACTAATCAACAAGGTCCACCAAATAATGACCGTAGCTTACAAGGAATTATCCAAGGAGGTTGTTAATTCCTTGCCAGCAGACTACCCCTTCACTCTATTAGGATAGGAAGCACGACTGTATACTATTAGTTTAAAGATTAATTATAAGTACCTAGGAAAATAAGCGTTAAATTTATATGTTTAGGTAATAAGTGCTGTTAGTAGTAAGTATTTTAAGCAAATAATATATGAAAACTGTTAATTTTTACTGACTATTTTTATTATTTACGGGGCCCACCCATTTCTGATACAAGCAGATCTTATTAAAACTATAGGTCAATCTTCGAAATCACTCGCCGAACCGTTTTTTCCAGGCAACAATCGTTACGGGAATCCTGGAACCCGAAAGCCTGACAACCAATCGTACCAAGGTCTGTTACCCAGTAACTGGGTTGTCCACAACCCTGCGAAGTGAGTCTTACCTCCATGTAAGACCGGCTCACACCATATAAAATATTACCATATAATTATAGTTCGCATTCCCCAAGTCGAGTCCTGTCGGGAATATTTCAAAAAGCTTTTCATTCTTTTCATTCATTATACTCCAGTATAATATCTTGGCAGATGATGATGGTTTGAAACTATAATAACTTTTTCAGACATATATTCACGAGATGAAACACAACTTGATTTGACTACTGAGTAGTTAAATCAAGTTGACTACTGTTGTTTTGAGTAGTCAAATAAACATCTATAACAATTACGTACTGTTCTTCAACATAGAGTGATTTAACAGATAATCCCACTACACACCCTACCAATCCTAAGTATCTATGTACTCTTATAAACACTCTTCACCTAAATAACTAGTTTGTTTAAACTATTACCAGCTCTGCTGAAAATAGAAGAGTAGAGTGGTTTGCAAACTACTTCCACAGACGCTAATATTTTAAGAGATTAAGCAGTATTTTCAACTAAATAAGACACGAACATTGAACGAAATTAACCAGCGCGAGCGTTTGATTATTCTCTTGCAACAAATGATGTTTTTAAGGGATTATATTATCATCATCATCATATCAGCCGAAATACGTCCACTGCTGGACGTAGGCCTCCCCCAAGCGGCACCACAATGACCTCACCTCATCAGGTCATTTGTCCACCTGGTGGAAGGCCTTTCATAGCAGCATCTACCGGTTCGCGGTTGCAACTCCAAAACTTTTCGGACCTATCGATCCGTTCTGCGAGCAATGTGCCTCTGACCTCTTCCTCGAAGTTGGACCTACCCAACTGGATCGTATCGCATTGACTAATGAAGAAGATCACAGAGGATTACTGGAACTTCTTAGTGATAAGTATGTCACGGGTACAAGATATGTCGAATAGTTAACCGAGTATGATGAAGAAAATACTTATAAATAATTGGTACTTAATGTTAGCGACATAAAATCGAGTGTACACAGCACTAAACAAACGAAGACGCGTGCCTGTCATTACGATCTGTCACTAGACACTTGATGTACTTTTTCGCGCGGTTATCGATGCCAAATAAATGTGTTTTTAAAACTATTTGTGTTTAATATTATGAATATGGTACCATTGACTGACACTGGTGTGACTAATCCATTAAGGCAACATTAAGGTCCTTTACCCTTGAACTTGTTCATATTGTACCACAATTAAAAAGTGAAAATAAAAACCTATTTAGAAAAAAAACTGCCGACTTATAAACCCTACAAACTGAAAAATAACTTCAATTTCGGCAGTCAGTGTCAAAAAACGAAGAAACTAAAACAGGAGCTATTCAAATAAAAAAAGGATGGAAAAACGAATGCAACGCCGTCAGCGGACTGATTCAGCACTTTTCTATAACGAACCAAATCGACAAGCTATTGTAAAATATTCGTATTTTTACCGTGCGAAAAGTTACCGAGCGTCAAACTAACGTACGTACGTAACTAACATATGACAATCAATCCTGTAGGTACTTCCTACCAATATTATAAATATGCCAGTCTATATTTTTTGTAAATCAATTTCGCCTCAACTGGAAAATGTCATAAATAAATAATTGATTAGGCCGATTTTGAATGTAAAAAATTTGGCCTAGTCTATACCAATATTATAAAGAGGAAAGATTTTTTTGTTTGTTCCGAATAGGCTCCGAAACTATTGGACCAATTTTAAAAATTCTTTCACCTATGGAAAGCTACATTATTCCCGAGATACATAGGCTATAATTTTGACGGGAACAAAGCCGCGGGGGGGGGGGGGGCGGAGCTAGTTTTAGAATAAACCAGACATCCTGAACACTCACACTGTGTTTCCTGATAGCTACAACCTGAGTTTTTATGTCTAGAGTGAATAGGTTACTTCTAGGCAACCCTTCACCGTTGACCACATCATCGCTTACCACCAGATGATTTAGTGGTCAAACGCGAGCATACGAGTAATGTAGCGTTATAAAATACAAAATAAAACTTTTTTAACGCAACGATAACGTATAATTTTTTAATTAAAAAAATACAAAATAAAAAATAAATATAAAGGTAAAACACATAACAATTAAATTTTAAAAATAAAAAAAAACTTAACTACTGAATATTTTATTGGCTTAGAACATTTTCAGAGGTCATTATAACCATGAACCAAAGAAAAAAAGGCTCAACTTGTGATGTAAAGATAACGCCCAAAAATAGCTACTACCGACTTTACTGGGAAAATGATGGACGTCAGCCGTTAACAAACTGACTTTATATAATTTTGTTTTCGTTTAACTCCTTGGTTAAAAAATAGTAGCTTTTCAGAATATATTTTAAGTGGAAATGAAGCAAAAGGACTATGTAAGGGTCATAGCAAGTAGTGTTCCGAAGTTTTCGTCTAGCCCCATGGGAAAAAGGTGTGAATGTATTTATGTATTTTAAAAAGATGCAGAAGAGCTACACAAATGGGCCACACTAGCCATGGACCGAAAGTGGCAGTCACGGAGGAAACCATTGTCCAGCAGTTAGTAGGATACAGATATTCAGACCCATTCTGGATAACGATCCGTTCAAGATTTATTCAAATATAGAATGTATTTTCAACAAATGTCAGCATCTGTTATTCATAAAAACCTATCACAACTTTGAACATTCATAATAATGATTGTACCATAATGTCAAAAGGTGTCGGGTCGTGACGGCAACCGTGAAAGTTCAAACTTAGGTGTCGTATACAATAAATAACTAACGCAACTTACGACGAACAGTTTCCACTCATTCTAGTCTTATTTTGTTCGAGAACTTTTGGAAAACTTGTAAAATAAAACTCCTTGGCGCTTTATTGGTATCGTCGATATTTTATTGTGCAATTAAAGCAGCGTTTCTATTTCTTTACGGTATTACCATTCGAAACTTTTTGATAGTTCGTGTAATGTCGTAAAGTTTTATTGTTTTAAGTAACTTACAAGTGTATCAACTTATGTTGCCAGTTCAATTTACCCTTTCTTTTCTTTGCTTGTAAATTTATTTTGGGCATCAAAAGTTCTTCTTTGTAGACTGCTAGGTTTATTATTCACTAGCGAACGCCTCGCTGTGTCACCCGCGTTGTTCCTGTTCCCGTGGGAATATAGTGATAAAAACTAGCCTAACGGGGATAGTGTAGCTTCCCAACGGTAAAGAAATCAGTCCAGTAGTTTTCATTTTTATTAGTTACATACAAAAATACAAATCAAATACAAATCTTTCCTCGTTATAATATTACTAGCTCCTGCCCGCGGCTTCAACCGCGTTCAAGGTTCAAAAATAAATTCTCCGATCGCCACCAAACTTTACAGGATTATCCGCCGGGTCAATCAAAAGATTGTCTGAAAATTTCATTAAAATCAGTTTAGCCGTTTCGGATACATACTTTCTCTTTTATTAAGTATAAATGAGTAAGTACAGAATGGCACTTACCTGATTGGAGGTACCTATATCATAACGGAAAATATTTCTTCTTCTGTCGCGACCTTAGCCCATTTACCTCGCAGGTTTGCAGTACAACGTGCAAACCTGCGAGCTATCATATTCGCACACACGGAAAGAGCCCTCCGTGTAACTATTAAGTAATCTGTGCCTCCGTTCTCATTCAATGTCAGCATTGTCCTTGAGGTCAATGGTGACCAAGTGACCTAGGTACTTAAATTGTTCCACTCGCTTAAGAGTAACACCGTTTAGCCGTATGGGAAGCACATCAGGAAGGTACCTGGTCCCCGCGTCAAAAACAATGTACTGACTTTTCTGAACGTTATACTTGAGGTCGTCCGTCCTTATCCTTTTTCTCTACCATGCATGGTCTGCTTGTGTGACTTCATGTCTGCATCATGCTGTGACTTCAGGGGGGTGACCACAATCTCTTAGAGTAAGGTTATTTTGAGATCGCGTAAGTGACAGATGTATACAAGTCATGTACAGCTGTCCTTTACACACACTCAAAATAACCTTACTCTAAGAGGTTATGGTCACCCCCCAGGTCTATTTCAATTATTCTATTCCGTCATCAATCAAGTAGTAGCCTTTGTCGCCCGTGTTACTACCAATCTTACTACCAGTAGTAATACTGGTAATTTGATTCCCTTTCTTACTACTGCAGTAGTAAGTTGTTATAAGGGTAATTACGATTTCCCCTTGTTACTACCAATGAAAGAAAAGTGTTTATTCGCCACAAAAACTACAATTATTAATACTATTTTATATTTGTTTAACAATTTCGGTACTCTGGGGTCCCGGATCTTTGAAAGGCGTGCTAGGGGCCGAAGGGGGTTTTTTTACGTGAGGAACCTACTTTTTAGGTACATTTTTTTGGTGTTATTTTATTTTATGAGTCATCATCTTCTTGCCCATATCCCATGTTACTTGGGGTCGGCGCAACATGTTTTCTTCTTCCATACCGTTCTATCCCCAGCTACGCTATTACTGATTCCCTTTTCCTTCATAGTTTTAATGGTGAAATAATAAAATATTACGGAACACCCGACATCTTGATGTCAATATGGCTGGCGGGTGTACCTTAATTTCGTTCTGAAGGAGGTACAGATTTTTTAGATGTAGGTACAATAAAGTATATTTTAGGTACATTTCTTTGGTAATTGGTATAATTTAATTCGCTTTGGTACACCCGCCATTTTGACTCTCACCAATTACCGGTTGGTTCAGGACTACTGTTAAATATGGAGAAAAAGATATTGAGCTACAGGTTTGGAAGGTTTAGTAAATCGTTTTATTTTGCTGTAATCAATGTGCGGACTTTCCTATCCAGGGCGTCAAGTTCTGTCTGAGAGAGAACATCAAGACCGGCATGACCCAGCCGTTGAAGGCGCGCACCTTGTTCCCGCGTGATAAAATTATATTTAGTACTTTTTTCAAGCGACCAAAGAAGCGACGACTGTTTGACGTCAGTAGCATTGATGCCTAGTGCTGCCGACATACCCAAATACTTGTAAGTTTCGGTTGAGGAAAGGGATACCATAATCTCTCCTCGCTTTACATGCATGACTGCACATTTGTCCACACCAAGTTCCGTCCACATGGCGTCACTGAAGTTTTCTGTTACCTAGAAGCTTCATCAGTTGCAAGTTGTTGGGGAGGTGTGATATGACCTGACCCTCTTCTCAACCGATAGCCCAGGCCCGAACCATCCAGCAGTGTACTCAAAAGGGTTCAGGGTTAAGCGAAACCACAGAGGACTCAGACTGTCGCCCTGAAATATTCCACGCTCGATTCTTATAGGTTCGCTGTTTTCCTGAATCTGTCGACATCCTGGATAGAGAAGGACCGTCCTTCACTGCCCCATACATGACGTCAGGAAGATGCGCAGTTTCACCAATTTTATACAACACCAGCACCCTCATAAGTTATGTATGTGGCATCGAATCATATAGGCCTTCTTGCATCATCTCGCCATATTCTTTATTATTATCATTGGTAGTAATAAGGGGAAACTGTAATTACCCTTCTAACAACTTACTACTGCAGTAGTAAGAAAGGGAATCAAATTACCAGTATTACTACTGGTATAGGTGTACCAGAATCTCATGGCATTTTTTATTTTTTTTAAATTGTGATTTTCATATGGCAATGTCAATTGTCACCTGTCGAATCAAAGTACTTGATGTGTCAACCGCTGCTGAAATTTTTTGATATTATCTTGAAAGTTTGTTATTTTTGTGAAAATGTCGAAAAACCCACTTCGATCTCATACGAGACATATTGTTTTCAATGTGTATCATAAAATAAGGGAAGAAGAAGGCGTAAATCAAACTCAATCTTTGATTTTAAAGTGCGTCGTAGAGTGGACCGGTAAGTTGGACTGACTTGTTTTGATACTTTTAGTTTAATTTATATTTTTCTTACTTAATTTTAATTTCTTTCCATTACTATTATATGGTAAATCGTAGGTCAGGGCACATCGAATGATGGCCGGAAGGAAATGGCAACAGTAATGTAACTGTTACTAATTCTTCGACAAGATATTGATTTTAACGGAGATTGAGAATCTTTGACGTAAGAAAAATATTAAGTAATAATCTGCGCCCTGCAGTGGGACGTGTATATAGACGGGAGTTTTTGGCGGGATTTTGTCGAGTGAAGTTCAGTGGCTGTTAATATTATTTGCAAATTGATTCCTAGTGGATATTGTGATATATTATTGGTGTAGTTTTGTGTCTCAACTGTCTCCGCAACTGGACAATTTGTAAAATCATTGACAAAAGCGATCTCGGGATAGTGGAGCGGTGTATTTTATTGTAGTATTGACTGCCTCTGCAAAGCTTACTGGTAAGACTGGCTCGATACAATTTGCTGCCAAATACTCCAAAAAACATAAGAATCTGTTACATCCGCATTCGAATGCATACTAAAGAATAAATATAAGATCCAAAACTCTTTCCAAAGACGTGGCTAAAAGTTCCTAGCAACCAGGCCATAAAACCTACATAAAAAAAAAATATAGACTGATGATGATAAATGACTTTAAGTAACATGATACATTTTATTATTTTTACAGACTTTATACATAAAGAGATTGGTTTTGAATATGTTAAATGCCAATGAAAAAGAACCATTTTGATGGAGAGAGATGACATAAAACTACAAAGATACAAGTTTTTGAAATGCCAGTGGAGTTCATGGAATCGTATTCTAGTTTTCTTGTTCTGAATGAGGTTTTAAGTTATTAGTATGATTTAAATGCTAAATAATAAATTAGTACATAAATTAATATTCAATTGATTTATTTTTCCTATGTTAAGAACACGATGTATAACAACATTATTCATACACATACCTATAATACTCACAGTGGATCTTTGTGTCTCTGAATTGGTTGCAAGACCCCGCGCAGTAGCTATTTTTGTGTCAATGTTGAAGGTGAAGATAGCATTGTATAACTGTCTCTTTCACTCGCTTATGTATGCCACATAAGCTTACGGAGTTTCTTGTGCATTCTTCTCCATAACAAGCTACTTGCCGAATGCACGGTAGAATCAACTTTTATTCCATGTAAATTTAAATTGTGACATTCAAAAGTGCCGCTTGGTGGCCCAGTTGAAATAAATATCTTTTGTCTTTTTTGTCATCGTCCTATCTCGCTTACTCTATGCAGTATACTCGATGACAAACTGTTTCTTACGCAATGGTTGGCAGGACCAACTTCAAAGACACAAAGATCCGTTGTGACTACTATAATATAGGTACCTCATGTTCATTAATACTAAAGACATAAATAAAAATTAAACAGTATCAAGATCGTTTGATCCAATTTCCCCAGTATTGCATACAACAAATTTTTATTTCCCTTTTTGCCATGAGATTCTGGTAGACCTATAGTAAGATTGGTAGTAACACGGGCGACAAAGGGTATTTAGTGGCATAAAGGAGGATTTAGGTTAGATAAAATGTAACAACTCCTTTAAAAAATCTACACAGATACCACGCGCCAAAAAGAAAAAATCTATTCATAAAAGCAGTATCCAATATCGGACGTTGGAGCTCTGTAAATAAAAAACAAATGTTTAATCAACATCAATATCGGAACATAGTTTTATTTTAACTAACGTATTCCTTTATGAACAGTTAGCTGCTGCTTATTACAGCAGTTAATAACATTGTATTACTCCTCTGGTATTCGAAGTGATCCCAAGCTTCATTAAAAGCCATCTTCGTTGTATTTTATTTATATAATTAAACATTCTTAGCTCGTAGTTCGTACATTTTAAAAGAAACAGTGCCTTTAATTTTCACAAAAAGGCATTTCCGGGCATTTTCCTATAGCCCTCGGCTTATACCTCGTAGATAGTGTGCATATTATTTTGTTATTACTATACTGTGATTTTTAATTTCGTAGACTAAACCGACAGCTGCCAATGACCTTATTTTTTTTAAATGTTGCAAGCGCGTAACCTAATTAGGGTTCCGTAGCCAAATGGCAAAAAACGGAACCCTTATAGATTCGTCATGTCTATCTGTCTATCTGTCTATCTGTCTATCTGTCTATCTGTCTATCTGTCTTTCTGTCTATCTGTCTATCTGTCTATCTGTCTATCTGTCTATCTGTCTATCTGTCTATCTGTCTATCTGTCTATCTGTCTATGTGTCTATCTGTCTATCTGTCTATCTGTCTATGTGTCTATCTGTCTATCTGTCTATCTGTCTATCTGTCTATCTGTCTATCTGTCTATCTGTCTATCTGTCTATCTGTCTATCTGTCTATCTGTCTATCTGTCTATCTGTCTATCTGTCTATCTGTCTATCTGTCTATCTGTCTATCTGTCTATCTGTCTATCTGTCTATCTGTCTATCTGTCTATCTGTCTATCTGTCTATCTGTCTATCTGTCTATCTGTCTATCTGTCTATCTGTCTATCTGTCTATCTGTCTATCTGTCTATCTGTCTATCTGTATATCTGTCTATCTGTATATCTGTATATCTGTCTATCTGTATATCTGTCTATCTGTCTATCTGTCTATCTGTCTATCTGTCTATCTGTCTATCTGTCTATCTGTCTATCTGTCTATCTGTCTATCTGTCTATCTGTCTATCTGTCTATCTGTCTATCTGTCTATCTGTCTATCTGTCTATCTGTCTATCTGTCTATCTGTCTATCTGTCTATCTGTCTATCTGTCTATCTGTCTATCTGTCTATCTGTCTATCTGTCTATCTGTCTATCTGTCTATCTGTCTATCTGTCTATCTGTCTATCTGTCTATCTGTCTATCTGTCTATCTGTCTATCTGTCTATCTGTCTATCTGTCTATCCGTCTATCTGTCTATCTGTCTATCTGTCTATCTGTCTATCTGTCTATCTGTCTATCTGTCTATCTGTCTATCTGTCTATCTGTCTATCTGTCTATCTGTCTATCTGTCTATCTGTCTATCTGTATATCTGTCTATCTGTCTATCTGTCTATCTGTCTATCTGTCTATCTGTCTATCTGTCTATCTGTATGTATTTCTGTCTGTCCGTCCGTATGTCACAGCCACTTTTTTCCGAAACTATAAGAACTATGCTGTTGAAACTTGGTAAGTAGATGTATTCTGTGAACCGCATTAAGATTTTCACACAAAAATAGAAAAAAAAAATGATGGTGGCAAAAAATATTTTGTCATCAAACCCATACGTGTGGGTTATCTATGGATATGTCTTCAAAAATGATATTGAGGTTTCTAATACAATTTTTTTCCAATCTGAATAGTTTGCGCGAGAGACACTTCCAAAGTGGTAAAATGTGTGCCCCACCTGTAACTTCTAAAATAAGAGAATGATAAAACTAAAAAAAATATATGATGTACATTGATTACCATGTAAAGTTCAACCGAAAATTGGTTTGAACGAGATCTTGTAAGTAATTTTTTTTTTAATACGGCATAAATCGTAAACCGCAATTTACCAAGTACGAAACCCTTCGTGCGCGAGTCCGGCTCGTACTTGGCCGGTTTTTTTTTTGTAGGTAAGGTTCAATCATAAGTGATTCATCGAAACGATGTGACATGACTCCTCAATTTAATTTTACTTTTTGGTGTAAATAAATGTGTTATGAATAAAACGTAATATATTTAAATATAACAGTATTCATACATATAGTAGATACACTTTTATTGTGTTAAATATGAAATCAACAATAAAATAAATGCGATCGATAAAACAAAGTCTGACTTCTATGAGTAGAAACTAAATAAGTGCCGCTAGTTTCTTAACAAATGTAATTTTTATGCCGTGAAATAGTTCCATTTTCGATCTTCTTCGATTTTTGATCGACTTTCGATCACTCAGGGCAGTCACGATATGACACTATTTTTAAGTAACGATACAGTGTTATTCAGTTTTATTCACGAAATTAAAAATCATAGTATAGGACATTCAACTTCAACAACACTCTGAAACAGCACACAATCTATACTTAATATTATAGATGAAAGGGGATCTCTAGAGATCTCTATCATGTCGTCAGAAATGCAAGTGGTCAAATACGCATTTCGTCATCTCTCAGGATAGACTCGGACCCGATAAATTTAAAAGAGAGTTACCGCGGCCTTGGCTCAAGCAACTGCAGGAACATGGGTGGGTTTTAGTCAGTAAAAGTCTGACTCGGGTGAAATCATTGGATGAATTTACAACCCATAAATATAATTGGATGGACTCGCAACATGTCAGAAACGGAACTCGACAGACAAGCAGTTCGGCAGACACGAAACACGACAGATACGGATTTTGTCAAATATTTGAAACCTTTCACCCAGACTAATGTAAACAAAATAATTACTATATGGTCTACCAGAATCTCATGGCAAATGTGGAAATAAAAATTTGTTGTGTGCAATACTGGGGAAATTGGATTAAACGATCTTGATACTGTTTAATTTTTATTTATGTCTGTAGTATTAATGAACATGAGGTACCTATATTATAGTAGTCACAGCGGATCTTTGTGTCTTTGAACTTGGTCCTGCCAACCATTGCGTAAGAAACAGTTTGTCATCGAGTATACTGCATAGAGTAAGCGAGATAGGACGATGTGACATACATAAGCGAGTGAAAGAGACAGTTATACAATGCTATCTTCACCTTCAACATTGACACAAAAATAGCTACTGCGCGGGGTCTTGCAACCAATTCAGAGACACAAAGATCCACTGTGAGTATTATAGGTATGTGTATGAATAATGTTGTTATACATCGGGTTCTTAACATAGAAAAAATAAATCAATTGAATATTAATTCATGTACAAATTTATTATATATCATTTAAATCATACTAATAACTTAAAACCTCATTCAAAACTAGAATACGATTGCATGAACTCCACTGGCATTTCAAAAACTTGTATCTTTGTAGTTTTATGTCGTCTCTCTCCATCAAAATGGTTCTTTTTCATCGGCATTTAACATATTCAAAACCAATCCCTTTATGTATAGTCTGTAAAAAATAATAAAATGTATCATGTTACTTATAGTCATTCATCATCATCAGTCTATATATACTTTTTTTATGTAAGTTTTATGGCCTGGTTGCTAGGACCTTTTAGCCACGTCTTTGGAAAGAGTTTTGGATCTTATATTTATTTTTTAGTATGCATTATAATGCGGATGTAACAGATTCTAATGTTTTTTGGAGTATTTGGCACCAAATTGTATCGAGTCAGTCTTCCCAGTTCCCAGCTTTGCAGAGGCAGTCAATACTACATTAAAATACTCCGCTCCAATATCCCGAGATCGCTTCTGTCAATGATTTTACAAATTGTCCAGTTGCGTAGACAGTTGAGACACAAAACTACAACAATAATATATCACAATATCCACTAGAAATGAATTTGCAAATAATATTAACAGCCACTGAACTTCACTCGACAAAAACTCCCGTCTCTACACACGTCCCACTGCAGGGCGCAGATTATTACTTAATATTTTTCTTACGTCAAAGATTCTCAATCTCCGTTAAAATCAATATCTTGTCGAAGAATTAGTAACAGATACATTACTGTTGCCATTTCCTTCCGGCCATCATTCGATGTGCCCTGACCTATGATTTACCATATAATAGTAATGGAAAGAAATACAAATTAAGTAAGAAAAATATAAAATAAACTAAAAGTATCAAAACAAGTCAGTCCAACTTACCGATCCACTCTACGACGCACTTTAAAATCAAAGATTGAGTTTGATTTACGCCTTCTTCTTCTCTTATTTTATGATACACATTGAAAACAATATGTCTCGCTTGAGATCGAAGTGGGTTTTTCGACATTTTCACAAAAATAACAAATTTTCAAGATAATATCAAAAAATTTCAGCAGCGGTTGACACATCAAGTACTTTGATTTGACAGGTGACAATTGACATTGCCATATGAAAATCACAATTTAAAAAAAATAAAAAATGCCATGAGATTCTGGTAGACCTATAATAAAAGAGTAGTCATCAGTATTTTTATTAAACAATATCAGATAACAATGCTCTCAGCATAGTATGAGATTTAGTTTTTTTATTTACTTTAGCTTTTAATACTAAAAGCTTTTAAATCTACAAACTATAAATAGTTAGTAGTTTTATTTTTGTTTTCCTTGGTGCACGTATATTGGAAACCATTGCACAATAACACGTCTCTACGTCGTTTACTGGATATAAATTGCATTGTTTTATTATCCATTTTAATAATGAAAAAACATAACCCTTTCTTTGCAGCCGGGTAAAAACAGCAGCAAATGAACTGAATCAACCAAATTGATACCAGACCTAGGCCGTTTTTAGGGCCCAAAGGGTAAAAATTATTACTAAGACTTCACGACTCGTCTGTCTGTCGGTCTGTCTGGCTGTCCGTCTGTCACCGGGCTGTATCTCATGACCCGTGATATATAGACAGTTCAAATTTTCACAGATGATGTATTTCTGTTGCCGCTATAACAACAAATACTAAAATCAGAATACCGACTCGCACTTGGAAAGTTTTTTTAAATGTCCAAGTACAATCCCAATAGGTCACAAGGTTGAGTAGGTATTTCTTAATCACGGAGATAGATGGCGCTAGGCACTGCAGTGAGTGTTTCTACGACTAAAAATAAAACATTTTAACAAAAAAACAAACCGACTTCAAAACAAAACACTACAAAGCGAAAAATAACTTTCTTTTACGAAGTCGGTGTCTTTTGTACCCATTGTTTTCCGTTATTCGACACCGACTGGTTTTGGAAGTCGATTTTATTTTTCGGTATTAAGTTTTATATTTTCCTCTTTTTAGTTTTGGTAGGTAGTTTAGGTCGCCTTTACCGCGATACGTTTGTTTTGATCGTTTTAGCGACACTGCCTTTACATTTTTTTCGTATCGTTTTGAAATATTGGAATACTTGGTAGGCAGGTATTACACCCTTTTATTTTTTTGTTAACTGGCAGAGACTTTAGTGATATTGATATTGTAAGCTGTTTTTTTATTATTTATTATGTCCAGGCAATTACTGTATATAGCAGGTTGCAGGAAGATAACGCGGAATACTATAAGACCGCCCATTGTATGTGTATTAGTTTTAAGTTTATTTTTATTAATGTATTTTAGGTCGCGGGTTATTTGAATGAATTTACGTCATCCTTGTCTATGTCCGCAAACGTATGCGTCCTTACACACGTGTAGACCCGGCCTAGGAAGCATAAAACAGTCAAAAACGAACGCGCGCGAAATGGCGGGAACGCAATCTTATTAAGATTGCGTGACCGAATCCGCCAAAAAATTGGTAATCTTAATAAGATTGCGCGACCGACTAGGGGATAAAGTACCTACCTGAAAAATAAATTATGCTTCATACTGACATTTAAAGATTCGTATAAAGATAAGCGTAACACATCCTTTTATAAAAATAAGACAAAGGGCATAGAAGGGTTACAGATTTTATTAAAATTTTTACTTGTTTTGAACTGGCAATGACGTGGAAGACGAATGAGTTACATAACCATAACAAAAGGTAATTTAAATTAATTTGTTAGTACCTAAGAATGTTATTATATAATACAGACAAACAAACAAAAAAATAAATTTATTGTACAAAACAGTAACACAGTAACAAGGTTAATTATACACTAGTCAAAGTTCCTCGTAACCATTGAATGTTACAACTAAAATGTTAGTTTCAGTAATTACCGTAATGATACTTTAATTATCAACATACAACAGATTGCTTTACTAAACAAATCAAATTTATTACATGCACCGTGATATTATATCAAAATTACAGGCATAGTCTCCAAGAGCACTACCACCAAAACCAATGAGACACAGAATCTGCTCTTCTCTGCTCTTCTTTTTTTTTTTTGGCTGGCAACACTGGTAGCCGGTCGTCAAAAATAACGTCTCTGTAGATTTTATTTATAATAAATTAATAAAAGTGTTTTAATTAGGCTTAATTAGTGTTCAATAGTTTAATCTCAATAGTGAGTGCAATATCCAGTAGTTGTACCTACTGTCTTCCTATCGGAAAACTATTTAAACAAGAAAACAAGTTCAGCTGTCAACTGATCGAATCAACGGTGACGGATTTGAAAAATCATCATTCCCGGGGAGTATTTCTGTCTTAATTAATACTAACTAATTCTACAGACTGTACAAATATCACAGAATACTGCTCAATTATCTGAGCTACGTCCATCACACACTGGCACGGTTTATGTCTCCTTTTGCTTGACTATTTTGTGGAAGCAAAATCGATGACAATAACATTAGCCCAGACAATTAATAAACACTACATAATTTACTGCACAAATAATCTTTGTAGGTTTTTATTACAATCTTACCTAGAAAGTGTTAAAAATAAAAAATAAAGGTTAATTGTAGTCTATAATTTAATAAACTCAAAGCAGTGATTTCCATAGTTCTTTCTATTGTTTTTACTCATTAAACTTTCCCATCTAAGTCTTATTAAACTTATCTATCTGTAACAGCTATATTTTCTTAACATTTATTAACTTGTAAACTTTTCTTTAGTAATTTTTATTTAAATTTTCTCAACTACCTCCTATCTAATATTAGAAAACTACAGCACTGTTTTTTAGTTTAAATTCCACACATTCCAGGTTGTTAAGGAAAATGATGACCCGCAGCGCTACAATGAAGGAGCTGGAAGCAAAATTGAGAGCATCACTGAATGAGCTGCATGTTTCCAAATCACTTAATAAGAAACTGCTCCAAGAAATTGCAGACAGTGAGGTGGAAGTTGAAAAGGTGGTTCATAAAAACACCTTCCTCAAGAATGAGCTAGCTGAGCTACACATTCAGCACCTCGACTTAGCCGAACAACACCGGGAACTTAAGCACCAAGCGGCAACATACCAGAAGTGCAATGACACGTATGAACTAACTTTAAACCGTGTTTCTGAACTTGAACAAGCATTGTGTGATGCCCATAAGGCACTATCTAACGCTGAGTCTGTTAGACTCAGTGAGCAGTTTAATAACACTAATAGCTTATTTAGCGAGTTGGTTGGCAGCATTCAGTCGGAAACAGTGTGTGAGCCAGATTTTATAATAGATTTGACTGGTGAAGACACTAGACCATTATGTCCTATTGTCATGAGTCACAATAAATTAAAAAAATATATTAAAATCAAGAAAATTATGAAACGATCCCGGAGAGCGATCAAAAAACAAAATCTCCAGAAATTAAATATTTCTCTTAGAAAGGAACGTGTTAACTTAACTATTAGATTAAATACCTGTATGAGTGAGCTAGATAATTGTAGGGTAAAGTATGATAAAGATACACAGTGCCTCCAAAACGATTTATTAAACAAGGAGTGTTTACTGCAGGATATCTTTGAGAAATATCAAAGTTCACAACAGCAATTGAGTGAGCGCTTGTTTGAGGCTGGGGAATTATTAGACTTGGTAAAATACAATGCAGAGAGGTATGAGTCTCTGACTAATTCCTCTTGCAGCTGTGCCAGCTACCCACCACCTCCCCAGCTACAAGGTGACTTGTCTACACCAATGTTGGCTCTTCCTGAAAAGTCATGTGTACACAATGTACAGGAATGTAAAACAACATTATTTAGTGATGAAATAGGTTCAGGCTTTGGAAAAATATTACTAAATTACCTTAGCCATAGTTTTACAAATCATTGTTACCATAATATAAGTTTTAAGCAAATGATCAATAGAATTATGAATTCAAATATAGATAATTGTTCTACAATGGTTTTGCTATTGGGAAATAGTACTGGGATTACCAAAAAGGACATAATGGCTGGTATTGACACCTTGTTAGGGTTAAATGTAGGAAAGCTCATGGTTTGTGCATTTCCTTACTCGTATAGCTTCTCAGAAGATGAGAACAAGCGGATTTTTAAATTAAATAACATTTTACAAATGTTGACGACTTGTCATTGTGACAAATTATTGTTTTTTGACACTAATAAATTTATTAGTGGACTACAAGTAACGCAGAGAGCTTTCTCTCTGTCACGTAGATGTAAACATAAAATTGCTATGTTGATAGCATATTCTATTAATCAATTGATAGCAAATCTATCAAAATGTATATTAAGCGACGACCCTGTGTTGCCTAGTTCAACTAGCAACATAATTTTAAACTAGTCCATAAGACAATAGAAGTTACCCCTGGAAATAATCAGATATTATTAGTAAATAGTATGAAGGTATCTTCTGGCAATCCATTTAATGGTACTAAGCTGAGGGGAGAGCAATACTCTTTAAAATTATTAAATCAGAACATTCAAGGTTGCTCTTCCAAATTATTAGAAATTGAACTATTTCTAGAAAAAACCAAATTTGATATTATTTGTCTAACAGAACATTGGTTAAAAGATCACCAAGTAAGGTCCATTAATTATGAAAATTATCGTGTAGTTAGCCATTACAGCAGAAAACGTATGATACATGGCGGATCATTAATACTAATTAAAAATTCTATTAAATCTAAAGAAAGAAAAGACATTGTTAGACTGTCGGTTGAACACACCATTGAATTGTCCTGTGTTGAGCTTGATAAGCATATTGTAGTTTGTGTCTACAGACCTCCAAGTTACCAGAATCTATCTGTGTTTGACTCTATAATGGAAGATGTGTTAAAAAAAGTTTGTACTAGTAGTAAATCAATTGTCATATGCGGCGATTTTAACATTAACATATTAGAAAATAACTCTAACACTATCAGGTTATTGGGTCTTTTTAAATCATTTAATCTAGCAAATGTTTTTATGGAGCCAACTAGAATGACAGCTTCTTCTGCGACTTGCATAGATAACGTTTTTTGTAATTGTGATTACCTAAATAAAGAAATTATAAATAAATTAACATCTGATCACAGTGGACAAACAATAACGTTTAGCACCTACATACCTTTGCAAAAAATGCAAATAAAATTTAGACCAATTACATGTAAAAATTTAGAAAAATTTAATAAAACCTTGACTAGTAAATTATGTGTTCAAAACTTTATGAATATAGATGACCCAAATGAGTTCTATGCCGAGTTTTTTAAAGTACTCAACACGCAATTCAATGACACTTTTCCACTGAAAGCAAAAAGTATTTACACCAAGTTCATATTTAGCGATTGGGCGACTCCAGGCATTCGTAAAAGCAGGGAAAAACTTTATGAACTCTATGGCCTAAAGCAACATATGAATAGTACAAGTTTTGATAAATATGTTTCAAAATATTCAAAAACCTTTAAGATTGCATGCAAAATAGCTAAAGCGCTGTATATTAGCAATAAAATAAAATCAGCAGATGATAAAATAAAAACTACCTGGAAAATAATAAATAATGAAACAGGTAGGAAAAAACAGCGTAACACAGAATTTAATTTAGCGACTGCACATGGCCCCACACACTCAGATATAGAGGTAGCTCAGGAATTTGAAAACTTTTTTGTTAATATTCCACTTAAAACTACAGCAGCCTTAAACTCCTCACCTGCATTGTCTGCTGCCTTACTTAGAAAGAACGTAAATGCGTGCCCTTCGGAGTTCAAGTTTCAACATACAAACCCCCAGGCTATTTTAAAAGCTTTTAAAGATCTTAAAATTAAATCAACAGAAGATCTTTGGGGACTATCTGTAAAAGTGTGTAAACCAATCATTGAAACTGTTGCACCCTATTTGGCTTTCATATTTAACACTAGTGTCGAGCAAGGAGTTTTTCCGGACCTCATGAAACACAGTAAGGTAGTTCCATTGTTTAAATCTGGGGATAGCAAAGAAGCCAATAATTATAGGCCAGTGTCAATTCTGCCGGTTCTCAGTAAGGTCTTCGAAAAGTTAATGCTCAACCAATTGTTGCGTCATTTTAACAAACATTCCATCTTTTATGATCAACAATACGGTTTTACCAAAGGGCGTTGCACAACTGACGCGGGTGTCACCCTAATAAAGAACATATTTAAGGCCTGGGAGGAAGCACAGGACGCCATTGGAATCTTTTGCGACCTCTCGAAGGCGTTCGATTGCGTTAACCATGAGACTCTATTGTTGAAGCTCGAGCACTATGGAATTAGACACACAGCCCTTGAGTTACTTAGATCATATTTAAAAGCCAGACAAGTTAAAGTTCAGGTAAACGGCGTAAACTCACTAGGGTCTGAAATGACAATGGGTGTGCCTCAAGGCTCGATATTGGGTCCTTTCCTCTTTTTAGTTTATATTAACGATTTACCCCAATTACTACAAAATCAACCGAAGATGGTGTTGTTTGCTGATGACACATCTTTGATATTTAAAATAGATCGGCGGTCACGAAATCTTGATGACGTGAATAACTCCATTTATCAGGTCCAAAATTGGTTCACGGCAAACAATTTAGTACTAAATGAAAAAAAAACCAAATGTATTAGATTCACATTGCCGAATGTTAGAAGTACCGAATGCGATATCATATTGAATGGCGAAAAGCTGGACTTTGTAAATCAAACAGTTTTCCTGGGAATCACTCTAGACGACAAATTGCAATGGGGTCCTCATATAACATCTCTTGCGGGTCGGCTAAGCTCAGCCGCTTATGCTGTTAGAAAGATAAGACAGTTAACGGATGTAGAAACCGCGCGTTTGGTCTATTTTAGTTACTTTCACAGCATAATGTCATACGGTATTTTACTGTGGGGTCGAGCGGCTGACATTGAATCCATATTTATATTGCAAAAGAGAGCTGTCAGAGCCATATATAAGTTAAGTCACCGTGAATCTCTTAGGGAACTGTTTAAAAATATTAATATTATGACAGTTTCTTGCCAATTTATTTATGAAAATATTATGTATGTAAGGAAAAATATACATCTCTTTAGTAAAGTCAGTGATAGACACAATTGTAATACCAGAAATAAAGATAAGTTAGATCAGCCTTCTTACAGACTAGCTAAAGTACAATCATCTTTCATGGGGTACTGTGTTAAATTCTATAACAAAATACCTTGTGATATATTAAAACTAAATGAAAGTAAATTTAAAACTTTAGTTAAAAGCACCCTTTGTAAACAAGCATATTACAAATTAGATGATTATATTCAAGATAAGAATGCTTGGAAACATGCTGGTCCTGCTCCATAGGGCAATCTTTGGTGTAGACAAAATCAAATTTGTTAATTTATATTCCCATTCATAGTTATTGTATTCATTGTATTTTTTTTTTTTTTTTAGGAAATTGACTCACACACTGTTCCGTTGTTGTTGAATTAGGTATTTTACCTATGTTTGTAATATTTGTAAGTATGTGAGAACCATGTTCCTACTTATCAAATTAATTAATTTTCCTGTTAATGCTTTTTAATACTTTATACCTGCGTGTAGAGCTATTCTGGGTGCATCGTCCTCACATATATTAATGTATGTACGTATGTTAATATTGTAAAACAACAATTTTTTTTTTTTAAAAGAGTAAGTATGGAGTTTCTTGTGCGTTCTTCTCCATATCAATCTACTTTCCGAATGCACGGTAGAATCATTTTTTTTTTTTTTTTTTTTATCTATGTTTTTTTTTTTTTATTACTTTTAAATTTATTTTTTATTACTTTTAATTTTTAATTTTAATTTATGTGACGTTCAAAAGTGCCGTTTATTGGCCTAATTGAATAAATATATTTGACTTTGACTTTGACTTTGACTTTGCTCATTAGTATTTATTATTATATGTATGTACTTCCGTCAGGAGGAGGAGAAGGAAGAGCTCATGGCTAAATATTAACAGCCGCAAGGGTCGATTTTCAAGGTTAAGCAACGCTTGACGAGGGCGGTCCGTGGATGGGTGACCATTTCAACATAGCGAGTTTCCTCCGTGCCTCGGAAAGCGCGTTAAGCCGTTGGTCCCGGCTGTCATTTGAAGATCTTTGACAGTCGTTACGGGTAGTCAGAAGCTTGAGATCTGACACCAGTCTTGCCAAGGGGTACCGTGTTACCCAGTTACTGGGTTGTGGAGGTCAGATAGGCAGTCGCTCCATGTAAAACACTGGTACTCAGCTGAATCCGGTTAGACTGGAAACCGACCCCAACATAGTTGGGAAAAGGCTAGGCAGATGAAGATGTATGTACTTCGGTCAATGCACACCATTCGCAAAGTCAATTTACTGTATAGGTACCTATCATATTACAGAAAATATCCCAACTATACAGAAGATACCTCCACGATCACCCCCTGAGTTCCTTTCCCAGGCACTCATGAGGCGACCGCAAGAACATCCTCCGCATCGCCATGAGATAAATTCTGCAACCAATTTTTTAGCTTTTCTTTCAGCGCAAACTTGGTCAACGTGTAAATATCAATTAACCGATGTACTTTTTATAATGACGAGCGCTTAGGACTAATTAATGGCGACCAGCGAATGCAAAACGACAAATAATATCAAAACTTCGAGTGAAACGCGTACCTATCACTGGCCAGCTACAGTATTTCCATCTGACGAAGCTCGATATTTGAACTGGCATTGGCTTTAATAAAGTGCAGACCCTTTGATGTTACAATATTCTGAGCAATCGATACAATTCGGAACATCCAATTTTACAATTCAATGGAATGTCATTCTGTGTGGCGTAAGTAGGGATACATAGTATCAGGGGGTTACCTACTATAACTTAAGTAGTAACGTGTCAACCCTATCATGATTCCGCCGATAAAACGGGATAGTGATCTTCATCCTGTATAGCTCCGTCACTCTCTCAGTGAACCTTGTTAGCTTTGAGACGTCAGAGCTAAGGCCCCAGAGCTGCTTTTTCTGCAGTCCATTGTAATCTAATGACGATAAAAAACCTAAGTAAGTACATACCTATTTTTAACCCCGACGGAAAAAGAAGGGTGTTATAAGTTTCACGTGTGTTGCTGTGTATCTGTGTATCTGTGTGTCTGTCTGTGGCATCATAGCGCCTAAACGGATGAACCGATTTCGATTTAGTTTTTTTGTTTGAAAGGTAATTTTGTCGAGAGTGTTCTTAGCTACGTTTGAATAAAATCGGTTCAGCCGTTCAAAAGTTACGGGCGTTTTACTGTTTGAATCGGGGTGTTTTCGCAAGAAGTGTCGGGGGTTTTTTAAATTTTTAAATTTTACTTGTGATTTTAATAATAATCACGTCTGCGCAGATTCGTGCACAAGACATAATGTCAAACTGACGTATACGTTATTAGGAGAGACGAGGATTAGGGTACGGTGGCACCAAACAACCAGTCTTCGTCTCCGAGCACCTATCACCACTGAATATATATTTATTACTAGCTGACCCGGCAAACTTTGTTTTGCCATAAAAGTAACAAAACGCCAAACATTCATTTTTAAAATTAATTGTACTTTTATCCTACCTACCCTACCAACCCTACCTACCCTACCAAACCTACCTACCCTACCAACCCTACCTATCCTACCCTACCCTCTCTACCTACCCTACCTGCCCTACCCTACCTGCCCTACCCTACCCTACCTACCCTACCCTACCCTCTCTACCTACCCTACCTACCCTACCCTACCCTCTCTACCTACCCTACCTACCCTAGCCTTTAAACCTTCCCTGTATTCTGGCGAATATAACAAAAAGAAGAATTATTCAAATCGGTCCAGCCGTTTCTGAGTTTTAGCGAAACTGCATTAGATTTTTACATACATTTTATATTACACACATTATTTATTATAACTTATAACTATTATATTTCGAGTTCCGTGGCCTAAGGGTCCAAACGGAGCTCTATTTCTGTCACTCACGCGTCCGTTTGTCTGTCTGTCTGTCCGTCGTCAGCTCACGTCTTATTCCGAAGATTTTTTTAAATTCCCATTGACATGTCAACAAACAATTGGGTGATAATGTTTATTATTACGTAAAATATACTAACAAATACCAATATATCGATAAATTGGTACGAAACCCTAAATGGGCGAAATCCGACATGCACTCGGCCGGTTTATTTTTAAATTTACCCATTTACAAAAATCGTTTTTTTGTGTCTATTTATCTGCGACGTTGGCGTTGAGTGGTCGCAAGCGTTGCTGCCGAGCATGAGGCCCTCTGAGGGCCTCTCTGCTTAACTCATTGTGTGTTTTACTTAACCCATTATTAAAAAAATATATATAAAAAAAACGGGTCAGATATTCGCTGAGATTAGTAAGCACTTTTTTTTAATCTTCCTATATTGTCCCACTGTTGGGCAAAGGTCTCCCCCGTAGCTTTCCACCCTTCCCTATTATTTGCCATTTCCTGCCAATCTCCCGTAAACGCCTCTAAGTCGTCACGACAGCGTTTTCAAGGCCTCCCACGGCGACGACGCCCATCTTCCGGCTCCCACTGCGTGTGTGCGTGACGATTTTGGCCCATCCATGCATCGTATTGCATCCTGCATAATATATGATCCGCCCAATCACACCTCAGCCCAGCAGACTTGCTGCCCACATCGGCGATTCCTGTTTTGGAGCGTATCGTAGTATTACGTATTTGGTCGCTGAGCTTAATACCCAATACGCTACGCTCCATCGCCCTTTGGCATACCTTGACTTTGGACTTTTGAGACTCGGTCCAAGACCAAGTAAGCATAACAATAATTATTATTTAGATAAACCCCTTTCATTAGTGTTATTTAACCAAAACTAAACCATTTCGATCTAATGGAACCACAATCCAATCACCTAACCTACATATTTCATGCCACTTTGGTGCCACTTATTTCTGCAATCTGTGTCTATCAATTAGTACCTACTTTATTCAAGTATCTGATTTGTGTGTAGTGTCTGCTGCACTACTCGCACTTAACCAGTTTTCTTTAAAAGTACAACGTGTTTATTTATAAACTTATTTAAGCATAAACGTGTCTGCTTGAGTAACAGTACTTAGTTAGCGTTCAAATTGGTGTAGTCTCATTCGCAACTTCTCGCTCAATTCAATTCGCCCAATCTCCGCTCTCGTTTTATTTAAATATAATAAAATACAAATACAAGTTTAATTTACGCAATACCTTTAACTACTGGCAAAATGTTGTCCAAGATTTTAATATCCATAGCAGTGATTGTTTTCTTACTTCGATATAAAAGTGCAGTCAAAAGTGAATTTATGAAATTAAAATTTCATCTCAAAATGTCTCTATACTATGTGCTACTGACATTGACTTCGATAATACTTTTTCCAATTTTGTTGTTCAGGCCGAGACATCACAGCAATGCATTGTAAGTACCCACAAGAATACTGTTACTCTACTTATATTTAGACCTGTTGGTATATAAATTGTACTCGGACTTTCAGAAGAAGAAGGTGATCAGAGCCGGTAGTTTCGGTACATGAAAGAAAGAAAGAAAAAATGTTTATTTGTCACAACACGACATACATACAATATAAGAACATACTTATGCTAAACCCTTAAAAATAGTATTAGTAGTACTTAAATTATGTTAGTAAAGACGAGAAATAAATCAAACAATAATTACATATACTACCTACATTTTTTATGTTAAAAAAGAAATAGGGTGAGAAATATGTCAGGCAGATGCATGTCGTGACTGTGGCAAGAAGGCTTCCACTCAGCTTAATGCTGTGCCGTGAAGACGTGACATGGACCACAGGCAGCACTATATCTTTGTGTAGAAGAGCCTCTCCCTTCTTCCTTATCTTCCAAGTTAATATACTGTAAAAGAAACCGGCCAAGTGCGAGTCGGACTCGTGCACAAAGGACAAAAAAATTCTTTTGTTGTATGGGAGTCCCACTTAAATATTTATTTTATTCTGTTTTTAGTATTTGTTGTTATAGCGGCAATAACAATATATAAATATATACTCGTATCATGAGATACAGCCCGGTGACAGACAGAGGGACAGTGGAGTCTTAGTAATAGGGTACCGTTTTTACCCTTTGAGTGCGGAACCCTAAAAACTAGTACCTCTAGTAGAAAATCTAAGAACCTTCAACTTGTAATCACCAGGGCTGGATCTAGGGGGGTAGAAGCCGGGCAAATGCTCAGAGGCGAGAAAATGAGAAAAGGAGGGGCGGCTAAACTGCACTAACAGCCCTTTTCATTTCATCATTACATTCTATCTCAACAAATTATCGAGCTTACTTCGTTTTCACTTCGCTCGAAGTTGTTGTTAGTAATCGCATTTTTTACAATCGATAATATCCTGAAACATTTACCTCCCCCTCCATTTTAAAGGGTGCCAAGGGCGACAAATATTGTCTATTCCCGGAGCGAATAAATTGTTAGATCGGGTCCTGGTAATCACCGTCAACTGGTAAAACGCGTACCATCTCGGCAGAGCTGATACGTATTAAGAACGAAACGCTATAATTTCAGGATCACTTCGAGCTTGATGAAACATATAACGAAGATATACGGATTGGAGTGGCACATCCGCAATGGTGAAATATTAGCGGAAGACCGAGGAGCTGTCATCATTAGCAACCACCAGTCAGTTCTGGATATCGCGGGTGAGTTGTTTTTAACTAACGAATTTAGCAACTATTTCACCATTCAACTAGTTGTCACTCAACTAAATCACTATAATAATTATGTACCTAGATTCTTTTCAGTATTGCGCTCTCGATTATTAATAGTGCTAAAACACGTCCGGAATTGGTCTGGCCGGACCTCGGATTTGTGGGCGGAGTTAGTCCGGCCGGACCATATCCGAACGTGTGTAGAGAGGTCCGCCGGACATTATTATTATTAATTGAGTCCGTCTCGGTCCACAAAATCGTGTGTAAGCGAGAAAGGATTTGTAGGCGGAGTTAGTCCGGCCGGACCAAATTAGTCCAAGCAATGACTCTACTTTGAGGTTGCCAGATATAAAAATTTGATAACTAAAATTTAATACACGCCGTATGATATTTAGGAACTAGATAAACGATTTAAAAACAAAACTGCTTACCACAGAATGTTTATGTTAAGAAGGACATTGGGCGTCTTTGTATTGAAACCATACCCATGGCGTACACAAACAAAATATAGCAGAATGTATTGATATATGGCTCTGGTTTACTGTGGCATTAGTCTATTCACAGGCATCTCTAAAAAAAATATCGTATATAGGTTGAGTTTTCCAATAGGCTTTTTTGTTTCCTTAACTATGTGGACGAGCGAAAAACACGGACAGGAGTCTCGGGGCCGATTTTGATGAAAACTAAAATTGCGTCATTCGATTTTTGACAAACTCAATATTCTTCGCCAGGTCCCGTTGATTTCGAAAAAAAATACAAACTGTACTCAAATGTACACGATCCGATAGTGTTGCTATTAAGGATCAAATTCTGGCCGTGATGACATACGGAAAACTTAAGTAAATACCTTATTTTTAACTAAATATACAGGTGACAAATAAAATCCTCTGAAACCGTTTGAGTTAGTTTTTTTATATATTTGGTAGGTACATTTTTCTGCTTCGATTTTTATTCAAATAAATATATGCAATAAGAAGGAGCTTGTGGCTAAATAATAACTGCCGCACGGGTCGATCATCAAGGTTAAGCAACGCTTGACGAGGTCGGTTCGTGGATGGGTGACCATTTTAACATACCGAGTTTTCTCCGTGCCTCGGCTGTCATTTGCCGTTGGTCCCGGCTGTCATTTGAAGATGTTTGACAGTCGTTACGAGTACTCAGAAGCTTGAGATCTGACACCAGTCTAGCCAAGGGGTACCGTGTTACCCAGTTACTGGGTTGTGGAGGTCAGATAGGCAGTCGCTCCATGTAAAACACTGGTACTCAGCTGAATCCGGTAAGACTGGAAGCCGACCCCAACATAGTTGGGAAAAGGCTAGGCAGATTGATTGAAATATATGCAATAAAAAGTGACATGATTCCCTTTAGTTGAAAACTATTTTGGTTAATGTATGCCAGACTATGATCCGTATGTTCAGTCCAGACCAGTTCAGTCCAGATTATGCTCAATGACCTTTATTATAGGTAGGTACGTACTTAGTTTATCATTTTAGCCGAAAGGCGTACTTTGTTGAACATAGGCTCCCTCTAAGTGTCACCACATTGACCGGTCCCATGCGTCCCGCATCCAGCAGACTCCTGCCACCCTCACCAGGTCTCCTGTCTACCTAGGGGCAGGCTTTTCAACGCAGCGTCTTCCGAGTCGCTCGGTACTTAATTTTACTTACTTGTTTCAGGGCTAAACAATGCGTGGTATTTGGTACGCAAGCAGTATCTAATCGCGAAGAAAGAAATCATGTACACTGGTCCACTAGGAATTGTCACATACCTCTGTGGATCGATATTCATTGATAGAAAGAAACCAGAAGAAGCTAAGAAGATCCTGGAAAGCACCGCACAGCTTATGACCGACGAAAAGGTTAGTAAAATATTGATTGAAAAACTAAGACCCAGTTTCTCAGCTCAATATTATCGCAGAATTACGCGTTATTTGCTGTGAATAAATTGGCTGTTGAAAATTTATTCAACCAATCACAGCAGATAACGCGTGCTTGACAATTTGTCACATTACTTCTACGATAATTTTAAGCTGAGAAACTCGGGGTGAGAGTAGTTTTTTCCTGTAATAACTCATAAAACCATTAGTCAAATTAGTGAAATATGCTAACCAATAGTTTAAAATTTCGGTAAAACGCGTTTTTCTTCAATTATAAGCCTCACAAATGATCAAATAAGTTGAGTTGGAGAGTTAATTATTTAACCATTTGTAAGACTAACAATTGATGAATAAACGCGTTTTACCGAAATTTGAAACCATGGGTTAGCATATTAACCATTGGTTAAGTTAACTACGGATCAAACAACTCAGCCTTACAACAACTCTGCCTTACAAACAAGGGTTTAAACTGTGGTATAGAATATATTTTTTTTCATTTTCTGATATAAATTTATAATGTGGCTATTATCAATTCAGAAATTGAATATTATCAATTCTCAGAATGCAAATGGTGAATCTAGATAATGGAAAATAGCAATAAATCAGTTTTAATACACATATTAGGTACGGTTATTAAAAGACGGTCATACCTGGGACTGGATGTTCTTAAAATTACTTTGATACGAAGGCCTTAAAATATAAAAGATAAAAAAGATCATGCAAGAATATTCAAAGAGAGCTTCTTGATGTATTTTCTCAATAAAACATATAACTAGGAATGTGCCATACTATACTCTTTGCGCTGTAGCATGGTGCGGGTGACAGTTTCAATGACATTTTTACGCTTAAACGTATACGCATTTTTTGTAGTTTAACATCATACCATGGTTATGCCATAGTTGCCTGTATGACGTTAAACTACAAAACATGCGTATACGATTGTGCGTAAAAAATGTTATTGAATCTGCCACCCGCACTATGCTACAGCGCAAGGAGTATAGGCACTAGCTAAGTCTAGTAATACGTATTTATTAATTTAAACTTCATGTACAATAGTGGTATTAAGGCGGACTGAATGCCACAAGGCATTCTTTTTTTAGGGTTCCGTACCCAAAGGGTAAAAACGGGACCCTATTACTGAGACTCCGCGGTCCGTCTGTCTGTCTGTCTGTCTGTCTGTCACCAGGCTGTATCTCATGAACCGTGATAGCTAGACAGTTGAAATTTTCACAGATGGTGTATATCTGATGCCGCTACAACAACAAATACTAAAAACAAAATAAAATAAATATTTAAGGGGGGCTCCCTTACAACATTAGTGTTTTTTTTTTCCGTTTTTTACGAAAATGGTACGGAACCCTTCGTGCGCGAGTCCGACTCGCACTTGGCCGGTTTTTTTTCTCTACCAGTCTATACGTATGAAGTAAAATTATGACTAAAATGCGTTAAAATTATCCTGTAGGATAGATGGGGGGTCCTAACCTCTCTTAGACTCCCATTTGGTCCGTTGTGCCTCCTCTCCGTGAGATGGAATGGGCCGTAACCCACCACGCGACCCAGAGTGGGTTGGTGGCTGTCACATGTCTTCGAATTGTTGGTTCTGACATGCCGGTTTCTTCCCGATGTTTTGCTTCACCGTTTTGAGGGCAGTGGTGATGAAATAATTTAGGGGAGAGGGGGGCATAGTGGGGTATTTAAGACTCAAGCACAGCTACAAGGCAAAATAATATGATTACTCCGCAAATTTTAACTCAATATCATGGTTTAACTCATTGCGAATGACTATGGATATATTATTCTCGATTACGATAAGAAATCTACGATATGTGAATACATAAATGTAAAATGGCATTTGCCCCGCTATGCCCCACATAAGGGGGTAAAGTGGGGTACCCTATGGGGCATTGTGGGGTATAATAATACGAAAATAAAAATAAGGATTCTAAACTTATTAGTCTTTATTATCTAGCTCCAAAAGAACTACAAAACTACATCATAAACTTCTCTTTTAAAACTATAGAAACAAATCAACGTTACTAAATGCTACTGCTTCTGTTGGTTTTCTGGGTGGAGTCTTTTCGCTTGGCTCAACTTCTAGGTGTTCTTAGGTAAGTGGCGTGTTATCACCCTGCAAAATAGCTTCATCGATTAAGGACACCTGTTCAGGATCAGGATTATCTGTAGTTTCCGCTTTCTCTCTTCACTTCTCTTTCCACTCTCTCACTCAGCAGACACAACACTATGTACAGCTTTTTTTATTCCATCCATTGACCATGAATGCTGATCTGTAGTCATATTACTGAAAAGAAAAAATAGTAGAAACATAAAAAAGCATTTTGTTTCGCTATAAAAAGTTTACCCGCTTCAGTTGTGTAAAAAAGAGGCAAAGTGGGGTGCTTTCAATCTATACCCTAATATGCCCCTTTAAATGTACCCCACTATGCCTCAATGTTACTTTTTAAACAAAACATATACTGACAACATCTTACCATTTTCACAAACAATCTTGAATTTTTGGTTATGAAATCCGGAAGGCACTGCTACAAAATGAAATATTAACCAACAAAATATACACTTAGGTTCGAGAAACAATTGCTGTTTAATTTCACGTGTTTTTTTTACCGAAAACACTACATTTTAAGTTTTTGTTTATGGATTATAAACGGCTGTCATAATGGCGTGGATCGTATTTGAAGATCACGTGCCGACTGACGACCAATCAAAGCGAGCTATTTGAAACTTTGTACGGCGTTTCGTTCGAGCTGTCAGAGGGATTCCCCGCTTTGCCCCAATACCCCACTATGCCCCCCTCTCCCCTACAGTACAGTAAAGCGCCTGCCTTGGTTCGAACCCACGACCTACAACTTGTAAGTCGCGGCCATTACACTGGGCCACCACTGCTCTCAATGACTCCTTATTTTTATGTGTTATTTATTGCGGTAATAGGTATTAAAATAAATAATACAAAAACAACGGTGTTTTTATAATGACGTCTTTGGTATTTTTTGATGATAAAGAATCTCGGTTCCCACGATATG
Organism: Orthosia gothica; assembly: GCA_949775005.1. Taxonomy (NCBI): domain Eukaryota; kingdom Metazoa; phylum Arthropoda; class Insecta; order Lepidoptera; family Noctuidae; genus Orthosia; species Orthosia gothica. Next base: position 12,642,025 of record OX459048.1, on the reverse strand, counting down.
GATCTCTGACAAGTTCATGAGACTGCTCATTTTTTACTACTGTCTTGTTTTAATGTTTCTGCTTAAATTGTACAAAAATATAACATATTATATTCTTGTTATAGTACATTACAGCAGAATCCAGTAAGTAAGCCTTCCTGGCCGAGTATGAGTTAACCGGACCGAACCGCAGGTGAGGTCCGGTTATATACGAGGCCAGGATGGCTTTCTTACTGGTTGAGGTTTGTATAATGCTTTTCTCAAAAATGAAAGAAAGTTTAACAACAAATTCGTTTAATTAATATTGAAGGTTACATTCATATTAGGGCAATTACTGATAGATATTGTGATCGATTTACCGGGGGCATTTATATTTGTTTGTTGTACATCTTGATTAACGGACTCTTTAATCCAACATGATTTATAAACTGAAATGACTAAATACAAACATAAAATCCCACACTATACTTCTACAACATTACTAAGTACAAAACGCAACGTGCATACTTTTTCTGCGTCGCGTTATGTGTCACAGACCCATAAAAAAAAAAAAAAAAAAAGTGTCACAGACAATAAAATGGATGTTTAAGGCTCCAAAATATATTATGTATCTCATAAAATGTCATACCAAAAAGAGATAGATATATATTTGGAGCCTCCCTCTAACCATGTTATAATGGCTAAACTCTAATCTGTGTCTGGTACTATGTTTTTTTTTTCTAAGCAGATCTAAAGAGGATGACCTAAACCGTGCGAAGCCATAAAAAAAAAAAGGGATGAAGGATGACCAAGTGTCCAGTAAGTAAATTACATACTTACTTACTGGACAGTAGGAGATTCCAAATTTAAAATCTCGCTTCTTACCGGACAGTTGTGAATAGTCTCCGGTAGAGTTCACTTTCTGGATACTTTTTAGAGATGTTATGTCAACATTACATACCATTTTTGAGAAAATTATAATTAGGTACCTACTCTTTGTTAACTAATTCACTAGGCGAACTCTAAGTTCTACGAATCTACAGATAGGACAAGGCGGTGGACAGTTACAAGACCCATTTTACTCAGTCAGCACAACCTTATTTTTGGGGTTCCGTATCCAAAGGGTAAAAACGGGACCCTATTACTAAGACTCCGCGGTCCGTCTGTCTGTATGTCTGTCTGTCTGTCACCAGGCCGTATCTCGTGAACCATGATACCTAGACAGTTGAAATTTTCACAGATGATAAATTTCTGTTGCCACTTTAACAACAAATACTAAAAAACAGAATACAATAAATGTTTAAGTTGGGCTCCCATACAACTAACGTGATTTTTTTGCCGTTTTCTGCTATAATGGTACGGAACCCTTCGTGCGCGAGTCCGACTCGCACTTGGCCGTTTTTTTTAAATAGCATCTTCTATTTAGATCAAGATATGGATATTTCCGGAAGGCACAAGGAACACAAAAGGGGATGGAAAGTTGTTACCATTCAAGAAAGGTGCCTTCAATTTGGCAGTGGGTGCTCAAGTGCCGATCTTGCCCGTTGTTTATTCACCGTACTACTTCATCGACAAGGATAAATATATTTTCAATAAAGGTAAGATTCACTTCAGTTGATGAGTATTTCACAGAACGTAATATTATCAAGGGATAGACAGACCAGAAGTGCTATTCTCTAAGGATACAGCCTTGAGCGCAGCTCTGTGCCAGTGACGAATCTACAGTTTGGTATTCCTAAGCCACGAATAGCGACACTAGCGCTCTAAGCTGTGACGGCTGTGATTTCGAACTACTCAATGTCAAGCAAGTTGACAGTTCTTCATACATATTGATATTCCGTACGAAAAAACAGCTCATATTTCGCCTAATAGAAGACGACCTTCCGGGCACAAATCTGGTTAGTGGCAATAAGCTCGTCGTAAATCTGTGATGATAGGTACCTACTAAGAAATCCCATTTAGAAAAACCAGATTTAAAAAAAGAAGTTAATTCAAAAAATCTAAAAAAGCGAATTAAAAGACGTAAACCCGAAGAAAATCATGCTGTGCAGTCGGAGGATACATATATATTCGCGAGCTGGCTGACCAAACCAGCAGCCTAATTGTGTAAGTAAATTCGGCAACGGAATCAATCTGTTTCTTTCCCAAAAACACACACATACACAAAAAAGTTGAATAAAGATTCAACTTTTTTGTGTATGTGTGTACCGATGTATCCTCCGACTGCACAGCATGATTTTCTTCTTGTTTGCGTCTTTTTAGTTCGCTTCTTAAGCAGTCGAGATTTTTTATATTTTGAATTAACTTTTTAATATATAACTTTTTAGTTGTATTTTTTTTCGATTGTTTTACATTTTAAAAAATAAGTTGTATATTTTTGAAATCATCTCTTAAATCCCTCTATTTTGATACCCCACACAATGGGTTTGAAAGAAAAAAATAGGGCCACCGCATAATGGCGCCCAAAAGCCGCCATTTTCTATTTTCCAATTTTAATGTAGCCTAAGCCAGTGACACTTGCAAGGCTAAGACGAATTGATTGAAGTAAGAATCATCAAAGTCGACCAACGCGTTTGGTCTCTAGAACGCCACATAGGAACAAACATACATACCTAGACTGATAAACATATTACCCTCCTTCGGCGGTCGGGTAAAAAACATTTTGCCCGACGTTGGGACCGAAACAAGTACCTCAAGCTTAGCAATCGGGCTGCCGACCATCAAGCCAACGTATTTCAGACATTTTGGTAATTAATACCTTCGTAAATCGTGGTAATTAAAAAAAATAAACCAACCACAGTCCAAATCTATAGACGGAACAAATGTATCATATTCTTATCGATACTTCAAATATTAATTTTAATTATTTCGTTACAGGTCATGTCATAATGCAATGTCTGGAGCCTGTGTCGACCACAGGTCTAACCCTGGAAGACGTGCCAGCCCTCGCTGAGCGCCTGCACCTGACCATGTCTCGTACTTACGAACAGCTGTCCAAAGAAGTTCAGACTCCAGCGCCGAGTGACGACGGCAAACATACGAAACTTTCCTAAGAACACGGTTGATAAATTATTAGGTACTCTGCTAAGCGCTAGCCAAGGTACCTTGGTAATTTTGCTTATAAAATTATTATTTTAATAATGTGACTGCCATGTTATTAACTGGTAGAGAATGCCTAAGGCATTAAGTCGCCTTTGCACCTTTTGTGCATGAAGTCTAAATAAATAATCTATACCAATATTAAAAAGAGGAAAGATTTTTTTGTTTGTTTGTATGTTTGTTTGGTTTGTACCGAATAGGCTCCGAAACTGCTGGACCGATTTTAAAAATTCTTTCACCTATGGAAAGCTACATTATGCCCGAGTAATATAGGCTATAATTTTGACGGGAGCGAAGCCGCGGGAGTTAGTAATAAATATTTTAAGGATTAAGGCAAACCTTTATTTTAAGTCTTGTGTCAATTAAGTTATTTATTGCGATTAAAGTTTATTCATAAAGTAAATCAAATTATGTTGCTAAATAATGACCTTCCTTATTTATTGTATTTGAAATACTTAGCGTTTGGTGCAGGCTCTATTCACATCAAATATTAAATCTTAGGCCGAGCTAGGACGGACCGGCCAGGTTCGCCAATGTCATGAGCTTTGATTGAGGTGGACAGCAAATATTCAGGTAAACTTAAAAAAAATGACATAAATAACTTCACGCCGTATCCGCCGAAGAGCAAGCAAGTATATAACGAAATGGTAGTAGCTACACAAATGTATGATCCGTTACCTATGTTTTAGTCCTAGTACCGCTAGGGAGCGTTCCTATTAACAGCAATCCAGGTGAATGCATAATTTCAAAAAGACGTTCCCCGTCCTGAGGTTTGAACCCAGGGACCGGCTCAGCAGCTGTAGCGAGAAAACACAAAAATTTGGTTAGACAAAATACCTGTTTCGAACAACTATCTATCCATATAAGAGGCAATGTCCCGACTGACATATCAACGCCCAGCCTAAACCATTATTGATAGTAGTTTGAAATTTTGAGTGGACATTGATTTTATACTGTAGGTGTCATTTAAGAAAGCAATTTTCTAAATTCATCCCCTAAAGGGGTGAAATATGGGATGAAAGTTTGTATTGTCATTTTATTTAGTCCAATGACCGTCTGGGAGCTTGGTTACATTTTCCACAACTGACCAGGAGACCAGAATCCTGACGTAAAAAAAACTGGGTCTGGCATCATGAGTGAAACTAACAGGAGAACAGAAACATAAAGAAGTAGAAAATTACAAAATCTATATTAACCAGAGCGAAGCCGGGGCAGCTAGTTAAGTATATAAAACAGAAGTTGATGCACTACGTATTCATTAAATGATGACATTTAAGTAGCCATCAACCTTTCCGTATACAACCACGCTCTAGCCGCCCAGACCTTGCTTCGAAGTTTTGAAGAGGCTGAAGAAAAGCTGACCTGACGGAAGCTTTAAACACACTTGGGAAATACTAAAGGTAGGTGAAAAAATGGCCCACGACCAAATCCTACTAAAACTCAAATGTGTCTATCAGTCTATGTATGTTTGTTCCTATGTGGCGTTCTAGAGACCAAACGCGTTGGCCGATTTTGATGATTCTTACGTCAATCGATTCGTCTTAAACTTTCGATTATCACTGGCTACATTCAAATTCAATACTAAAAAATGTCGGGTTTTGATTTCAATAGTCTCGCAAATACTTGACTTACAATGACGAAGGTCGTAGCGAAGAACTGACGTGGAACACTGCAAGAACCCTAAGTACCTAGGCGTTGCTAAGTACAGCTTTAACCTAATGTGCACTGCCATAACACAAAGCAGAAGGTCGAGTCACAAAACAACCTGCTGCGTAGACTTGTTGCTACCAACTGGGGAGCTGCACCCGAAGTCATTCGCATAACCGGCATGTCCCTATGCCTCTTGCTGGTGAAGTCGCGTGTCTAGTGTGGCACCGACCGGGACAGACAAAGCAAGTCGATATCGCCCTCAACGAGACGTGTCGAATTATATCGGGATGGCCTAAACCGACCCCGCTGCACACAAAACATCCAAGAACAACCAATGAGAAGCAAGCTGCAGAAAGAACTTCACCCACCACCACCCGACTTCTTGAAACCCCACGAACACCTGCCATTTGGATATGAACTGCAGTAGCCTATATGAAAAGCGCTCAATTGGTTGCGCACTCAGGTAGGCTCTGCAAACACAATTTAGCGAAATGGGGTTTTATGGACTCGTCTGATACCCAGTGTGAGTGTGGTGACCCTTTGCAGACTATGACACACATGCTGCAGTGTCCCACTGACGCCTCAACTGTCATGGTCACCTAATACGTCCTAAGCTCAAAATATTTAAAGAGTTTTCCATCGAGAAAGAATACCGCTTGGTTCAATATAAAAATGAAGGCTACAGTCTGACCGGCTCTGGATCGCCCCGCGGGCCGGTCAGACTGTGGCGTGGGCCGGTCCGGTCCGCCAGCTGGATAGTCCCGGGCCACAGCCTGACCACGCACATTTTGTAGCTAGCTACTGTTTTAAAATCAGCATCACATAATTAAGCGGCTCAAAACCGCAAGTGGTTAACCGTAGTGCGGCCTAGCGCTACCACACTAATCACGGCTTGGATCTATATAAAAATGGAGCTGGAGTCCGGTTCCGGGTCACTTCGGCCGCCCAAGGAGGAGATGAGAAGTAAGAAGTAAAACCTACATATCTACGGCATCTGTCTGCGGTAGAACGCGGTAAACTAATTGATCTAGTGTAATAAGCCAGCGCGATAGATAGGAAGCAAAGAAGTATTAGAAACCGGCAGCCTAATTGTGTAAGTGAATTCGGCAAAGGAAACAATCTGTTTCTTTCCCAAAAACGACTTTTTGTATTGCGAAAAGTCGTTTTTGGGAAAGAAACAGTTTGTTTCCTTTGCCGAATTTACTTACATAATTAGGCTACGGGTCCGGGAAAACTTACAATGTAATACTTGTTTACGCGTGATTTTGTAATTTTTTATTCTGTAAACTAGCTGTGCCCGCGCGCTCCCGTTAACTGCCTATCCTACCCTGCTTACCTACCTACCTGTATCTACCCTACTTACCTACACCTACCTACCTTACTAACCTTTCTACCTACCTAGATCAAGCGTTCGCTACACAGAATACTATTTACTCTAGGGAGAAGAATATCGACTTCATACAAAAAAGTAACGACAGATTTTGTTTGTTTTGTGCGATTGGCCGATTTGGTCGGTTGAATAGAATTTAAACTCTTTTAGCACTTACGCAATACGGCTGCGGCAGAACACCACACCGAAATGAAAACAAAAAAAAACAAAAAAAACTACCGACTTCCAAATAAAAACACTACAAAGTGAAAAATAACTTAGCTTTTGGAAGTCGGTGTCTTTGGTAGGTATCAATTTTTTCGCAGCCCAGCGGCCGGTTTTTAGGGATCCCAACTACCTATAATTTTTTATTCTTTGGTCATTCTTCCGCGGAAAATCTGAACACCGCCATTCAGAAAATGACGCGAAAAGCACAACACCATCTATCGAATATGGAGTTCAACAGTCCGAGTATCTGACTGTTGAACTCCATATTATCATATATTGCGATAAATTTACTTCTTGAATACTTTAAATTCATCTAACTTTTGATAGATTGAACCGATTGTGATGAAACAAAAACTAAGTAAAGTTATCTACATTGGTTTCGCACATTTTACGTGATGCGTGCACAAATGAACAGACAAACAGACAAAAATGCTGGAAATGGGTTCTGTTGGTTCTCCTTTAACACCCTGGCAATTCTTTTTGGAAATAATTTTGATGTCCAAAAACGACTCATCTACAGATTTATTATATGTATATACAGAGTGGAATTTTGCAATGCCACCTAAAGGGAAAGTACTCTTAATACTGTAGATAGACAATTTTACTCAAAGAAAACATTCCTCCTTTTTGAAAAGAAAGAAAACTGCATTCAAATATTTTCGAACATTCGTTTGCCACACCCGGGAATCGAACCGACTAAAATCTTTAAATTGACACCCTGTACTTTTATTGCATCGATCGTTAGGGTCAATTACAAGGATGAAATCTCCCTAACAAACTTGATAAATTAAATGGAAGGAAAACCATGAAACACTGCCAAATCAAGGCTGCTCGCAGCCCTCTCCCTGGCAACTTTGCTGGCTGGCAATCCTGGGCAGAGGGTGGTTAGAAGTAGATACTACGCCTGTTTCAGCGTCGTTTTTTGTGTAGTTATCTTTTTTTACCCGACTGCCGAAGGAGGGTAATGTGTTTATCAGTCTATGTATGTATGTATGTATGTGTGCATGTATGTTTGTTCCTATATGGCGTTCCAGAGACCAAACGCGTTGGCCGATTTTGATGATTCATACATCAATCGATGCGTCTTAACCCTGCGAGTGTCTTAATTGGATCATAGAAAAATGGCGGATTTTAGGTGCCATATTGTGGGGGCCCAAATTTTTTTTTTCTTCCAAACCCATCGTGTAAGGTATCAAAATAAAGGGTTTCAAGAGGTGATTTCAAAAATAAAACTTATGTGTTTAAATGTACCTAATAAGAAAAAAAAATAACTAAAAAGTTATAAATAAAAAAACTTAATTATAAAAATCAAAAAACCCGACTGCTTCAAAAGCGAACTAAAAAGTCGTAAACAAGGAAAAAATCATGCTGTGCAGTCGGAGGATACATATTCGCGGGCTGGCTGACCAAAATCTGGTGTATCTCCTCAGTCCTCCGCCTGCACAGCATGATTTTTTCCTTGTTTACGACTTTTTAGTTCGCTTTTGAAGCAGTCGGGTTTTTTGATTTTTTTAATTATGTTTTTTTTTACAGGCATTCTGTTGAATGGTCGGTCTCTTGAGCAAGACAGGTTTAGACCCGCATTGCCTGGTTTTTATTTGCAATGTTAGTACCTACAAAAACACCTCCAAGTAGTCGTTTCTTTGAGGCCTAGTCTGAGTTCCCAGTCTTCTGGCGACCGTGTGTTCCTAGCTCTGTTGAACAGCCTTCTCAGCTTGTGCTGGTGTCTTTCCAATTCAGGACCCCACCAAGACTGTCTAACTCCCTGCCTGGGTACCGTGAGAGGACAAGACTGTTCATAGGAGGATAGATGTGATGCTGTTTACCTATTCGTCTAAATTGGTTACCTACTGGTATTTCAGCCGGAAGGACGGGTAATTTACCTAATTTAAATTGAATAAGTCTAATAAACTTAGCTTGGTCTGTGGTACGAGGAACCTTTCATGGCTGTGGTTAGCTACGTTAAAGTTAAAGGTATACCGGATCCATCTATGGCCTGAGCATGATATCTGATTGGGCACATGCCAGTCCTGGATCCTGGGTGGAGTTTGATGTTTTACGAGAGAGCGTTCCAACGACTTCACTAAATTCTGTTGGATTTTGAGCGTTAGTTTGACGTCCAAGTTAAATGGATCTGGAACGTTGTAAACATTGATTGCTAGAAAGAGTCAGTCAAAGTTATGATTTACAAGAAAATATTTAAAGTCTTGAACTCTTGATAATCTGTGCTACTTTTAAGAAAACTCATAAGTTCTAAAGGTGCCGGGGAACGACGGGCAGAAGAGCAGATTTATTTTAGCCTTCCTGAGAGATCGGTCCATTCAAGCGGTTATCGATGGCTGCTCGTCGGACCAATTGGATATTAATGCCGGGTCCTTCAGGGCTCGGTACTCTCAGCTACATTATTCTTGCTGCACATTAACGATCTGCATCGACTCGCAATTTTGGCCCATATATTGAGGCACAGGCTCAGCTGGCTGCCAAAAAGTTGGGATCCTTGCAAAGGTGAGAAGGCACTGATAGGCAAGGACTTTACGGCAGAACACCCGCACATCTTGTATCAAGCTCCAGTTCGATCATGCATGGAGTACTGTTCTCGTCTCTGGGACGGATCTGTCAAATACCAGCTTGATACTAGAGTCGATCAAAAAGCGGGTCTAGAAGCTAATCGGCGATGAGGCACTGGTTAAGTCATAAAGCTCCAGAGCCTTGAACATCGTCACCGAGTTGCCAGCTTCTCGGTTTTGTATCGGTTACATTTCGGGGAAAGTGCGATGGAATTGAATGATCTAATGCCGCCCAGCCCGTTTCATCATTGGACTACCAGACTTACGGCGATGCGCCATCGGTACATGGTTGGTATTCCACCCATCCGCACTAAACGTTTTGAGAATTATTTTATTATGCGTACAGCTAAGGAGTGGAATTCCCTACCGGCGTCTGTGTTTCCCGATAGCTACAATCTAGAGGTATTTAAGTCAAGATTGGTTAGGTTACTTCTAGCGTGCTTCACGGTCGACCACATCATCATTCATTTACATAATGTAAATGAATGATGATGTGGTGTGCAGCAAGCATAATTTAGCTGAGAGTACCGAGCCCTGAAGGACCCGGCATTAATATCCAATTGGTCCGACGAGCAGCCATCAATAACCGCTTGAATGGACCGATCTCTCAGGAAGGCTGAAATTACCCAGTATATAATAGTAATCTTTGGCTGAAATAAATCTGCTCTTCTGCGCGTCGTTCCCCGGCACCTCTAGAACTTATGAGTTTTCTTAAAAGTAGCACAGATAATCAAGACTTTAAATATTTTCTTGTAAATCTTAACTTTGTCTCTTTCTAGCAATCAATGTTTACAACGTTCCAGATCCATTTAACTTGGACGTCAAACTAACGCTCAAAATCAACAGAATTTAGTGAAGTCGTTGGAACGCTCTCTTGTAAAACAGTATTTCGTTTCTCATGATTGGTTGCGCGCTGATTTCTTTCAGTTTTGTGTTTATTTTGTTTTTAGAAGCTTGACGGTTTTAGTGATCAGTGATATTATTTATGCTGTTTTGAAAATGTGGGACAAAATCATTTATATCATAGTGATCATCGTAGTAACGTACATTTTGAAACAATTGTTTTCGGAAACACCGAATTTCGTGAAATTTAAATCGAAATTCCTCGTGTTTTACATCTGGACTTCTGTGACTGCAGTGATATTAATGCCGTTTTTTGTGTTCAACCCGAAAAATGTAAAGAATTCCCTGTAAGTACACATTATGTTTCCTACGACAAAACCTAGGAGGCTAGGACTTATGTCACCGCTTCGGCTGGTGTCCTAACTCCTACGTTGGTTCATAGAGCGAATTTTCTGAATGGGTTTATCCCAGACATCATAATAAAAGATAATACACTTGCTTCATAAATGTTACTACAACATTTAATCAGAGTTAAGAGACTGAGATACCATTATTATCTCACTCCACAATTCATCTCCCACTGTTTGTTGTTTACAGATTTGGATCTCAAATAGTAAAGCATGTAACCAAAGTTATAGAAGTGAAATGGCTATTGAGAAATGGAAGAGTATTAGCTGAAGATCGAGGAGCGGTAGTTGTATCAAACCATCAGTCTTCAATTGACATTCTAGGTAAAACATAGTTTTATCCTCCCACCTCATCTATGTCCTGTTATTATGTTTATTAAAGCTCACCCTGCCATAGAGTAAATAAAATTATTTATTTGTGCGAAATAGGTTTATAAACGCTGTATATCTTGCTCCATACACAATACTAAAAGAAGACCATTTTTATGGTTATTAAATAAAGTCATGCTTCAACCCACCTAGTGCTGCGTACAGTAGTTATGTCTAATTTATTATTGCTATATTATCTATGTTTATTGATATCTATCCTAGCAGTAGAGCAGCATACAATGATGTCACCTAATGATCTTGGGGTCAATTGGCAATTGTCATGCTTTATATATCTAAGAAAACTATTTTTATGCCTTGTCTACATATTATTTATCTTTTATCTTTGTTCTTTCTTACAGAAATAAAATCATTTGTCATTCTTTGGTTCTTGCTCTATGATTACTTGTTATTTTAGGGTGTTTTTCTTGGATTGGTTGGCTTTAGACTTCGCTGTGAACATCTCATAAGCGTCATAATAATTATATTGTTGATAAGAAAATTTGGTAATTTTAGTAATGATACCTCAGCAAAGCTTTTCTATAAGCCTAACTCAATATATTTGCTGCCAAATATTCCAAAAAACATTGGAATGTGTTACATCGGCTTTCTAATGCAAAACAAAATTTTTGTGCAAAGGGACTGTATAAAACTAAAGGAACTAAACGTGACACTGGCTAAATAAAATGGAACCAAGCCATAAAAAGAATAAAACTTCACCGCTGTATTCCAGGAAGGGATAGGCAGTGGTGTACCTATAGTACGACCACATTTCAATATGAAAGATAGGTACAAGTCAATTCATTTTTAGGGTTCCGTAGTCAACCCCCTTATAGTTTCGCCGTGTCCGACTGTTCGTCCGTCCGTCTGCAGTTTAGCTCGGAGACTCTCAGTACTAGAAAGCTATAATTTGGCATGGATATTCATATTAATCACGGCGACAACAAGGTAAAATAAAACCAAGGAAAATTATCGCTTAGTGGGGGGTATCATTGGATAGGTCATTCCAAAATATTACAGGTCTGTAAAAAGCATTTCTAGATTGAAGGATCCGTTTGCGTTAAATTAAACTTTAAATTGCAAATTTTTGTTAGACCCATCTGTAATGTTACCTATTTATTTTGGTGAATGTAGCTGTTTATACGGAACCCTCTGTGCGCGAGTCAGACTCGCACTGGGCCGGGTTTTATATGAACTTGTTGCACTTATAATCTTATCACATTTTAGTGCAGATAAAAGAGAGCAATAATCTGATAAAGGTGTGTATAGATTTTATGATCATGCAATAATATTGGCAATAGTAAATCTGTGTGTGGTTGTGCACCTCTGCTTAAACCTCACGGGAATAGATGCATGATGAGGATTTTTTTATTTTTTTATTCATTTTCAACATAATGATAAAAAGATAAAAGTCACCCAACGGGCAATCGAGAGGTCTATGTTCGGAGTTTCCTTGCGTGATCACATCAGACATGAGGATATCTGCAGGCGAACCAAAGTTACCGATATAGACCGAAGAATTGTATCACGGCAAGGCACATTGCTAGCAGAACGGATGTCCGATGGGGCCGAAAAGTTCTGGAATGGTTACCGCGAACCGGAAGACGATGCGTTGAAGGGCTCCCACTAGGTGGACCTATAATGGTATGACCTGGTGAAAGTTGCGGGAATCCGCTGGATGCGAGACGCACGGGGACGGTCAATGTTGTGTCGCCTGGGGGAGGCCAATGTCCAGCAGTGGACGTCTTTCGGCTGAAATGATGATTAATTCTGAATTCCTTGCTTGTGTTGATTCCAGGAATGTTTAATATTTGGCATGTAGCAGACAAAGTAGCTGCCATAGCAAGAAAAGAAATATTCTATGTATGGCCATTTGGACTGGCTGCATACCTTGCAGGAGTCGTGTTCATTGACAGAAATAACTCAAAAGATGCTTACAAGCAACTGAAAATTACATCAGAAGTCATGATTAAAAATAAGGTAGGTAATTAATGGAATAGTTTAAATAATAATTATTATATGTAAACCTCCCTCAGTATTTTATTTGATTTGCTCATAATTTTGCAGTGGTTCCATTTCATGGTGTGTGATACCGCTGCCTTATGAAGTCAGTATCATCTACCTCCATTGACAGTTACTATATATAATTATACCACCTATTATAGTACTTGGGCGACTGAGCTCAGCTCTGGTGAAAATAGAGAAAACAATGTTTTCTAAAACTTTAATTAACAAATAAATTTCATGAAAATCGTTGGAGCCATTTCAGAAATTCAGATAATATATATACATACATATGTACAAGAATTGCTTGTTTAAAGGTATTAGATAGTTATTTCTCGAGTCTGATCAAATGTTCTATCTACACTTCTATAGTAAACCATTGAGTCTCAATATAGCCCCAATAGTTTGCCGTAAGAAGTGGTAATTTTTGGTCTAGTTGCTGTTAAGATAACTGTGGTCTCTTTACTTACAGACGAAGATTTGGCTGTTCCCCGAGGGAACAAGAAACAAAGATTTCACAAAACTACTGCCGTTTAAAAAGGGTGCGTTCAACATAGCGGTTGCTGCCCAAGTGCCAATCATTCCTGTTGTGTTCTCACCCTATTATTTTATTAATAGGAAGAAATACATTTTTAATAAAGGTATGTTAAATTCCCTTGAAAAAAATTGCTGTTACTTGTCATTGCCTGCAGATATCTATATAGTTTTTTAAGGGAACAAATTTTTTGAGCTGTTATTTAAATATTCGAGATGTTATTATGATCAGTTGAAAAACATATTGAGAAGTTATTTAATTTAATGGCGGTTGATTAATTATTGCGACAGTAAAACATGGACAGTAATAAAAAAAACAATTTATACCATTACCCCTCTAAAAAGCTTATTTTATTCACTGAAAACAGTGAATAAAAAGCACTTTTACTCACTGTTTTGGTGTTTGAATTTGGAACACACCAATGTATTTGAACTCCATCTCAATGCTACATAACCTCCTTGCGCAAAAAAAAATCGATGCAAACTTCTTGTGCAGAGAATACTCGACTTTCAAACTACTTCTTTGATTTTAATGCTGAGTTTTTTATATTTAGGATTTTAATAATGATTTTAGTCTAGGATATTTATTGAATACTTATTTGGATTGTAATTCTAATATTAATTGCAATGGTGTTTAATTAATTATAATTATGTTACGTAACGGAGGTGTTCACTAGACCCTGAAACACAGGTGCTGTTACCTAGCTCAGGAGTCAGGGTTTCACATTTTTTGTGAATTTTGAAGGTTATAAACTATTAATTATTACTCGTAATATTCCTTGTGCTTTTCGCTTATATATTTCTATTTCTCGAAGTCATGGTATAAAATATAGTATGCAACTCTTGAATAAAACGGATTTATATCGAGGGCCATGAATCACTCGCGTCGCTCATGATTCTAACTCTTGAATCACTCGCTATGCTCGTGATTCAATCATCATAAATCACTCCCTACGGTCGTGATTCAGTCGTTAGAATCATTCACTTGCTCGTGATGCATCTATGGCCCTCGCTTTAAATCCGTCTTTTATTCATTAGTTGCATAATATACTATTGTCGGTTATTTTATCATACAATGTCAATTCTAAAATAATTGAGCAGTCCAATAACTGAATGAGCAGTAAAAACGAAGCGAGCTCGGGAACTTGGGGCACCCCGACACGGACAGGTTAGGTTCGAACGAGATGACTCATTGTTTATAGAATTGCTTAGAATGAGATTTCTTACCGACAAATTCCGATTTAGTACTGCCCACACGTAACCGCTCGTTCAATAATTTTTACCGCCCATTTAATTAATTTCCTGCTCAATTATATATTCACTGATCCATTTCATTATGTTTTATTTCTCATTTTTGTTTACTTTACTGCTTAGTTTTAACTGCTGAACTGGTTATTAAACGTGCCATTTATAATTTTTAACTTAACAAAACCGCTATTTACCTGCCTCTTTAAATCAGTGCCGTTTTTTAATGAAAGCATCAACCTTCAGGTAGCATTGAGAAGAATAGCGATGTTCATTGTGGTCATCACTGCGTTTGTGTTTTAAAAATACATGTTCGTAAATACATTTTATAATTACTTCCAATTGTAAAGAGGGACATGGTGAGGAAAGGTTACTCACGCTCTGAATAATACCGTCAAAGTGAAGTAACAGTAGCACAGTTGATGCAGCCGAGTACTCGTGCCGGTAGTCACGAAGTGTGACACTATGGGCTAACTGTTCATCAACACTAGATAGCTAAATAGAGCTATCAATTATAACGTTCTACAATCAAACGGGGTGAATAGAAACAACACTGAAAGGAATTTTCACGTTATTGAAAAAATGTTTACCCATTCAATTAGTAATAAGGTAATTAATGGACAATAAAATTGGCATACTTGATCGTCGAAAATTACAAAACGCATATATAAGAATTTGGTTCAATTTCTTACACAATTGCATTCACTTTCCTGTTCACCCCTGCGGTCCTATACACTCGAATAGTACCGCAGGAGTGAATAGAAACAAAATCTTGAAGGGCATTTCCAAGTTATTGAAAAAATGTTTACCGCATTTCATAAGGTACTCCAATATATTAAATAATTACTTTAAAAAAAAACGATGCTTTTGAAACTAATAATGTGGTATCACAGTTAATATCCTAATCAAATTTGTGTGCCCATTCACTCCTGCGGTCCTTTTCACCCCGTTTGACGGTAATTAAGGGACAATAAAATTGACATACTTGATCGTCGAAAATTACAAAACGCATATATAAGAATTTGGTTCAATTTCTTACACAATTGCATTCACTTTCCTATTCACCCCTGCGGTCCTATACACCCGAATAGGACCGCAGGAGTGAATAGAAACAAAATTTTGAAGGGCATTTCCAAGTTATTGAAAAATGTTTACCGCATTTCATTAGGTACTCCAATATATTAAATAATTACTTTAAAATGCTTTTGAAACTAATAATGTGGTATCACAGTTAATATCCTAATCAAATTTGTGTGCCCATTCACTCCTGCGGTCCTTTTCACCCCGTTTGACGGTAATTAAGGGACAATAAAATTGGCATACTTGATCGTCGAAAATTACAAAACGCATATAATAAGTATTTGGTTCAATTTCTTACACTTTTGCATTCACTTTCCAGGTCATGCAGTTATCCAGTGCTTAGAGCCTGTCCCAACAGTGGGATTGACTATGGAAGATGTCCCAGCGTTAATAGTCAAAGTGCGCAACACTATGGATGCGGCATACAAGGAACTCTCAAAAGAGGTGCTAAGCGCCTTGCCTCCCAACTACCCTCTGGCGACCGATTGAGCTCGCCAGTGTCATCGACCGACGGTACCACCTATTAAATTTATAATCATTCTATTATTAAGCTTTTAGCTCGGCATAATAGTGCTGGTTCATGAAATATTTGTACTATATATCTATAGCGAGCATTCCAATCACAAGAAATATTAATATTTCCGTGATTTTATACTAAGAATTTATATCTTGTCTAAATAATCTATACTTAATATTTAAGTCACACTTTTGTGTTTATTATA
This sequence comes from Orthosia gothica, assembly GCA_949775005.1. Lineage (NCBI taxonomy): Eukaryota > Metazoa > Arthropoda > Insecta > Lepidoptera > Noctuidae > Orthosia > Orthosia gothica. Next base: position 12,625,953 of record OX459048.1, on the reverse strand, counting down.
ATGATCAACACATCGACTAGTGAAGTGACATTTTTCTTAGATGGCCATTTTACCAATCTAGTGACAAATTACATGACTAGTAGAACAAGCAAGTCGCAGTAATTGAAGTTGCACACTTTATAGGTATTATTTTATTTATGTAAAAGTATTATTTTATAAAACTTATATTAGTTTTATTGATGATAACAACGCTTATAAAACGTGGGTAAGTCTAAAACATGTCATAATACGTATTTACAGTAAAAGTGGCTCGAGGCTAGGTTGAAATAGATGTTAGTATCAAGTAGAGTATTGTAGAAAGTTAAGAAACAATCTTTATGTATGATAAGTTAATTAGCAATCAGCAGATGATTTAGTTGCAACAGGCGGACGCCGCGACAGTGATGTGTACTTTGTTGACCTTTTTTTGTATTCAAGTCACTCTTGCAGTGTAGCGGTTTGTTTCTGCACCAGTGCAGTGCGGAATGTTAATCACTCGTTAAGCAACGTCGCACATTAAGTTGACTGAAGCTATTACCATTTCAGTATTTGAACAGTATTCTACTAAAGCACTATTTTTTCATTGTTAGTTATACCGTGGAATTTTTGAGAGGGCAATTTCTTTTTTATTTAAACGTTTATCCATGTAAAGCGCACAATATGTACATTACAGAATTACTAAATATGAATGTACAGTACAGTACAACTATTTTTTTAATGTCCTTCGGCAAACTTCGTGTTTCGTCAGTCGTCGGAATTCTATCAATTACTTATTTTTATTTCTTAGTTTCTGCGTGCTACATCGTCGACCACATCATGGCTTACCATCAGGTGAGATAGTGGTCAAGCGCGAGACTATAAATAATTTAAAAAAAATGTTGCCCTTTGCACTTGGTGCAGACCGGCAGCCTAATTGTGTAAGTGAATTCGGCAAAGGAAACAATCTGTTTCTTTCCCAAAAACGACTTTTCGTATGGCGAAAATCGTTTTTAGGAAAGAAACAGATTGTTTCCTTTGCCGAATTTGCTTACACTATTAGGCTGCGGACGCTCTCAATCAACTTAGAAGTATATAGAGTTGTTAATACTCTTTTACTTAATGTAATTTATTTAAAAAATGGGAGGAAAGCTACAAAAGGAAAATTGTGTTACAGCTATATATATGCTATATAGATAACACGGAAATCAAAACAACAATTAAGTACTTAGTTCATTCAGTATACAAATTATTATACACGATAAATCTAATAATTGATAGACATGGAAATTAGCACTCGTTTATATTCGGCAATGCGGTGATTGCCGAGGGACGTTATGAAAATTGTTGTACTGTAATAAGTTCTAGAAGATACCAAAATGCAATAGGTTTTATTTTTGATACACCATTACTTTGATAAAAACAAAACTATGAAAAAAATAAATTTGGTGCAATATATTTTAATTAAGGTATAGTTACTGAAATTATTTTGATCTCTACTATAATATTATAACCCAAATATGACATCAATCTGTTTTTCTCAGTGAAAAAAGATATTTTAACTTACGATCAGAACTTATGCGTGTACATATTCCAACGGTTCGTATACATCGTCACTTTTAATGATAAGCCTTCAATTAAATAGATTTACAGTAAACCAGGAATATTTATGTAACTAGGCTTCGTAAAACAAGGTCGATGTTTACCGCACACCACTTTTTACGTGTAAGAGCAATGTCTATGTACTCAATAGTAATTTAGTAGCTTTTAAACCAGTATTATTTATATTTTAATATTTACATCACTTTTATTTTGACGCTTCGCAACATTTAGTTAAGATATATTTTAGGGAATGTTCCTTTACGATACACTTAATTTTAATATCTAGTCATGTAAACGACTGAGGCTTAACCCGCATTGCGGTTTTTATTCGCGCGTTTATTTTTTCGCACATTCTGCGACACATGGAATTATATTGTATGAAGCTGTAATCATTGCGGTGAAAAATCGCGCGGTAATAATACCGCAAGAAAGCCGTATTTCGCCATAGAATACACCGCATCGCGGAGCGGATTAAATTCGCGCGAATATTTTGAGCTCTGAGTAGGTAGAAAGAGACAAAACACGCTTGGAATTTTAGCCGCAGTGCGTGTTAATATGTTTCAGTACGTGGACAAAAAGCCGCGCGGCTAAAAATCGCAATGCGTGCTAAGCCTAACAGTGGAAGCGATTCGATGTGCTCCGCATACCTCAGGGATATCGCAATCACATCACTACTACACTTTTAATAGTTGTAATAAAGTACTCAAGCACGATTATAACTTAATATAAATTCTGTATACGTTGTAATCATTCTGTAATACACATCGTGAGAAAGTTGCCAAAAAAACAACTTTATAAGGGAAACTTTCACGCCCTCGAGGCAATTTATTGCATAATAACATCATTATGTAAGCAAATGCGACGCCTAATTTATAAAATTTGCAATTCTTATTATTTTGTGTTGTTGCTCGTCAAAGTATTCATATTAAATTCCCATCAACGTGTATCGTTTTCCTCGACTAATCATCTCGATTGTTATAAAAGTGAATTAAAATACGAAAAGTTACCAAAATGTGTTGCCGATTTTTTATCGATAATGTTTGAATTTTATTATGTAGATGACTAACTTTAGCAAAGTAGGTAGGTAATGTTTATTAAAATTACGGTGCCATTTTAAATTCTATTCTAACCTATTTCTAATTTATGATATCAAAATTATAATGGGACCACTTTTATACCCATTGTAAGTGATAATATTATTAATACCTTAGAAAGAAAGAAGAAAGAAAAAGTGTTTATTCGCCACAAAAACGACATACAATTTTTGATTTTTCCTTAAATTAAAACCATCGTTAGTATTAGTACGACACACGGATGCAGCATTATCTTAATCCGTTAATAAATTGATTATCAGAGTTTCAAAACAAATATTTTTCTGCGTCTATAACGAAATTAAGTTGTTATTTTTTCTGATAACATGAATTACATAAACTTTATCATTATATTCATCATAGACAAGATTAATAATTTATCGACACGCCTAAATCTTTCGAAATAATATTTGTAAATGTATTATTATTAATTATCATTATTTAAAATGAGAATAGTTGCCCTAAAATGAATTGGTTATATTATGCAATTTAAGATATCCACCAAAGAAATTATGTTTTTAAAACCCAAAAAGTCTTGCATTTCATTTATGTAAAACGTCTTTTTGCAACTGATAAAAAGGACTGGTTTCAGTTGCAACTTTAGTTAAAATTACCAAAGAAATTGTCAATAGTTAAGACGGAACCACACTTACGTGTCGTGGCGTGGCGTGTCGCGGGATCCACCAATCCAACGACTCTGTTCCAGCCTACGTCATAATAGAACGAGTTTTCTAGCCAATCAACTGCGCCAGAAGACGCCACGACACGTAAGTGTGGATCCGTCAAACAACTAATAATAAAAATACACAAGTTCAGCCGGTCTCTTCTATTAGAATTTCACTGTTAAAATTTAGGTGAAGTAGAGCCGAAATGAAACGTTATTCAACCTGAAGCGATTGATTGACATCTCACTTCACCTATTTTTTTATGGTAAGATGTTTACAGAATAGCACTGCAGTTCCGAGCAAATATCATCTATTGGAAATTGTATTTGTATCTGTTTTCAACAAAGTGTTCCATCTAATGTATAATTTGTTAAGTTTTATTTTTGACGGCAGTTAGACCGAGTGGCTAGTCGAATTTACTTCTGCTCGATTTCTGATAGCTACTACTTTGCAAGCTTAATATTGTTCTGTTTCATGATATTATTGCAATGTGTATGTTTCATGACATAAATATTTTTTATAATATTTAAAGTTGTTTAGGGATGGCACAAATGTAATATTTTCAAAATGAAGAGATTCGGTCGCCGAGTAAATGATAAATGATTTTATTTGTGTAAGTTGGTTTGTACAAACACTTTTACATGTCGATCATATTTTTAAAACTAGATGAGGTCGGCGTTTTCTATCTGACTGCTCTGAGTAGAAAGGCCGAAACAAACTCAGAGATCACAGTCTCTTTTAAAGTCCAGTAAAATCTTGGTTAGATCATGTAAAGACCATGTAGATTGATGTCTGAAATGGTCTGTTAAGGAAAGAACCAGCCAAATTGAGTGGACCTGTCCAGTCAGTGCACGCATTTGTCAATAACCGTACAGCTCAACTCAGTATGGATGGAACAAACCTATCTGTCCTCCTCTCTTTAGTGCCATCACTAAATAATTAACAATCTAGTATATAGCCATGTAATTCAATGTATATAATACGCTTTTATCATGCCATTCGATAATAATGTAAGTCATAATACCAATAATATGTATTTTAAAGTATTAATATAGAATATTATACACATTTTCGCGTAGCTTTTGAAAATGTAGTATTTTACCAGTGTATTCTAAACATTCGGGCGATGCGTATATTAAATAACCTTGAAAATTGTAAATAACTATAATAGTTATCACGTTTCAAAATATATAAGAAGGTAACAAATATAAATTTTATTAATGGAAATAAAATTTTAATAAATAGTTTGAAGTAGGTAACAAAAAAATAGAATCGTACCGTCTAGTAGTGAAAAAATGCTCCAACAATGTTCTACATAATCGAAACAGAAAACAAAAGTATTTTTTGAAAAACTTAATTAAGGGTTACGTAGTTTATAAGTTAAGTTTAACTCTAGCTGGTCTATTCCATGTCTTTATCACACGACGCAATCCGTTTAAATCTTAATACATTTCCAGCTGTTTTGCTGACCGTAGCAGTATGTACTTGAATTTTAATTACTTATAGTTATTTTAAGTTCTGTAGTGCTTTCTTAGTGATGCTAATCATTAGTATATATTTACTTAATTTAGTTCTGATAAACAGACAAAAATTGCGTAAAACCTAAGTTACCACAGAAATTGCGTCGAGTGCGGACGTGGCATGGGCGGCTTCCGATTCCATTCTAATTTCAAACTAAATTCATGGAAATAAAGCGCAATTTGATCAGGCTCAGGCGCCGAAATGTCTCGTGTGTTCTAAATTGCGCTTTATTTCCATGCATTTTGTTTGAAATAAGAATGGAATAGGAAGCCGCCCGTGCCATATCCGCGCCCGACGCCATTTCTGTGTGGCCTGCACCTAAGCTGTATCGAAATGCCGAAATTCTTCGTTATCATTTACAATGTGACATAGATTAACTGGAAACCTAATGTTTCGTTCATAGTCCAAACTCTAAGCTGGCTTTTATTCTTGTGCTTAACAGAGATTAGATATTCTTATAGTTTCACAATGAATTATTATTTTTCTTTAATAGCAGTAGTTAGATATTATGTCAACAATGTGTAAATAACCGGCAATATAAGTAATCCTTGACATTTGAACCGTAATTTTCCATAATAACCGCTTTCAACATCCTACTTAATATGACATTGTCGTCTATCAAACTTCCATTATTTGATACTTATGAATTCTGGCGTTTTTTTTCTTTTGCTGGCCAGACTGCGGCCTACTTACATTACGTTTTTTTTTTTTAAATTTGATGCCTAAATAAAACCGCACTTGTTGTAATTTGAACGCTCGGATCAGCACCGAAAGTTGACATACCAACGTGCAATGGTAGATTTGACTACGCTGGCGTGGCCATACTTAATGTTGAAGAAATTATCCAACCCGATCGGCAGTTAAACGAAAATTTTTTTGTCACAGGCAATACACAATATTTGTCTGTTTATTTACTAGGCAAAATGTATTTTTTAATAGTTGACATTGTTATTTTTAGTATTATTTTGTACTCTCTGGGTACTTACAGCATCAAAAAATGCGGTATCCGCATAGGAGTTCGAGTAGTCGTCGAAACACGATATAGAAGTAGGTTTTTTGATCAATCAATCTTTGAAAATAATTATCTTTTTATCCGATTACGAAAATGTTTTATTTTTTATCCGACTACGAAAGTGTTATTGATTAAACTTACCGTAGTCAAATCAAGCAGCCTAACTTCATAAGTCAATCCGGCAAGGCAAAGGGTTTGACCGCTATCAATCAACCAAAATCGCGTCCTTCATCTCGCATGTGATTGGTCAATTGATGGCGGCCCTTTGCCTTGCTGGATTCACTTACGCAATCAAGCTGCAGGATTTGCTGAATATTTGACAAAACTACCTATTAGTTTTTAAATCACATTCTTCTACGTAATAACATTTTAAAACTCATTTAGGCCGAGTTTCTCACCTCTAAATTATCCCAGAATTAATGTGACAAATTGTCAAGTACGCGTTAACTGCTGTGATCGGTGGAATGAATTTTCAACAGCCTATCAAAGCAGATAACGCGTATGCGTGCTTGACAATTTGTCACATTAATTCTGCGATAATTAAGAGGTCAGAAACTCGACTTTAGTAAAGGTGCTTTTAGTTTGGCTTTAAGCTATCTCCAATCGCTCAACATTCAAGACTCACCTCTATTTCACAGCCTTTAAAGAAAGTTTTTTTATTTAATAAATAAATAAAATAATTTGTATGTCCGGATTCTGAACGAACTAGGCGAATTGAAGGTTTGCGTTTTTTTTTATTTTATGACTGTTGGGGCTGTTGTTTTACTCAAACATTCACGCCAGTTGTATAAGTCATCTTTATCTTGTTAATTAGGACGCCTCTGGGAACCCCACTGGCCTCGACATGAGTTTTTCAGACTTACTTTAACTACATATATCCAGGTTCTAAGTCCAGTTGGACAGTCCGTTAACAAATCTTAAGTTTGATTAGCCTTTCAGAATCCAGGTGTATATATTTCTTTTAATTAATTAGGGTTGTTAGTCAGAATTAAGTCAGACATAAATATGACATTTTAACGGTCAGCTTAAAATGATTTTAGTTCATTTTCGACGAATTACCTATTATAGAAATTTTACTACAAACATATCACACCAATACTCGGTTTGTGCGATTTTAACATTTTTGATTAATCCTCCCCTACATATAAATTGGCTTTCACTAGAAGTGTAGGTACTTACCTAATAATTTTAAAACTGAGTGTTATTGCTTTTTTGACAGTCAAGGTCGTGACTTTAATAATTTATGGATAAGTTTATAAATGTTTTAAACAACGACAATTAATAACCTTGTAGGGTATATTATACCATCGTCAAACTTAAAATTTTGTTCCTAAAATACCAAATTTTAATAAATCTTTAAAATTATATTTTCATGGTTTATTAACTACTAAGGCCATTTATCACGTTTATATCTAATTGTATATCAGTGTACTTGTATCTGTGCAAATATTGTGATGTATCCAAAATACCTACTATTAGTTATTAAAATGTATTCGTGTGACAATTCTGTAGAAAAAAAAACGACGATGAAATGTATATTTTTACATATTTTCGTATGTGAAATCTTTTAATTAATAAAAAGAAATCACAGGGTAACCGCATTTTTAATGAAACATTCCTTTTTAATTAATTAACTTTATTATATAAATACACATTTCAATAGAGAACAACAATGTAAACACCAACAATTGACTGTCAAATTATTTTTTAGTAACTATTTCTTTATACGTTTGTTTATCACAGCTCTTTTTACACGTCGATATGAATGTAATTATCTGTAATAGAAAAAAAAACACTGCAATACCATTCGCGTCTTCTTCGGGATCAGCATGAGTGGAATGGATACCATAAAACCCCATGACATGACTGCTATACCCATGTACCACATAAAATCAACTTGGTAATGTACCACGTATCATGTACCAAATAAAATCAACTTCGTAATGTACCTTATGTTCCTCATCCGCCTCTAATCAGCCTTAGTGCGTAAGTTACGCCGCGCCAGCGTCTCCATCGAGATCTTTGTGAATTCTTCCTGCATGTTGATTTGAGTCTTGTCTATCAGCCCTGTGATGTCATCTTTCGTCATACCTTCAGTCTCGATCATTGGCAGAATCGACACGATGAACTCGCCTGAAATGAGGTAAAATAATATTATTGTTAAGTGTACTAGAATTCCCAAACAGTGTAGAAAATGTTTATTTTCCCAGTAAGGACGGATATGTTTTACCTTATTTTGTTCTACTTCTTTAGTCAAGGTATTTAATTCTAGACAAGGAACCATAATTATTCAAAAATAATAATAAAAATAACACTGTAAAAATTGTTTAAAATTGAATTTACTTAGATACGCATTCTCACGTTGTCTTGCATAGTTTGACCAAATTAAAATGAAAAATATCCAAAATCTAGGTACAGGCAAGGGTCAAAAGTGCAGACATACTTCCCAAAACTCAAGCGGCTATTTTTGTAGAAGAACTTATATTATCCACAACTGATTTTATATTTTGTATATAAATTAAAGTATAGATTATTCCTACTAACCGCGAAAAGTTGAAATTGTGCTGCCTACAAAAAAAAATGCCTTTTCTGTTGTGGTAGTGTGACTGCAATTTTGACGCTTATAGTACTTATTCTCAGAAAGCATCCCATCCACTAAAAAGGGTAAAAGAAACCGGCAGCCTAATTGTGTAAGTAAATTCGGCAACGGAAACAATCTGTTTCTTTCCCAAAAACACACACATACACAAAAAAGTTGAATAAAGATTTCCGTTGCCGAATTTACTTACACAATTAGGCTGCGGTTCTAAATAAGACAGTAGTCACTCACCTGAGCCAAACTTGTGTCTCTTCCCATCCAAGTAGTGATACTTGGAGATGACGACGGGCTGTATGGGCGCTCCAGCATCCATTGCCACGTGGAACGCTCCCTTGCGGAGAGGAAGCAGCTTGTCACCAGAATGTCTCGTGCCCTCAGGAAATAGCAGCAGTTTTCGCTGAGGAGAAGAAAAGGAGGAAAGGTAAATAATGATATTCTATTTTGTATCTAGAGTAGACTAATGAAGCGGTAGACATTTCTTTGTAGCTTAAATTTTTAGAGCCGTCTTCAACTGTCCACCCAGTAAAAAAGTATCATTTGACCGCGGTTTCTCCCGCGTGTATGCCGAAAATAAGCCCACGGGAACGTACTACTCGCAGGGCTGAGGAGTATTTGAATTACTTGTAGTTAAATACGTAATTGAAATACAAATATTTGTATTTCAATTACGTATTTAAAATATTCAAAGTCAAATGTGTTTATTTGTTTTTGGTGTACATTAACGAACTATGTAACCTACGGAACAGTGGCGGGAAAATCTTCTCATATGCGGATGATACGGCTATTGTCTACTTTGGTGACACTTGGGAAGCGGTACGTGATAGGGTCGAACAGGGGCTAGATGTTATAAGTAAATGGCTCAAAGAAAATCTGTTAACCCTTAATATTTCTAAAACAAATTATATTTGTTTCTCTCCAAGTGCAAGGTCTAAAGCGAGTGCTAATTTCGACATTCGTCTTCATATGTGTACAAATAGCTTGGACCTAAATTGTGACTGTAAATCCCTCAAACAAGTACCATCTACAAGATATTTGGGCGTTATAGTTGACGAGCGTCTAACATGGCACTCGCATATCGATGTTATTATGTCGCGTGTTAGAAAATTTATATGGCTCTTTAAAAATCTAAGACGTGTGATGCCTGAAAAGACACTCAATGACGTTTATATAGCACTTGCGCAGTCAGTAATAGCATACTGCTTACCAGTTTGGGGAGGAGCCAGTAAAACTAAATTTCTGGAGGTAGAAAGAGCCCAAAGATCACTTTTAAAAGTAATCTATTCTAAACCATATAGATATCCCACAATCGATCTATATAGAATTGGTGGCCAATTATCAGTAAGAAAACTATATCTTTTAAACATAATTCTTTATTTGCACAAATATGTCCCAGTTAACCCAGAAAGACAGGCTAGGAGGCGGAAAGATATTGTGGCTTATTCTCCTCGGGTACGAACTGTTTTTGCAAGGCGTCAGTATGTATGCCAATCAGCATACATATACAATAAAATTAACGCAAAACTAAATTTCCATCATGAGGTCTCGCATCAATGCAAAAAAGTGATAACTGAGTGGTTAAAAACTATAACATACGATGAAACAGAGCAAATTCTAGTCAGACTTACATGAATACTTATCTTCTTTATCACAGTGTTTATACCTTGTAATTACATAGTTGGTATTTTCCAACTTCGATTAAACAGGCACTTTCAGCAAAAACTTAAACACACGCACAAATACACACTAACAAACACACGCACACACAAACAAACACTTAATCCACACGCACACACTAATATAGACACACATACACATTCTCACAATCACACACTACTCAGAGCTGATAATTACTTTTTAAGTCATTGTTTTTCTTAATTTAAGTCTCAATATTGTTAACTGTCTATTATGGGAAGGAGCGAGTCAACCCCAACACAAGTATTATTGATTACTTACTGGGGCTGTCTCATTCACATGTGTTTATGTAACTGTTTGAGACACAATAAACAATTTTTTTTTTTTTTTTTTTTTTTTTTTATTTCAAGTAGGCCATTATGCGGCACTTCTGAACGTTAAAATTTAGAAGTAATAAAAATTGATTCTACCGTGCAGTATAATCCGCTTTTGGTATTTAAAAATCAATTAGGTACTTTTAAAAAGTGTATTTGATATTTTAAATGACGCTGAGGTATTTTACCCGACTGCCGAAGGAATGTAATGTGTTTATCAGTCTATTTATGGATGTTTGTTTTTCCTATGTGGCGTTCTAGACACCAAACGCGTAGGCCGATTTTGATGATTCTTGCCTCAAACGATTCGTCTTAAACTTGCGAGTGTCACTGGCTACATTTAAATGAGAACATAGAAAAATTTCGGATTTTGGGCGCCATATTTTGGGGGACAATTTTTTTCCCCGCCCTTCTAAAATATAGGGTTTGAGGTGATGTCAAAAATATATAACACTTGTATGTTTAAATATACTTAATTATAAAAAAAAAATACTGAAAAGTTAAGTAAACAAGAAGAAAATCATGCTGTGCAGTCGGAGGAAACATCTGAATTTGGTCAGTCAGCTTGCGAATATGTATCCCAGTGTATCCTCGTATCCTCCGACTGACGACCGCGTACGTCAAATTGTCAAATATCTTGTCAATTGTCATTTCATTTTTTACGGTTATACACGAAATATCTGTGTAATAATTATGTTTATTACTACGAATTTCACAATGGATAATCGACTGTAATTAGTATTTCATATTTTAAATAAAAATAAGTTAAATACTGTATTTTATATTTCAATTAAAAGACTTACAAAATTATTTGATATAGGTATTTTGACCAGCTCTGATTACTGGGATATCAGTGTCAGTAAAACGTAGCCGATCTGTTCGAATATCTCATTCAAATCCGTACAGCCATTATGGTGTGAAAAGATAATAGAACAATATTTTATTTATTTTCTAATACGTAGATTTACCCAGGATTTAATCTTTATTTGGAAAATAGTTTAGGTAGGTATATCTTTTTCTCAACGCCAGACATACAAAATCTTTATATTTATAATACAATAATAAACCTAGCAAAAATGGGTTGATACATACAGAAATACATGAACAGCAGAAACCTCCGCGAGTCTAGTCTATGGGCTCAGATGGGCACCTAAGTATATCAATATGGCGTATCACAGATAATATATTACTAGTGTGTCCTACTTTGTATTATTTTATTGCGTATCATGCATCCCTCGAGAACTTTTGGCCAAATTAGGTTAATATGATTCGTTCTCAGTAGGTAGATAGATAGACCGAGATGCAGCAATAATACACTGCAAAAATATACAAACCTATGCAGGTGACCATTTTTAATTACTATTTACCAGCAATTAAGCTTTAGAAATAGGTAGCTTACATTTTAATTTGAAAAGTCAAGGCCAACCATAGTCAGTACCTAGTTAATTGTATTATCTAATTGTTTACCTAACAACTGCACTGACCATTAGGTATAGTAGATTAGTAGCCAAGGGCTGTAAGGCATCAATTGCAGGCCGAGATATTTAGGCGCACGAGCGCAGCGAGGGCGCCTGTAGTTCGAGGGTGCAATTGGTGCTTACACCCGAGCTAACTATTCTGCTTTACATCTCGAAAATGAGGTAAGTAGAAAAAACCGGCATTACGAAAATACAACATTTAAAAAAAAAAATAATGAAGTACGAAATTGAGCTTCGATATTTAAAATTGATGACTATTATACTCACACGAAGACAAGGCTGAATAGCAAAGCGACCTCTGGTCATTGGGCTGAATGCATGATGTCTATTACCAGTATGATGGTTAGATGTACGCGAACTTTTTGAGAGAAAGAAGCGTTTTTTTTTAATTACTTACCGCCCTAGGGCTTTTCTAGCTACATTATTACCCTAGAGCGCTAATTAGTCACATACAAGCCCCATTTGGAGGTAATAAGAAACTACTTACCGAACATGAGAGATGTAAAGTATATTTTAAATTAGGTACTTAAGTTTTGTTTTATTTTTTATTTCTCCTCGTAAGTGATTTGTAATCTTTGAGTAATATAGAATTTAAAACCAAGTTTTCTTTATGCAAGCATTATAGATATGTAGAGTAATTTCAAAATTAATTTGTTCTTTAGCAGGAATAGACAGAGTTAATTAGCTCTAATTTGATGATAATAATAAGTAAACAACCAACAAATTAATTGACACCTTACAAATTTAAAACGCATCAAGTTCAAAGGACGGTTTGAATTTTCTCGATACCATCGTTCGTCTAATCTAATAGTATGAGAGGGAAAAAAATATGTTTGTATGGGGTTATCTTACAATGACAGAAAGCTACAGTATCACTGAATTTCATAGGCTACTTTTGGGTTGGCCTAAGTATCCAGCAGCCTTATTGCGTAATGAATTCGGCAAGGCAAAGGGCAAATAGTGTGAACAATCGACCAATCACATGCGAGATGAAAGACGCGATGTAAATTTGCGTCTATGTTCGATTGTTCATACTCTTTGCCATTTTCCTTGCTGAATTCATTAAGCAAAAAGGCTACTGGATCCCATTTAGGGTTGTAAGGAGTTGCTTTTTATAGGGCTTGGCTTTTCCTTTCAAATGACACCCCCCATAACCCTAGCAAATGCATAGTTATTTTTTTTTAAATTTGTGTTTAAAGTTACGTGCAAAGGAAAAGGTGTAATCCCTAGAGGGCACCCCCTTAAAAACTTCAAAATCGGTACCTATCCTGGATACTAATTATTTCCCCTAGTTTTTATCCCAGTAAAAAAATACACGGTTTCTGTGGGATAGGTCACGGGAAAAACAAACACGAAAAATATCAAACAAGTTGAGGACTAATAATTAGTGTCTAACGGCTTCGCAAAATTGATTGAAGCACGAAGTAATGCAGGAGCGTTTTAGTGCTAATCAAATAAGCACTAAACGTTCCTGCGGTATATTTTTGGTCAAACAATAAAACCTTGAAAAGTTCGCAAGCTATTACGAATTGACGATCAAGGTTGATTGCAATAATACCGCACCTTACGACTTTAATATTTGTTTAGACTTTATCGAGTTATGATGGCTACTAAAATACCTATCATTATTATATTTTTGACATTATATGACTGCTGAAATGCATTTGTAAGTGGGTACTTATATTTGAGTACCTAACTACAAAAAAGAAAATCTTTTAGGTACCTATTTTTGTTGTCGTCATCGTCAACCATCATTTTGCATTGTTAATTGCCTAATTTGTAATTTTTTTATCGGTGTCATATAATGGTAGTCAAGTCTCACTGGTAAAATGCCGAACTCGGGGGTGACCCCTCTTAGAGTAAGGTTATTACCCGACTGCCGAAGGAGGGTAATGTGTTTATCAGTCTATGTATGTATGTATGTTTGTTCCTATATGGCGTTCCAGAGACCAAACGCGTGGGCTGATTTTAATGATTCGTACGTCAATCGATCGACCCTGCGAGTGTCACTGGCTACATTAAAATTGGACACTAGAAAAATGACGGATTTTGGGTGCCATATTGTGGGGGCCCAAATCTTCTTTTTCTTCCAACCCCATCGTGTGGGGTATCAAAATAAAGGGTTTTAAGAGGTGATACCTATATGTTTAAATGTACCTAATTCGAAAAAAAAACGAACTAAAATGTTATAAATAAAAAAAGTTAAATCAAAAAACCCGACTGCTTCAAAAGCGAACTAAAAAGACGTAAACGAGGAGAAAATCATGCTGTGCAGGCGGAGGATACACCAGATTTTGGTAAGCCAGCCCGCTAATATGTATCCACCGACTGCACAGCATGATTTTCTCCTCGTTTACGTCTTTTTAGTTCGCTTTTGAAGCAGTCGGGTTTTTTGATTTAACTTTTTTTTTTGTGAGATCGCGTAAGTGACAAGTAAACAAGTCATATACATCTGTCCCTTACACATACTCAAAATAACTTTACTCTAAGAGCTTATGGTCAGCCCCCTGTTTTGTGATAATCGCTAATTTCGGACTATTACTAAAACTCACTTGGTAATCTTAGGTTTTGCTTGTAAATCTTAGAATGTACAATAGATTAGGCTTTTACAATAACATAAACATTGTTGCCTCCTACATGAGGCACTGGGTTTGATTCTCGGACCGGGCAAATTGGTATTGGCACAGATAATATAATAAATACTATCATACAGATACCTCATCCCATACAAAGAAACCGTGCCGACATTCTATACTGATTATTTTTTGTAAATCGATCGCGCTCGGCTCGGTTCCGTTCCACGGCGATAGATAGATCACCATCTTTATCCGTGGAAAGGAACGGAACGGTACCGAACGCGATCGTTGTACAAAAAATAATCAGTATAGAATGTCGGCACGGTTTCTTTGTATGGGATGAGACACTGGTATTGGGTTGTAAAAACCAACCAATATTAAAACCTTGAAAAGTTCGCAAGCTAATAACATTTGACCGTCAAGGTTGATTGCCATACCGCACCTATTATGACTAATTATTTTATTTACTGCCTTTAATTTTGTTTGTGACGTTTAAGATAGCTCAAATTAATGTAAACGTATGTAGGTAATTATACAAAACCTTTTGGTTAATTTTCTTTTTTGTCAACAACCATTTGCATTGTTAATAAGTACCTCGGTTTCATTAATATAAAGGCAATTTGCACAATAGATACCTAACGTAATTTTTGTCGCTGCACGAAATTGCTGGTTTCTTTTTTGTTTTGCCAAAACCTAATTGAATAGGTAGGAAAAACTTTGTAAGCACTGGAATTAACTGACAAGCTTTTAATATTAAGGGCCGGGGTCATGAATTGAGGATATTGAGTTAAAAACGTGTCAAATCCTTCTTTAATGCTAAAGTAGACTTTTAGAACAGAGACGAGTTTGACAAACTTCAAATTACTCATTTAGAAATCGTGAATTAGACACTTCTAACTCGAAATTTTCCTAAGACCATCATGTGATTTTTATCACAATATCACATGCTTATTAGCAACGGATTAACAGTAAAAACGAGATATTAGCTATCAGTGTGGTCTAATGTTGCCTAATCCTTCGAATAAATCTTAATCCTTAGATTGTATATCAGACAACCATTTCATTTTGTCGTTGTCATATTGTTAGAATTAATACAAGTTCCCTCCTTATCAGTCTAAAGTGCAAAATCACACACAATGTGAACACCATGGCAGTGGTGTCTCATCCCATATAAAGAAACTGTGCCGATTACTGTACTGATTATACTTATTATTTTTTGTACATCGATCGCGTTCAGTTCCGTTCCACGGATATATATGGTGATCTATCAATCGCCGTGGAACGGAACCGAACGCGATCGATATACAAAAAATAATCGGTATAATCAGATGAAAAACGCTAGTTACGTCGGCACGGTTTCTTTGTATGGGATGAGGTATCTGTATAGTGTATGCTAGTATTATATTATCTGTAACCATGGTAAGTTGACCTACGGACAGTGACTAAACTTTAAATGACTTTTGGACTTAGTCCGATACTATGACCAGTTGCACACAGCGTTCGACACAGTATGATTTATTACTAAGTAAATAATAACACGGAAATATATGCAACTCAAATATTTTGCTTCCATTTACGTAAGCATTTTAAGTCATGTACCTACGTACTTTCAATTTAGATTAGTACGCCTGCCTAGTACAATGAACTCTTCAATACAACATCAATAAAACTGGGTCTGCTTAATCAAAACATCGGTATCGAGAGGTACCTACATAATATAATTATATGTATGTAGTGTAAGCACGACTCGTACATAAACGATTGTTTCGAGATTGCAACACCGATAAACGAAATAGAAACTCGAAAGGCTACAGGCTTATTAAGTATCTTGTATCGTAAAACAATAGCGATTTATGCGCAATAATTATCGGTGGTTCCTTTTAGAAAAAATTTCAGTGCACCAGTCTTGCCAAGGGGTACCGTGATACCCAGTTACTGGGTTGTGGAGGTCAGATAGGCAGTCGCTCCATGTAAAACACTGGTACTCAGCTGAAACCGGTTAGACAGGAAGCCGACCCCAAAATAGTTGGGAAAAGGCGAGGCAGGCAGGCAGGCAAGTGCATTTGACAAACAGCGAGAGAATTGTGTAGGACCTACCTTAGCTACACCTACACTGTAGGTAATGCCGACTTTTATGACATAAAACGTTTGATCGCGCGATGATTGCCGATTGCAGTTTCTTACGTAATAAGCCTGCCGGTCAAGTGCTATTTTAATACTTGTGCTGAAACTGAGCAATGTTTATTATTTCGTAACATCGTTTCTTTTTCTGTGGAGAACGAATACGATTCAGCTGTTCTGGTAAACATTACGGCAGGTACCTTTTTACTAATTTCTATGGAAATGTGAGTGTGTGTGTGTGGTCTTCACGTAAATAATGCATTTGAAATTAGCTCATTGTGCTTTCGCTTTCAGTAGTTATCTAAAGAATAACTTTAGTCAAGGTAACCATAGAAACTAACTAGAATCAATAAAAGGATGCTGAAGTGGTTGCGGCCAAATTCTTTGATGTCGTCCGGTACCGACTAACCCAGGATATTTACTTAGGCAAATCAAATATTAGCTTAGAAATGTACACGCTCTTAAAATTAAGCAGGGCGGTATGTGTAAGTACCATACAAACCCATCCCATTCCTAGCGATTAGATCATGCAGTATGACGAAATGCGACGTAAAACAACGCAAGTACAAGGTCTTATTGTTTGCACGTTTGTACTAATATGTATACGTGTATATTTACTACCTAGCAGGAAAACGCATAGCTGCTCTGACTGACTGTAACATGACTCGACTTGACACTATATAGCGGAAGGCGACCGGATATTAAGGCGCAGATACCCCTCAGTAGCTGTTTTTATTTTTTTAATTTTCGTAATTAAGTATTTTGCGTTTCCGTAAGTCTTTCCGTGGCATCAACAGTTAGACCGATAGCGCTAGGCTATTTTGATGTCGTAAGTTAAAAAAATTCTAAAGTTGCTTATTTCTTGCCTGTGGATACAGTCGTACCTATGTAGCTTATTTTTGCGTTTTGTGTCACATCTGTTACTTGCATTTTCAGTAATTCGATGATTTGTGGTTGAATCTTTTTATTCAAATCAAAACTGGCAAAATTAAATTAAAGTTTAAAATAATTATGCTATCATATCTAGGATAGTCTGCGGAGTGTGTAAACCCAATTTGTGTCATATTCGTCCAGTGCAAACTGGCATAGGGGTCAGTGTGTAAAAATAGTGCAAAAAAAATATTACAATTTATGAAATTACTATTTCCTTTCTCAGATCACTTACATATCCCTATTAATTAAATTTGTGCCAAATTAGGCCACGCAATTTTAAGATTTTTAATTATTTTGTTTTTCCAAGCTACAAACGCTTCAAAAAAATATTACAATCATTAGAGTTAACATTATCAATATCATAAATGCATGAAAAATCGACATTGTAAATTTGTGTCATTTTCATGCACGATATGTACCTTTATTATGAATAAAACACAAAAACAATGGTAGCGGTCGAAGCGGGCGCAGGAGGCCGGGCGAAGGAGGCCAGGCGGCATACGCATGCACACACGTTCGTTTGGTACGATTTCTTCTTAGATGCGTAGCGTTCATAATATAAATAAATAACATAACTATTATATTGAGTATTGATTGACTCTTGTCTCCGCTACGTAATGAACAAATTTGTAACCTATAGAGATAAAAATAATGACGTGGGAATTTTGTACAAATCATGCGTCTGCAATCTGTCTTACCTACGAATGTTAATGGTCCATGCTTAGAAGACGGTCAATGTGGTCAATTATTTTCTTGTATTTACGCTTCGATTTGCTTCCAATTTGAACCTGAAAGCGGTAGGTAGGTAGATACACCTACCTACCTACCGCTTTTTCGTTAAACTGCTTCTCAATATCCCGTGCCACACTTCGAGTAGGTAGTGTACAGTTAGCAAAACAAATAATACACGAAGTGAAAAAAAAAACTCCAGATATGTGTGGTGATAGTGATTATGTATAGTTTTATTTCATCACGGTCCTTAAAACAAGGACTTTTTTTCGGCTTTTCCGTCATCCCTTACAATGCTCGATTCTATGAACTTTAATAACCCCTTTTTTTAACAATCACTGTATTAACGTCCAGTATGAGACCACATATCGACACCCAATATGAATAACATTGTAACTTTAGTTACACATTGGTTTAACTTTATGTAATCTGTTATCACTGGGCCATCACTGCTCTATGTTCTACGAACGGGAATGGAACGAAACGAGCTAGGCGGAATGAGATCATGTAATTTCATTGCACACTCCCCGAAATGCAGCTGATAAAAAACCGATAAGCTGGCAATGATGTTCAAGGCTCTAGAGCTTTGACTCTACCAGTGCCTCATCGCTGATGAGCTTCTTGGCCGGTTTTTTTATCAACTTAAGTGCATCAAGCTGGTATTTGGCAGATCCGTCCCAGAAATGAGATAAGTACTTCATACATCATCGAACTTGCGCTTGATACAACTTGAAAAACTGTTCTGGCGTGAAGAACCGTCTCACCTTTGCGAGGATCATCATCATCATCATATCAGCCGAATGACGTCTACTGCTGGACATAGGCCTCCCCCAAGCGTCGCCACATTGACCGGTCCCATGCATCTCGTAACCAGCGGATCCCCGCAACCTTCACCAGGTCATCGGTCCACCTGGTGGGAGGCCTTCCAACGTATCGTCTTCCGGTTCGCGGTCGCCATTCCAGAACCTATCTGCCCCATCGGCCATCCGTTCTGCGAGCAATGTGCCCTGCCCACTGCAACTTAAGTTTGGCAATTCTTCGGGCTATGTCGGTAACCCTGGTTCTCTTGCGGATCTTTACATTTCTGATTCGATCACGCAAGGAAACTCCGAGCATACCCCTCTCCTCCTCTTTCTCCTTTGCGAGGATAAAAGTCAAAAGTCAAAAGTCAAATATATTTATTCAATTAGGCCAATAAACGGCACTTTTGAACGTCACATAAATTAAAATTAAAAATTAAAAGTAATAAAAAATAAATTTAAAAGTAATAAAAAAAAAAAAAAATATATAGATAAAAAAAAAAAAAAAAAAAAAAAAAAAAATGATTCTACCGTGCATTCGGAAAGTAGATTGATATGGAGAAGAACGCACAAGAAACTCCATACTTACTCTTTTAAAAAAAAAAAATTGGTGTTTTACAATATTAACATACGTATATACATTAATATATGTGAGGACGATGCACCCAGAATAGCTCTACACGCAGGTATAAAGTATTAAAAAGCATTAACAGGAAAATTAATTAATTTGATAAGTAGGAACATGGTTCTCACATACTTACAAATATTACAAACATAGGTAAAATACCTAATTCAACAACAACGGAACAGTGTGTGAGTCAATTTCCTAAAAAAAAAAAAAAAAAAAATACAATGAATACAATAACTATGAATGGGAATATAAATTAACAAATTTGATTTTGTCTACACCAAAGATTGCCCTATGGAGCAGGACCAGCATGTTTCCAAGCATTCTTATCTTGAATATAATCATCTAATTTGTAATATGCTTGTTTACAAAGGGTGCTTTTAACTAAAGTTTTAAATTTACTTTCATTTAGTTTTAATATATCACAAGGTATTTTGTTATAGAATTTAACACAGTACCCCATGAAAGATGATTGTACTTTAGCTAGTCTGTAAGAAGGCTGATCTAACTTATCTTTATTTCTGGTATTACAATTGTGTCTATCACTGACTTTACTAAAGAGATGTACATTTTTCCTTACATACATAATATTTTCATAAATAAATTGGCAAGAAACTGTCATAATATTAATATTTTTAAACAGTTCCCTAAGAGATTCACGGTGACTTAACTTATATATGGCTCTGACAGCTCTCTTTTGCAATATAAATATGGATTCAATGTCAGCCGCTCGACCCCACAGTAAAATACCGTATGACATTATGCTGTGAAAGTAACTAAAATAGACCCAACTTTATAGCAGCCAGCTGAGCCTTTGCCTCAATGTATGGCCCAAAATTGAGGATCGTGCTAAAAGTTGCGACAAGAAGCTCCGATGGATTCCAAGATGGTCTATTATTGGTACGTTTACACCTCGGAAGGAAGGAGCCGAGTGGAATTAGCTCATTTTAACAGAGAAAAGACACGTCTGGGTTTTAGCAGCATAGAACCTGGCCAAATTGGCATCACCACATTTGGATACTGGCTTCAAGGATAAGCTCAAACGCTCCACCACAGCCTCACAAAGGACAAGTACCTCTCAGCAACAGTGCTGTCGTCTGCATGCCCAAGTTTTTAGCAGATCATTTATATGCAGCAAAAATAACGTTGCTGAGAGTACCAACCCTTGAGGGACCCCAGCATTAATATCCAATTGGTCCAACAAGCACCCATCTATAACCACTCGAATTCTACAATTCAATCACACATACCATCACCAGGCAGACCTAATGAAAGAAGCTTACTAATAAGGATTCCGTGCCAGACCCTATCGAAAGCTTTCGAGTTTTTGAGGGAGACGGCAAGCGCCTCCCTGTGCCTTTCGATTGCCTCACTTCAGATGTGAATGGCATACAACGAGTTCGGCGGCAGCCGTATTGGCAATCACTTAGGATGTCATTAGCTTCTAGGTATGCCAAGAGCTTAATATTAAGCACACGTAGAGGTCTGTAATTGGCCGGATCAGCTCAACTGTCCTTCTTGGAGTTGTACGTTAGCTTACCTACAAGCATTCGACACTTTTCCAGTTTCATACGAAAGGCGAAATAGAAGTGTCAAGATCGTAGACAGTTCGGGCGCATAAGTTTTAAGAACAAGTGTTAGTATACCGTCGGGGTCAGCTTTGTTCAAGTCGAGGTTGCCCAGCACTCTACGAACGTCATTTTGATGGATGCGAATGTTCGACATATATGTCTCAGCAGGAGAAATAAGGGGCCACGCATCACCAGAATGCAGACGCAAAGATTCCGCAAAAAAAGGCAAATAAGTTTGCCTTCTCCTCAGCGAAGTCGGGTTTCAGCAGTGGTGGTAGTGAGGGATGGCAGAAGTTCAACTCAACCGACTTACCCAGGGACCGAAACTCTTTATTACCTACTGGGTAAGACGCAAGTTATGTCCCTATTCGACTGTAGTTATGTGGCATGTTAGTAATGTGGTCGGACCGAGACCTTTGCAACACCTTTTTGCAGGACTTGGCAGCGCTGTTGAAGGCCTTATTTTCCGACATAAGTTAGCCGTTACCCAAGGTGAACTTGTCGACACAGAGTAGCGACACAGATAATATAATCTAGTATTATATACATACAGATGCCTCATCCCATACTAGGAAACCGTGCCGACGTAACTAGCGTTTTTCACCTGATTATACCAATTATTTTTTTGTAAATCGATCGCGTTCGGTGCCTTTCCACGGCGATAGATAGATCACCATCTGTATCCGTATAACGGAACCGAACGCGATTGGTGTACATAAAATAATCAGTATAATCAGTAAAGTACGTCGGCTCGGTTTCTTTGTATGGGATTAGACACCACTGGTATCGGTCTGGATTCTGGACAATTTGCATTGTAACGGTATTTACAATGATTTTCATATTAAACTTAAAATCTGTACATCAAAAATCATATCAAATCAAAAATCATACTTGCAGTAGTTTTATTAAAACTGAGAAAGCAATTAAAATTATTAACATGAAACCTGAAATTGTACAGAACAACTTATGCCTGCAGCTGTTAAACAAAAAAACCTTGCAAAAAAAAAACTGTGTTGAAAACCATGCCATATTGAGTTACTTTGTATTGGGTTATATATTGGGTGTCGATATAACACATTTATTATATTTAGATTATATTCCATTTTAGTCTTTCACGGCTTCATAACTAACTGTTAAGGCCCACTTGCGCAAAATACTTAACTCAGATTAACTCCCAGTTTCCCAGCTTAAAATTATCGGAGAATTAATGTGACAAATTGTCAAACACGCGTTATCTGCTGTGATTGGTTGAAAGAATTTTCAACAGCCAATCACAGCAGATAACGCGTGCTTGACAATTTGTCACATTAATTCTCCGATAATTGTGAGCTGGGAAACTGAGGGTTAGTTGCTAGCACTAGGTTAAATTGACAGTTTGTTATACATTAATGTCAATTTAACCTCGTGTTAGCAACTAATTCTTAGTTAAGTTTTTAGTGCAAGTGTGTATTAATCAATCAAATACATCATAAATAACGTACGCACTTGTTTGTTGCAACTCGCAAAGATCTAATGTAAATAAATATACGCGCCGCGAGTCTGGCTGGCCGGCACCCGCCGCGCGCATTCCCGCGCTTTTCTCCGCGCTCGCCCTTCGTGCGAAGAAGTCTAGTATTTTTTTTTAATAATAAGATTTCGTGGATAAAAACGACACAAATTATGCACAGGGTTTTGTTACACCATAATAATCAAAAACACGTAAACTCTAATAACTTGCATTTTCTTTTGTGGATTTTACAGGGTGTTGTAATAAAAAAATTAAATATCTATAAAAGTCGTGGATGAATTCGACACAAAATATTTTAACCAACAGATATCAGTACTCTAAAACGCGTAACACCTATTTAACCTATTGTAATATTCTTTTGAGCTAGTTGGCCGACATGTTAGGTATTGGTTCAGTATTAGGATTATCGTGGATAGATGTGACACAAAATGCCTAAGTACATCATTTACTACTTCGTTATTATCGTGAAAGTAAAATTTTCATCTCTAATTTTCTTTTCGTCCAATACTGGTCGAAAAGACAAATACCTAAATTTCTACATATGCAAATACCTAAGATGACACAAACTAAGGTATTAGGTTGGGCAAATGGTCTGGAAACTATATGCGAAACACAAACAACTTTAATATTTTTGAAACCTCAAAACCTAGCGCTATCGGTCTAAGTGGGTCCTATCAGAATAACAGCGCAGCGTTATTTTCTTTTTTGGATATCGCTGCATATGCTGGGTAAGGAGCCTTTTTGGTCTCGCACGGGGTTTTAATTTTTATTATTGTTTTATTTTATGCATATTTCTCGTGTCTCCTGTGCGGGTCACAAATAAATATTTTTTCGTCGAGTCGTCGATGCAAGGAAGGGTCTGCGGTCTATAGATGATTGTAAAAGAGATGTGTACGTTTTCCTTTCCATGGTACGTCTATTTGTGGAATGCGGACGGTAAAATAACTCAGTGTATGTAGCCAGTGTAGGGCATTTCAAACAATGCAATTATTTACAATACTTAGGTGCTATACACAACAATGTAATTACCCATGTGAATTGCCAAATGGAAAACATGATTAGCTCTGGATCTGTATCTCGTTGATTGTATTGGTCATTGAGTGGGTAATTGAAAATCATCCAGATTAAAAAGTTGTGTCAGATGTTCAAACAAGTAACATTCTTATGCAACTTTACCTTTTGATTCTTAATAGCATCGACTTGCTTGTTGAGGGCATCGCGTGCAGTTTGTGCGCCTCTGTCTATGAACACGGTGCCCCACAGCCAAGTCGCAGTGCCGAATGGTACGAGGTACTGCAGCGACCGCTTCGAAACCACCGTACACCGAGACATGAGCGGCCAGATAATTGCCAGCGCTAAAAACAAAAATATTCGGGTCAGTATGGCCTTATTGGAATTTAAACTTTTTTCCTGCCTATGTAGTTGATGAATACAGAATTGTTGGCATCTAGCTGTTGCCCGCGACTTCGTCTGCGTAGCATTTGCCCTTCAAATAGCCTGTTTTTTTTATATCGCGTGAGAAATTATTATTTCACCATACAAACTGCCACCCCCCTTTCCACCCTCTTAAGAATGATTGCTGGGAAAAAACTATCCTAAGTACTTCCCAGGGTCTCAAACTATCTCAATACCAAATTGCATCCAAATCTGTTCAGTGGTTTAGGCGTGAAAAAGTAAAAGACAGACAAAGTTACTTTCGCATTTATAGTAATAGTATGGATGTCTTAGAGAAAGAAATACCGTACCTATCTTATTGCATAACATAGCATTATATTCTACCTACTTTCTTATACAGCGAGTTAGCTACCTACCGATCGAACGTAAATATTGATTTCCCATAACAAAAACTACTGATAGGGAATGTTTTATTTGTTGGATCTGAGAATTTGCTTCAACCACTTAAATACGTCATCATTTTGTTTCCAGTAAGACTTGCTTGGACGGTTGTAAAATAAATATCATTCTAGTTAGTCACGACAATATCTTGCAGCTGATTGCCACTTTTATAGAAATGATAACGGTTGGTATTGGATTTAAACGATAATTTAACTCGGAATACAATAGCATGGTCGTCAATTTAATAAAGAATTAAAACCATTTCGTTAACATATTTGACTCAGCTAAAGATTAGGAGAAACTACCACAAAGGTCACCATTAATCTCTCCAGACTTTTAGAAACACAGAGCCTTCGGGAGGTGGATATATCCCCCGCTTTCGCTCATGGAAAGAATGGCAACTAAAGGTGCACTGTAGGGATTTAGTGAAGAGTTCGACCTCATCTATACTAATAATATAAAGCTGAAGAGTTTGTTTGTTTGAACGCGCTAATCTCAGGCACTACTGGTTGGAATTAAAAAAAATATTTGTGTGTTGGATAGTCCATTTATCGACGAAGGTTATAGGCTATGTAACATCACGCTACGACCAATAGGAGCGGAGCATAAATGAAAAATGTTGCAAAAACGAGAACAAAAATCCTCTTTGTGAGCTTCCGTTGCGTGCGCTGCGTAAGCGGTTAAAGTTACGCAACATTCATTTAAGTAGGATAAGTAGGTTAGTTGACGGGAGCGAAGGTGAATGGGACAGCTAGTACCATATAAGTAACCCTTCGGTTTCCTTGAATCCGACCATATCATCGCTTACCATCAGAGGCCTTAGTGCGAGTTTTTACTCACGGTCAATCGCGTTAACGTAAACGTCAATTTGTATGGAAACTGGATAAGCGCCGTCTGGGGACGGTAAGGAGAAACCTCTTTTTTGTATACATTTTGACATAAGAGATCGTTTACGTAACACGAGTGAGCGTGAGTCACGCGTGAGTAAAAACTCGCACTAAGGCCACCGGTGACATAGTGATAAAGCGCGAGCCTATAGACAATAAAAAAGAACAAGGCTATCGCTATCCATGAAGATTATCGCGTAAAAAAGATAGTTTAAAAGGTTACGTTCCCTCGCTGTCTCATATCTATACTAAAATTATAAAGAGGAAAGATTTGTATTTTTGTATGTAACGAATAAACTTAAAAACTAATGGACCGATTTCAAAAATTCTTTCACCGTTGGGCAGCTACACTAACCCCAGGTGACATAGGCTACTTTTTATCCCTGTATTCCCACGGGAACGGGCACTACGCGGGAGAAAACGCGAGGTGTCCGCTAGTTCTGTATCAGCGACCACAAAGCCCCAGTACAAATACTAGGTATCGATATTTATACAAATATCGATACCTCCCTGGTTTTATTTAAACCTATCCCATTCTTAATGAGGCGTATGACCTTGGTAAGGGACCAATCAGAGCCCAGTCGTCCCGTTCCTCATACCTCAGCTAGATGACAGAATTGTTTTGATGTATTAGATCAAACAATAGGCGTCTAAGTAGCTATGTGGTCGATGTTCTGTATATACATCATAATCTGCCTAGCCTTTTCCCAATTATTGTTGGGGTCGGCGTCGGCTTCTGTACATACAATAGTGCAGTAATTGGGATCGTTGGTTAAATTTCACAAGATCTTTGTCCGACACAATGCCTAAATGACAATGATGTCTTCAATGACCCCGGCTTTGCATGAAAAGGTATGACACAGCGGTTGATTTATTTACCAACGTCATTAGGTTACGATAAAAGTCATTAACATTTTTTCGATAAAAATAATGAAGGGAACAGGTGCACCAGAATAAGCAGCTACTTTTATCTTTTAATATCAATTTCGTTGCTTTCTTATCAGGGATAAACATAACGGAGTGAGTAGGTAGAGCTCGTAAATATAAGATAATACCAGGCCCCTCAGAAAGTATTGCGAAAAAAAGTTTTTATATATGGGAGACTGGCCAGTTATAATGTTTTTCGAAAATATGATTATTTATAAGTAAAAATAAGTAAGTTCCAATTTCAAAATTTCCCTCCACATTTTTTGCGAGTTAATTCAAAGTATTGTGTCTCACTGAAATATGGATCTGCGCCGGGAACATTTTAGAGCTATGATTTTATACGATTTCAAGTGTCGCCTGAAACCGGATGAATCGTACGATAGACTTCAAATGGCATTCATGGATGAAGGCCCTTCCAAGGCAACCGTGTATCGTTGGTATAACGAATTCAAGCGCGGTCGACCAACTTTGGGGGATGACGAAAGAAGCGGTCGCCCTTTGACGGCTGTTACCGAAGAAAACGTGCTAGCAGTGAAAAATTTAATCCAAGACAATAGGCGAATTACATATCAGGAGATTCAACACATATTGAAGATTGGATCGGGAAGCGTTCACGAGATTCTACACAGCCATCTTCGCGTGAGGAGGATAGTATCACGCTGGGTGCCGCACAACCTCACCGATGCTCAGAAGCAGGCCCGGGTGGAATGGTGCCGTGATATGCTTAACAAATTTGAAGCAGGCTCGTCTCGGCGTGTTTACGACATCGTTACAGGTGATGAGTCCTGGATTTATCAATACGACCCAGAAACCAAGCGCCAGTCGACTGTTTGGGTGTTTCAAAATGAGCCAACGCCTACCAAAGTGAAGCGATCTAGAAGCGGGGGTAAGATTTTGATCGCTAGCTTTTTTAATTTGACTGGCCACTTGGTATCAATTCCCTTACGGGATCAAAGAAGCATTAATGCCGAATGGTATACTACCAAATGTTTGCCAGAAGTTTTCTCTGTTATAAGCAACAAGCGACCAAACACAGGGCTCCGCGGGCTACTGCTCCACCACGACAATGCACCTGCGCACACCGCACTCAAAACGAGGGACTTCCTGGACAGCACGCCAGTCAAACTCCTGGGTCACCCTCCTTACAGCCCTGATCTAGCACCGTGTGACTTCTTTTTATTCCCAAAAATAAAAAATCAGCTCAAAGGGATACAATTTTCGTCGCCGGAAGATGCGCTGGCTGCGTTCGAGCAGGCTGTAAACGAGGTGTCTGCGGCGGACTGGAAAAAGTGTTTTGAAAACTGGTTTAGGCGCATGAATCTTTGTATAGAGGCTGGTGGAAAGTACTATGAAAAGATTTAATAAAAATATATGTACGTATAGAACAATTTTTTTTAGTTTCGCAAAACTTTCTGAGTGTCCCACGTACCTACTAGGTTACAGAGGGATTAGGTGACAACGGAAAATTAACATTATTTTGTAATTAACCTTGCAATCTAGCTCAAAACAGCACGTGAATGTTATCTCTTTTTTTTTGAGTAAAAACGGGAGCCTATTACTAAGACTACACAATCCGTCTGTCTGTCTGTTTGTCACCAGGCCGAACCGACATGAACCTTAATAGCGATACAGTTGAAATTTTCACAGAGATGTATTTCTGTTGTCGCTATAACAGCAATACTATAAACAGAATAAAATAAACATTTTAGTGAGACTCCCATACAACAAACGTGATTTTTTGCGATAATGGTACGGAACCCTTCGTGCGCAAGTCCGACTCGCACTTGACCAGTTTTTCTTCTGTGAAGTATAAAATATATAAGATTGTATAAGCTATTATATTTAACTACCAAAATTTTACTAGATCGAAATCTTTTTCAATTGTATGCGTAATTTTATCTAAATTAGCCATAAAATTGTATGCATAATAGATACTCCGTACTCACTTAATATAAAGAAGATTTGTTTTCTTTTGCACATATCATTAATTTTAAGTAGGAGGTAGCCTATAAATTATTTGCGTTAAAATCTGATACATTATCAGATTCACCAATTTTACTTTATGTAGATGTTACTTTATAATAAACATTGTTTGCTCTGTAATATTATAATTGCAATATTTTTTATACCTTTTGTTTATGTATCGTAATTGTCAAGGCCTAGTATACTACTGTATTATGTTTCAGTGTCTTTTTATTATGTAGCGCAAGGCTGCCTAATAAATCTTGCCTATTAAATCTTGTTGCAGACACGAATACGTGGTAGAAGACTATCTATAGTATTCTATAGGTACCCTATATCCAACTTAGTGTAGCATAGCATATCAAACATACCGCGACAGTGGGCAGCTTTGCTCCGCTGATCAACGTTGGCCATTACGGCCTAAAAAAACGTGTTTAAGACCACAGAACAGATAAAAGAGATTATCTGTTCTGTGTTTAAGACAATACAATTACATAAGAATGCGTTACCTAACTGTAACCTAACTAAAATCATAAACATTAGCACCTATATAGGTACCATAAATATGGATCGCAGTAAAACCTGTGTTAAAAAAAAAAAAAAAAAACAAAATTTATTTATTCAATTAGGCCATTAAGCGGCACTTTCGAACGTCAAAAAAAAAAATTGAATCTAATACTACACCTACCTCCAGTTTCCCAGCCCAAAATCATCGGCGAACCAATGCGACAAACTGCCAAGCAAGCGCTATCCGCTGCGATTGGCTGTTGAAAATTCATTCAACCAATCACAGCCCACAACGCGCGCCCGACAACCCGCCACACCAACCCCCCGACAATTCCGAGCTGGGAAACCGGGGGCAATTGATTCTACCGTCCATTCGGAAATGTAGCTTGTTGTGGAGAAGAATGGACAAGAAACTCCACACATACTCTTTTACAAAAAATGTGTGTCTTGTCCAATCAATGAAGCCTGCTGTTTGTATTCAATATCAATCATATTTATTTCACCGACTGCTACCTACAAGATGTTCCTGTATTATCAACTTCATATCAATATATTTTGTAAACATGCAGAACGTTTATAATCACGTGTACCCACAGTGTGAGATCTTATTTATGTAGGAGGACGACATATCGGTAGATATATTCATCATGTACTTAATCGACAAACTGTCAATACGTACAACAATATATACATCCCATTTGGATACAACGTATGATATTATATAAATATAATTAGGTCAAATGCATATTGCACTGAGATTTAAATAACACGACTGAACTCCTCATGCATTGTTTACGTAAATAGAGTAGGTACATAGACTTCTTCTTTCATATAGTTTCAACCATTCAGATTTTGTCCGACCAGAATGCAGCTACTCGGACAGTTCTGTCATTGGCTACGTTCAAATCCTATAAGGTACAGGTAATCGGGCATGAAGGGCTGACAAGGAGGTGAGGCCATATCTTGCGAAGGAGCCCAACACTGGCACTGTGTTTTAGATGGGTCTATGATACTCCATTTGGCCAGGTTGTTTCTACAGCGGCCATCAGCCTGGGACCGCAATGGGTTTAGGGATTTCCAGAATGGTCACTGCAGTTCGTTTCCAGGGGACAAATGCTCTGCCAGAGTACTGAAGTGTGGAGGAGTAGAGTGTGTATGTTTCCATAATTCACATCTCTCGTCAGTTGAGCTGGCTTTCGAGAAGGTCGTAGACATACACTTAAAAGTTAGGTATCCTACTACAATCGATAGAACGTAACGAACGTAACGCTCAACACAGATTTCTGTAACTATGGATGGATACAGATGTACAGGAAACATTACTCTGATAGTTTCCGATGCGGTCATTGTAATGATCGTAATTATCTAAATTGCTGTACTTTAGACCTTATTTGTCAAAAAACTAGTGAATATTACGAAATTGCTATAGATAAGGATCGGAAAATTATAATAATATGTATACCTACCTAGCCAAGCACCTACTATGGCTAAAATTACCTAAAAGACCAGCTAAGTCTAAATAAACAGGGAACCACTCCATGAAAGACATTTCCTGACATTTCCTTTATTTTTTTTCGGTAATGCGTAAATAATTTAGAAAGGGTACGTCCTCCACCCTATGAGATGAATTCACTTAAGAACCCTTTCGACCCTCTGCAGCAGAAGGACAGATAAGCAAAATCCCGGAAAAGCAAAATCCCGGAATAGCAAAATCCCAGATTAGCAGAAGGACAGATTTGCATTAAGGCAGAAGTACACAGAAAACAAAAATAAAATTGAATAGTTACTATTGGTAAAATTTTATTTGAAAGTAGTATTTTTTATTATTTGAAAGCTAAAAGTATTTTCAAAGCGCTTTGTGTCTATGGGTGGGCTATCCGCCATGTACAGATGGCGCATTGCCGTACGTCTTGTTGTCCGATGATGGAAAGGGCTAGGCAGAATCAAATTGCACACCCCCCGAAATGTGACCGATAGAAAACCGACAGGCTGGCAACTCGTCGTCGGTGTTCAAGGCTCTGGAGCTTTGAGTCGACCAGCGCATCGTTGCCGATCAGTCTCTTGGCCTTTCTGTCAATCGACTCAAGTGCATCAAGTTGGTATTTGGCAGATCCGTCCCAGATGTCAAAGCAGTACTCCATGCATGACCTTTAGATATACAGCAAAGAGGTCACAAATTGATAATAAGGTTACTAGGATTTGTAACTTTTTTGACGGCGACAGTACATTATCTTTGCCATTATGCAAATCTGTCCTTATGCTAATCTGGGATTTTGCTATTCCGGGATTTTGCTTATCTGTCCTTCTGCTGCAGAGGGCGTTTCGAGTGTATTGCGCAATATGAAAGACATTATTTTAAAGGTGTCGGTCATCGTTACCTAATACTATAGGTATTTAAATAGAATCGAAGAAAAAGATAGCTTACTCTTCTAAAATTTAGAATAGGAATGGAGAGGGCGTACCACAGAAAATGGACTCGAACATTTATTTTTATTGGCACAGCTGACCAGAGAAATTCAAATAAGCTGGATACAACTACTATCATCATATTGTGCCGAGTCGTACCTGCTATCAAGTAATCACTCATTGATTTGCATTCAATAAGCGTGCTGCATATTGTGTCGCAATTAACCAAGCAAGACCTTTCTCACGGAAAATGTATAGTACTTTAAAATCGAAATTGGAACAGCACGTTGTTGAAAATCAAACAACGTAGTGTCATAAACGGTTTTAGTTCAGTACACTAGAAACGAAAATCGCTTGATGTGGCAGAAAAGAAAAGCTGTGATACTGTTTTTACCCGACTGCCTCATTAATCTAAGACTTACTAGTTTATAATATGTGAGAGAACTAGGAAAAGTGAAATTTTGGTTTAAACGAGGCGAGTGATATATTTAAGGCATTTGGAGTGCCATTGGGTAACGTAAAAAGAAGTTAAATTGATTAATTTTGAAATTAAAATTGACATATCTAGTTCAATTATATTTTGAAAATATGAATAAAATGTAGTTGGCGACTTCACAAAAAAAAATATGTTCCCTAAAACAATTTTTTTTACGTTCATAGTTTGGGAGAAAATAAATAAAAGCGAGCCTATAAACGCTAAAATGAAAATAGGGCTACTTTGATACCCCCATTGTTTTTTCATTGCAATATAACCCAATTTAAAAAGTATTTTTAACGAATTCACACTGTACAATTCAAAATATTTTTTCTACAACAAGTAAACTAATTCTTGCGCTGAGGTTGATGCAAAACATGGCTGACATTATGTCAGTGTTGATTTAGAAAAGAAAATTGAGGTGCGTTCTTTTTTCACGGAGTTAGCTTTAAAAACCTAAAAAAAACTAAGTTATCATCAATGTTACCCCAGATCTCAATGTAACCCTGTTTCACCGGTAATACTGATAATGTTGGGCATCTGTACCTACCTATATAGTTTCTTATAGAACTTGCCCTACATGATCTAGAATCATTTGACTTCAGAGGTTTCAGACCCGCGGCCTAAATGGCGTTAGTGAATGCCGCTTTTCGAAAGAGTCCAATATTATTTTGCAATATCTAATTATCTAAAGAGAATTTGTCAAACTCTTTCATGGGGTCAATCCATTGCATTGCCAAATTCACGATACATAATCCTATTAAAAAGTTTGGCATTTACCTTCAAACTAAACAAGATATGCAACTACAAACAGTACATACCGTATAAATCCAGGCTGCTTTGGTGGTTAAGTAGCACCACCGCTCCCCGACTGTTATCCACATTCTCCAGTCCTCTAACTTTCCATCGAAGCCCGAGTATCTTCGCAAAACATCTTAGGAAAAATGCTGGTATTCTGGAAAAAATATAGTATCCGTTTAAAGAAAATACAACAAACTAAAAATAAACGTGTGGCTGTATTCCGTCAGGGTACTATCAGCATGTATCTACCAACAGCTGGGCAAACACCTCTATTGATGACTACCAGCAGTTTTAGTATTGGATCTGACTCAAAATCTATCAAGCCTGAAGTTTTAACTGACCTAAAATCACCGGCCAAATTACGAAATTGTTCAAACCAAGAATAATTATTTTGATTATGACATCGCTTGTGAATCTTATAAGATAATTATTGAAAAATATTCCCTAAGGTTACATACACTAGTCGAAAATTCTTCCATACAAACTTAGTCTAGCGATTACTCCAATGTTTGACGATGTACGTTCAAAATTAAAAATGATATCAATTTGTCTCATCATTAACTAGCCTTGTGTGGAAACAAAAAATATATATTTGAAATTAATGAGCGTCGAAAGTTCCATATTTCAACACTAATTTTAACGCATCTTTGGGCAGAAATAAATACCATAAGAAGAAGGAAATTTATGCAAAACGGCCTTAATAAAGGGATATATTAGTAATTCAACAATGCAAAAAAAAAGGGAAAAAGGCGTGAGTTTATGTATGTATATAAGTCAACAATGCAAATAATTTTATTTTGAAAATATACATTTAGTCGTTTTTTCATGATATCTAAACACCCAAAGGTCTGTTTATTTAATTTTGCGCGCTCGTTTACGTCCTAAATCATCGTCCATATCGATACAAATTTGCAAAAGTGCTAATTCGTATGCGAACTAGCTTCTTACTGCTCATCACAGCATCTATCTCTTTCGCACGTGTTTTGCTGGATGAGATAGCATACCTCGCGCACAAAATAGTTCGTGCCGTCGACTAGGGGAACCTTAACTATGATGAACAGCCACAGAGTAGCTAATTATATTATGACATGCACTCTTATCTATGTAATTACCATATTTGAATGCCTTCACGTTTGTTTAGTTGCACTAATTGACATGTGAACGTTTGCTACAATTTGCATATCAATTCCGGTTTGCGATAATGCCTATAGATTAAGCATTGCACGTGTGTATTATGGAAAATTTGATAACTAATTTACCACAAGTAGGTACCTAGGTATTAGGTAGATCACGTAAAGTTTAAACGAACTACATAATTTCATAATAGGTAATAGTAAGGTCTACTTATATGGAATCTGCGATTCGATGCCCTCAAAATTATCCAAGACATGACAGATTTCTGTTTATTGTTAAATCTCATGCCTACATACTTTGTAGATGTTACCTACATCATTAGTTATATACATTTGTATAAACTTGGCGTCCCTTATCTACACTCTCGCGCGAGAGCAAGAGGAAAAGCTGTACATTGAGTTTTTAAACAAAATACTTCATGATTGAACTCAGTACTGAGAGCAAATGTACATCATCCTCGCAGCCTCTTTTTTCTTCCAATCACATCGTGTGGGGTATCAAAATAAAGGGTTTTAAGAGGTGATTTCAATAAATACATTTATGTTATAACACTTATAAGTTTAAATATAACTAGTAAATTAGAAAAAGATTAATAAAAAAAGTAAATTAAAAAAAATTAAAAACCCGACTGCTTAACAAGCGAACCAAAAAGACGTAAACAAGAAGAAAATCATGCTGTACAGTCGGAGGATACATCTGGTTTTGTTTAGCCAGCTCGCAAAAATGTATCGTCCGACAGCACAGTATGATTTTCTTCTTGTTTACGTCTTTTTGGTCCGTTTTTTACTAACGAAAGAACTTCTATCTGAAATTATTTTTTATAAAACTGAAAATCAGTTTTATCTAATTTTATACTTCATTTTATAATTATCGCTTATTGGTTCAGTCCGAAAGTAAGGTTTGAACAAGGAAAAAGAAAAAAAGCCTTGAACTCAATGATTTCAAAAATTACGCAAGTAATATATATGTCAATGCTTGAACTACATACTGCTAGTGGAACCTAATTACACAATCATAATCCAAAAACGTTTAAATACCTTTTGTTTTAACATGTCACGTCTAAGTAGGTGTGCATTGTATCTAAATACCTACCCGGATACATCGGGCTCAAACGCATACGCAATCACGTTTGACAATGCTATTATGAAATAATATTAAATAAATATGTACCTATCACCGTCTTGATAAGTGCAATTTGTTACCAGACATAGAAGTTGACAAAGATTATAAGTCTAGTAGTCTCAGGGTTGTTGCGAACATCAGGATCAGTATCCGCGGAACTACAGCATCATTTTCAATATCAGCGTCAGCATCAGCATTGATAGATGTTGATATTAAGGTTACACTAGTCGAAAATTCTTCCATACAAACGTAGTCTAGCGATTACTCCACTGTTTGACGATGTACGTTCAAAATTAAAATTATATCAATTTGTCTCATCATTATCTAGCCCTATATGGAAACAAAAAAGTAAAAAAATATATATATATTTGAAAGTTTTGAGCGTCCAAAGTTCCATATTTCAACACAAATTTTAACGCATCTTTGGGCGGAAATAAATACCATAAGAAGAAGGAAAATTGCAAAACGGCTTCGATACAGGGATAGATTAGTAATTCAACAATGCGAATAATTTTATTTTGAAAATATACATTATTCGTTTTTCATGATGTCTTCGTATTTGCGGGCTGGCTGACCAAAACCAAATGTATCCTCTGACTGCACAGCATGATTTTCTTCTGGTTTACGTCATTATAGATTGCTTCTTAAGCAGTCAGGATTTTTGTTTTTTTGTATTAACGCTTTTTAACTATAATTTTTTTTCGAATTAGGTACATACCAGGCCCCTCAGAAAGTATTGCGAAAAAAAGTTTTTATATATGGGAGACTGGCCAGTTATAATGTTTTTCGAAAATATGATTATTTATAAGTAAAAATAAGTAAGTTCCAATTTCAAAATTTCCCTCCACATTTTTTGCGAGTTAATTCAAAGTATTGTGTCTCACTGAAATATGGATCTGCGCCGGGAACATTTTAGAGCTATGATTTTATACGATTTCAAGTGTCGCCTGAAACCGGATGAATCGTACGATAGACTTCAAATGGCATTCATGGATGAAGGCCCTTCCAAGGCAACCGTGTATCGTTGGTATAACGAATTCAAGCGCGGTCGACCAACTTTGGGGGATGACGAAAGAAGCGGTCGCCCTTTGACGGCTGTTACCGAAGAAAACGTGCTAGCAGTGAAAAATTTAATCCAAGACAATAGGCGAATTACATATCAGGAGATTCAACACATATTGAAGATTGGATCGGGAAGCGTTCACGAGATTCTACACAGCCATCTTCGCGTGAGGAGGATAGTATCACGCTGGGTGCCGCACAACCTCACCGATGCTCAGAAGCAGGCCCGGGTGGAATGGTGCCGTGATATGCTTAACAAATTTGAAGCAGGCTCGTCTCGGCGTGTTTACGACATCGTTACAGGTGATGAGTCCTGGATTTATCAATACGACCCAGAAACCAAGCGCCAGTCGACTGTTTGGGTGTTTCAAAATGAGCCAACGCCTACCAAAGTGAAGCGATCTAGAAGCGGGGGTAAGATTTTGATCGCTAGCTTTTTTAATTTGACTGGCCACTTGGTATCAATTCCCTTACGGGATCAAAGAAGCATTAATGCCGAATGGTATACTACCAAATGTTTGCCAGAAGTTTTCTCTGTTATAAGCAACAAGCGACCAAACACAGGGCTCCGCGGGCTACTGCTCCACCACGACAATGCACCTGCGCACACCGCACTCAAAACGAGGGACTTCCTGGACAGCACGCCAGTCAAACTCCTGGGTCACCCTCCTTACAGCCCTGATCTAGCACCGTGTGACTTCTTTTTATTCCCAAAAATAAAAAATCAGCTCAAAGGGATACAATTTTCGTCGCCGGAAGATGCGCTGGCTGCGTTCGAGCAGGCTGTAAACGAGGTGTCTGCGGCGGACTGGAAAAAGTGTTTTGAAAACTGGTTTAGGCGCATGAATCTTTGTATAGAGGCTGGTGGAAAGTACTTTGAAAAGATTTAATAAAAATATATGTACGTATAGAACAATTTTTTTTAGTTTCGCAAAACTTTCTGAGTGTCCCACGTATAAACACATAAGTATTATATATTATTGAAATCACCTCTAAAACCCTTTATTTTGTTGCCGCATAAGAGATGCATATGCAAAAAAAAATTTGGCTCTCTCAACTCTCTCTCTCACTCGTCTTTTTAGTTCAGATTTTTGTTTTTTTGAATTAACCTTATATTTTGGTTGCGAGTTTTGACCAATCACGCGCTGATAGCGACTGTAAACAAACACACACTAAACTAATCTCATCATTACTATAGGTATTTATTACGTTACGATAAGTCGTTGCGGATGAAACCGCAGATATTTTTTTTCGTTAATTGTTTGAAATTTGATAATGGTGCCCATTAAATTAGTGAATCAAGAAACCACCAACTGTATTCTGTAACTTATGTTAAAAGGATTGTTCATA
Source organism: Orthosia gothica (assembly GCA_949775005.1). Classification (NCBI taxonomy): domain Eukaryota; kingdom Metazoa; phylum Arthropoda; class Insecta; order Lepidoptera; family Noctuidae; genus Orthosia; species Orthosia gothica. The sequence goes on along the minus strand of OX459048.1, from coordinate 12,588,690 downwards.
TTAAAATCACTTGAAGAGCAAACATTGTGATGAGTTTGAAATGTTTTTTAAATATACATCAGCAACAACCCTGATCTATAAATCTGAGACCTATAAGGTCTACTTTTTATTTATTTTTTACTTTCGTATTGACTACGTTAACATATTCATCTTTTTTAAACCTTCGATGTTTATTTAGTTGGTTTGACAACTTCCTCTATCTTATTGCGTTATCATAAACGAACAACATTATCTTAATACAACAAAAAATTGAGAAAACTCCATTGCATAGCGATAAGTGATGTTCTCCATAAGACGTAGCGTCTGCGCCTATGGAAGTGCTACGCCACGTAGCGTCTGCGCCTTTGGAGGTGCTACGCCGCGTAGACGCTGTGTCTACGGAGGCCTACGAAGCGCCTATGAATCCTCCAAGCGAAGTCAATGCCTACGCCGATGTTTTCTGAATTTGGCGGACTTACCTAATTCAGTAAAAATCGGCGTAGGCAAGAGGTAGCGTCTGCGCCTATGCAAGTGCTACGCCACGTAGTGTCGGCGCATACACAAGTGCTACGCCGCGTGGACGCTGCGTCTACGGAGGCCTACGAAGCATCTACGAATCCTCTACGCGAGGTCAATGCCTACGCCGTTTTTTCCTGAATTTGGCGGACTAGCCTAAGATTTGATTAGTGTTATCTGGCTTGCAGATACCAGTAAATTCTCATTTCTCATATTCGGAAAGTTGTGTTTGTTTAATCCGAGTAGCGGGTGGAAGACGCTGCTCCACCTTTGAGCGGGCAAGACTCATAGTAATTACTCTTATACTATTTGGAAAGAGTATGTTTATTTATTTAAGCGACTTTGACCTTTATCAAAAGGTCTACGTCAAAAACCAAGCTATATTATTTTTTAGACTTGGATACAAGTCTATTTGCCTATCATTAATTGAAAGTTAAGTACTTGCATAGGCGCAGACGCTACCTCTTGCCTACGCCGATGTTTTCTGAATTTGGCGGACTTGCCTAATTCAGTAAAAATCGGCGTAGGCAAGAGGTAGCGTCTGCGCCTATGCAAGTGCTACGCCACGTAGTGTCGGCGCATACACAAGTGCTACGCCGCGTGGACGCTGCGTCTACGGAGGCCTACGAAGCATCTACGAATCCTCTACGCGAGGTCAATGCCTACGCCGTTTTTTCCTGAATTTGGCGGACTAGCCTAAGATTTGATTAGTGTTATCTGGCTTGCAGATACCAGTAAATTCTCATTTCTCATATTCGGAAAGTTGTGTTTGTTTAATCCGAGTAGCGGGTGGAAGACGCTGCTCCACCTTTGAGCGGGCAAGACTCATAGTAATTACTCTTATACTATTTGGAAAGAGTATGTTTATTTATTTAAGCGACTTTGACCTTTATCAAAAGGTCTACGTCAAAAACCAAGCTATATTATTTTTTAGACTTGGATACAAGTCTATTTGCCTATCATTAATTGAAAGTTAAGTAATTTTCATTTATTTCTACTACACTACAGTATTCTTACCTACCTACAAGGACACCTAGACTTAGACATAAACTGTATTGTTAAATAATATACTCCTTTTTATTATAATAACAAATACAATACTGTTATAATTACTACAGTCACTACTTGACAATTGGCAGAATATGTGTAAAATGTCAAAACACTAAGGTTAATGCGAGTTATCGAAAAAATCAATTAACTTTCATTGATAATGATTTTGGTTAGCCGTGGTAAACCAGTTATAAGTTACATAATGTCAATTAATAGAAATTCTTTCGCATGTAACTAACTTTGAGACATTCAAATTTAAGTCAGCTAAGATTTCGCCATTATCTTTACGCCCCAATTCACCTCAACCAACCAGTTCAAGGAAGTCTACGCCATGGATTCCACAGTCTAATCAAATACCAGAGTCTCCTACTTTTACAGACATTCAGCACAGCCAAATTTGTCATAATTTATATCAAACAGCGTAAATATTCCAAACAAAAATTTTACTTTGTATTTCACAAATTTTGTACCTGCCCAATAAATTTTTAAATATGTACTACAAATGTTATTATTATAAATAAATATTTTAGATAAACTATTTTTTTTACTTTCCTTAGGTATATTCGAAATTAAAAGTACGAGTGTTTACCACGGGTGAAAGTCACCAATGCCTACTCGGACTATATATAGCGTCCAAATATCTCGTATAGGAATTGATTCCTTTCGACCCTTGTACAACAATCTATATAGTATAGTAACTATACAATAAAATTACACGCAATAGATACTAAGCCAATAATATTTATCAATAAATATGCGATATGTTATTTGTTTGTAGACGTTAATAAACTTTAACCTATTCGATCTTCTCATAACTTCTTATAGGGTTTATAGGTCATCGCCATAGGAAAAAACATCCTAGTTGTAATCTTCATCTCCATATAGACATGCCTATCTTTTTCAATCTTAATTACCTAAACAATTTGTTGTAGGTACCTATAATGCAAACTTACAATAATGACAATTATTTGTGTAGTTAAATAAATATATGTTGATTTATCAAAAAACTTTTTAACAAACCGACTATGGGACCAAACGGGAAATATACCCTTTCAAACAAAAGGAGAATTTTCCAAATCCGGTCCAGGCGGCTCTGAGTAATCGGTGTACATACACAAATCGAATAGAGAAACTTCTCCTTTTTGGGAAGACGGTTAAAAATAGTTTAACCTGGGCTCACAATATGTCACACTACATGAGTGCAGTGTTCTTCAATTACCTCTACCTACCAACCTACTTAAGGCACGTATTTATTAATCTTAAGTACAATTTAACGATGACAGACTATGGTAGACGATGTTTTTTTAGGGTTTCGTACCTCGAAAGGAAAAAACGGAACCATAAAGAATTACTTTGTTGTCCGTCCGTCTGTCTGTCATGGCCCTTTTTCACAGGAACGCGTGGAGGTATCAAGCTGAGATTTATATCAAATACTCAGGTCCACTGTACCTTAAAGCTGTGAAAAAATCAAATCTTCTAAGCCAACGCAATCAAAAGATACAGCCGTTTATGCCGCAAATTTTCGACACTCGCAAGAGAATCAAAACCTACAGGGTACTTCCCGTGAACTCAGAATCTTGAAATTTGGTACCAAGTAACGTCTCATAGCACAGAGGAAAAATTGCGAAAACCGTATTTTTTTTTTGTTAAGTACGTGATAGAAAAAAATACAAAAAACCGACCAACCACCGGCCGGCCGGCCACTTTTACTTATATACCTACTGGTTTGTCCGGAACCCTCGGGCCTATTTTTTTAATTGTCAGCGCATCTTACGTAACTGCATGGGAATGTGACGTATGCACCTATTTATATTAAAGACGACTACCATTCTGACACGAGCTATATTTAGTCTGTTTACTGGGTCTAAGATTACAGGGTACCAATATAAATAGGTAGGTACTGCCACAAAGATGTTAATACGACCATTAGGACACAAAATTCAAAAGCGATTATTAAGTGGAAACGTATTGATAGAAATTATATACTCTTACGAAGTGCAGTATTGCCGAAAATACATTATTATGCAATATGACTTTTCTCAAAGTGAGATACAATAATTATTTCACAAGAAAATATTTTGTATGTTGCATTTATGTAATAATTGTGTAAAGTTTTTATGATAGTGACTGTACCTACATTAATACATTCTTTTAAAATGAAAATTTGTCTTGAACTTGAGAGACCTCGATTGTCAAGCCGTTTTTCATAAGTAAATACTGAAATAATTTCGAAACGCTGTATTTGATTTGCTGAATAATAAGAAAAACGAAGGGTTCCGTACCATTATCGCAAAAACGGCAAAATATCACGTTTGTTGTATGGGAACTTAAAATTACCCACTTAAATTTATTTTATGCTGTTTTTATTATTTGTTTTTATAGCGGCAACAGAAATAATTATATTATCTGTGAAATTTCAACTGTCTAGCTATCACGGTTCATGAGATAGGTACAGCCTGGTGACAGAGGAACATACAGACAGATGGACAGACGGATCGTGGAGTCCCGTTTTAGCCTTTGGGTACGGAACCCTAAAAAAGCTACCTACTGTGCTACTACTACACATGAAATACTAACAATGAAAAAGTATTATCTTATCAAGATCTTTAACATAAGAATTCTATACTGTTTTACTACATGTGTACCTATCTAAGTAGCTTGTAGGTATTTCGTAAAATATGAATGACACACATTTTGAATAGTCTAAGATCCCGTTATAAAACGACCTTCACCGAGATGCTTATTTAATGAAACGTATTTTATATTTAATTTAATATGTCAATAAATATAATCCATATGGGTTGCCTAGCAAATTTCAGTCCAGAGTATGTTTAATTAATAATTAAAAAATATATTTTTTTTAAACATTTCACCGGTATGATTATTAGATAAATTCTATACCAATCGAAAGTATGAAGCCCATAGAATATGCAAACGTTAGGTTGCCTATTCTTTTCCGGTCACAACTATCGGGTTGCCAGGTATAAACAGGTAAATCTGTACTAGTAGTAACCGTTGCAAAATGCAACGGTCTGTTTATTGAATGAAATTTAAATGAAATTAAAGATTATTTTATTCTGAACACGGTGGTATAGGGTTGCCTGCGAAAAATCAGTCCAGAATTGCGGTTGTCGAATTTTAAAAAGTAAAATATTGCTCCGAGTGAATGTGTGCGACTACGACGACGAAGAGGACACAGCATAGCAGCTGTTTAAAGCCGTCCACTTAAAGAAAGAGAGTGCGCATGCTTTTTGGGCTTGGAAAAGAAAAGGATAGCGGTAGACTCGTATATACTATGCATAATTTTGGAGTAGTTTATTATTTAAATAGAGAAATAGTTTTTTTTTTTTTATAAAAATAAATAAATATAAATCTATAAATGTAAACAGAGAAATTGAAATCAATTGAAACTATTGGAAAAAATTCAAAACCCATAAAAGTGAATTTTTTTAATCAGGGTAGTCTTGCAAATTTTATTTTTATTGTAAGAAGACAAAATAAAAAAACAACAATTTAAAAATTACTTCTATTTATTGTAAAAAATTAAAAATAAAAAAAAATAAAAAAACAGAATCCGAGTCATCGGACAGAAAACTACGATCTTCAACTTCTGAATCTTCTTCGTCATCACTCTCTGTTTCACTTTTTCCATCTATCATGTCATCATGTCTTCTATCTTTAAAGGTGTATGATCCCCAATGAATCCTACTGGTTTTAAATATTCATCTAAGAACCATCAGCAGTTCTCAGGCTCAAGTTTCACGCATATTGGATCCGTTGCATTAAGCCACATGGAATTTACGAAAATAGTTCGTAAAATTTTCTGAGTTAATGATATCCAGCATGGTGGTATGGAGATGGAGTCGAAGCCTCTTGATAAGAATAGTTGATTGAAAACATCCTCATTAATTGTTACAAAAAAAAAGGAAATCAGATCATTTTCTTGTTTAATTTATAAATTAACGTTTTTAAGTAAATTACAAAAAAATTATGTGTGTCGAAAATTAACAAAACCATAGGTGAATTTTACTAACAATTATTTAAACATGAAAAAAATATAGAAGATGTATTAGCTAAGATAATTTTAAAGATTCAATTATTATGTACTAACTGTATGTTCAGCACTAAAATTAAGAAATTCTTCGTTATATTTTTTATTCAAAACGGTCACTTTTTTGTAGCACGTGGTAAGATAACCTACAAATTGAAGAGACCCACTGGGTAGCTCAACAAAATTGTATTTAAAGTGTTTTTTTTTTACGAAAAGCTAACTTTAATACACAGTTTTTAAAAGTTACATCATTAAAATCAATTATTTCATCATCCGATCCACACAAAAAACACTTTTTTGCCATTTTTCCCAACAATAAATAGTAGCACGTTTTTTCAATTGTATTTATAGCGACACTCTACTCCAAAATGATGCATAGTATATACGAGTCTATCGCTATCCTTTTATTTTCCAAGCCCAAATAGCATGCGCACTCTCTTTCTTTAAATAGGCGGACTTTAAACAGCTGCTATGCTGTGTCCTCTTCTATTGCATGGGATGGTCGGTTGGGACCTCTCAGTCGCACACATTCACTCGGAGCAATATTTTACTTTTTAAAATTCGACAACCGCAATTCTGGACTGATTTTTCGCAGGCAACCCTATACCACCGTGTTCAGAATAAAATAATCTTTAATTTCATTTAAATTTCATTCAATAAACAGACCGTTGCAAAATGCTAGTACAGATTTACCTGTTTATACCTGGCAACCCGATAGTTGTGACCGGAAAAGAATAGGCAACCTAACGTTTGCATATTCTATGGGCTTCATACTTTCGATTGGTATAGAATTTATCTAATAATCATACCGGTGAAATGTTCAAAAAAATATTTTCTTTTAATTATTAATTAAACATACTCTGGACTGAAATTTGCTAGGCAACCCATATGGATTATATTTATTGACATATTAAATTAAATATAAAATACGTTTCATTAAATAAGCATCTCGGTGAAGGTCGTTTTATAACGGGATCTTATACTAGAAGGTCTTCATTGTTTTGTAAACCTAGACAAAGACATGATTAGGTATCTAAATAACTGAAGAAAAGGCATGACATATTCTTCATATTGTTATTTTACTACTTTCACTGACCAGTTAGGTAATTACCTACATAATTAAAATACACGGTAATTGTCTAACTATAGTGAGTTTGTTACTGCTTCGCGGACAGTGAAAGTTTTTATGTAATATAATATAGTGTACTTACGTAAGATTTCGAGTCATAATCATAGTTACAAAGAACCTACTCGAAATAAAACCCTAAGCTATAATAGATTCCACCGCTAAAATCCGCAGGTTTATTTTTATAAAACTTAATTTTCATAAATGATACAGGCAATACATGGCAATACAGGAGGAGCTTGTGGCTAAATAATAACAACAGTATTGGTCGATCTTGACGAGGTCGGTCCGTGGATGGGTGACCATTTCAACATACCGAGTTTCCTCTGTGCCTCGGAAAGCACGTTAAGCCGTTGGTCGCGGCTGTCATTTGAAGATCTTTGACAGTCGATACGGGTAGTCAGAAGCCTTAGATCTGACACCAGTCCAGCCAAGGGGTATCGTGTTGCCCAGTTAATGGGTTGTGGAGGTCAGATAGGCAGTCGCTTCATGTAAAACACTGGTACTCAGCTAAATCCGGTTAGACTGGAAGCCGACCCCAATATAGTTGGGAAAAGGCTAGGCAGATTGATTGATACAGGCAATACATTGCTATAAATCGTCTGGCACTGCCAATCACGGTGCAGCGGGTTAAGGGATTTGACGCAATATATCTACATATGTAGACCAGTAGACCATATAACCCGGATTAGTATATTTGATACTTATTATCCCGTTAGGTACGTTCTCGTAGGCTAATTTTAGACTTTCAAGCGAGCGAAGCCACTGGAAAAGGCTATAATAATAAATATATGCAAATAAGTACTTACAGTGCATTTCTTGGATCAAATGGTTTGATCAACATGAGTGGTACCGGCGCCGTGGCGAATATTAACGACATCACCACGAACAGTGTGAACTGAAAAGAAAACAACCATTTACCAGGAGCGTGGCTATCAGAGGGCTAGACGGTGCCGTGCACCGGGGCCCTCAAGCTCAGGGGGCCTTGGACCCAGACCAGCAAACCTCAAATTGAACCAGCGAAAAATTCTCCCATCTTCATTGCTACACTACTTTAATCAAGAGTGGCTCTCAAAAGAATACTCCTTAGGAATACAGTAGAATTCTCAACAAGTTTCGAACTTCTGTTTAAAGCGTGGTAAATGATGCCTTTTAACACTTGTGTGGCATTACAGTATTCTTTCACAAAGTTGCAATATTTGTATATCGTTTCGTTTTCGTTATCAATATTTGTACCTTAGGTTGGGATCTGCTGACAAAATTCTCTCGCCAATCGGATAGCACTCGGTGGGCTTATTACATATCTTTTGCAAGAGCAAAACGATAGCGATCAAAAGCTTTATTTCATAAAAGTCTGAATTACCTGCAGTGTAGGTACCTATGGTAAGTCCTACACAATCGTTTGCTAATCCCTCGCTGTTTGTCAAATGCACTTATTAAAAAAAAAACAGCCACCAACTTTAAAACTTTTGTATAGAATTGCTTAAAAATCGCTATCGTTTTGCTCTGCAAAAGATACGTAATATCCCTGCCGGTCATAATAAAGTTAGCCTGGGGCGGTGAGAGCTCTAATAAATAGTTCAGCTAGGGCCCTAGATATTTCTTTCTTTGTACCAGTGCCTTTGGTTACCTAGCTACGGCTCTGCCAATTACACCAATTATTATAGACAGTAACTACTTTTTACAGTTACCTATTGTGAAGTCGGTAATGGATTTGTGATAGTTTTCTATCTAAATTTTTAGCTATTCATGACGGATACTTTCTCGATGGTATTTTTATATATAGGAATTATAGTATCTACCTATACTCCAGCCATTATGAAGATACAATTTCTACTATCAAAGTGAAACAGCATTTTTTTGGCATTTTTCTACCCTCTACTCAACAACATTAAAACCAAACGAATTCGATATACCTATGTACTTAAAATGTTATTTAAGTGGTACATCGATTTAACTGAGTTAGTACAGCTGAAAGATAGTTTGAGGACATAAAATATCCAAGGTCATAGGACTAGAACATTAGGTAAGTACATTAGATCTAACCTAAAATGTTCACCCCTGCTGTCAGCTGATTGAGTTGTTAGTGCTTTGTTAGTAAACATTGTAACTTCATCTTGGCCAGACTATAGGTTCAGTCAACCGCAAATCAGCAGCACCACTACGAAAATTTCACGCCCTTTCTGCTAAGACTATAAAAAAAACCGGCCAAGTGCGAGTCGGACTCGCGCACGAAGGGTTCCGTACTTGGTAAATTGAGGTTTACGATTTATGACGTATTAAAAAAAAACTACTTACTAGATCTCGTTCAAACCAATTTTCGCTGGTAGTTTACATAGTAATGTACATCATATATTTTTTTAGTTTTATCATTCTCTTATTTTAGAAGTTACAGGGGAGGGGACACACATTTTACCACTTTGGCAGAGTCTCTCGCGCAAACTATTCAGTTTAGAAAAAAATGATATTAGAAACCTCAATATCATTTTTGAAGACCTATTCATAGATACCCCACACGTATGGGTCTGATGAAAAAAAATTATTTTTAGTTTCAAGTATGGGAACCCCCAAAATTTATTGTTTTATTTTTATTTTTGAGTGAAAATCTTAAAGCGGTTCACAGAATACATCTACTTACCAAGTTTCAACAGCATAGTTCTTATAGTTTCTGAATAAAGTGGCTGTGACATACAGACGGACAGACGGACATGACGAATCTATAAGGGTTCCGTTTTTTGCCATTTGGCTACGGAACCCTAAAAATGACAATGTAAAATATGCTATCACTGATGTGCTGCTTGACTGTGCGGTTTTCTTGATACCATTATATTATGCATTGTCATCAGATCAGATTAAATTTGTTTCCAGATCTGCCCTTCTTAAACATACCTAATATCAAGGTTTCTATCTACTTTTGAGGCATGAATCAACCGTTTTATTTAACACAATAATCCTACATAATTCTACTATTCAAAGTCCGTGGTTTTCCAAACTCCAAAGTCCACTGATATAACATTTCATCAGATAATACTGCTGATCTAGTTATTACCAACCGGTACCTAAAGTCTCAGCTAGATAACAAAAAATAAAACTAATTGTGCCATTACGAAAATAAGATTTTTTGTTTATTGAGATATTTTGATAATTTTGGTCTCTTAAGAAAGGTATAGGCGTAGAACCATTTTATCCGTTTAAATCATATAAATCGATCCACGCTTTTATGAGATATTAACTCATTTCTGAATGTCAAGTGAAACGGTCACGGACGCCCCTTACCGCGATACGTTTGTTTTTATCGTGTTATCAACACTGCCTTTACATTTTTTTCGTATCGTTTTGAAATATTGGAATACATTGGTTGACAGGTGTTAGCGAATTTTTTTTTTTGTTATCTGGCTGTGACTTTAATAGATAAACCTATCGTAATGTTTCATATTTAATTTCATATTTCAACAAATTGTCACGGTCCATATCATTCACCTATCAGAAAGTACTGTAGTTACAATTGGTAGTCGTGTACTTAGATAACAATCAGAGGTCAAAAGTCCAGCCGCACTCAAATAAAACTAAAATTTCTTTGTAGAAGAAGGTCAATGGCCCTCGACCAGTTTATTTAATCTATACTTTAGAGCAGTGGTGAGCAAACTTTCTTAATGGGGGGCCAGACAGTTTAAGAAATTACAGAGGAGGGCCAGAATTATAGAATAAATGCATTTTGTATTGAAACTTTTAATCATATAAAAACATTACATGATTACAGCATTACAAACTTGTATTCATCCTTACATGGTAGGCGTGTCAGACATATGAAATTGATTTTGATTTGTCATAATTATTTCGAATGCAGGTTCGAGCTGTGACGAAGTAAATTTCAGCAATTTTTTATATATTCTTCTATTTTATTTTATTATATAAGTCCTGTTTCCGTAAGTGTGTCCGTGGCATCAACAGTGGGCCTGTCTGAATTAGGAGTGAATCGAAACAGTTAAAAAAAACAGGTATTTAAAAATAGCAACATGGAACAGATATCCATAAATTGAAATAACAGTTCCTGCTTCTTTTGCCTGTTCCACAAGTTCCACGAACCACAACAACAGTCACAGTCGCAGTAACAGTCACATATTACTGATATGTAGGTAACAGTCACAGTCGAAGTAACAGTCACAGATAACTGTTATGTAGGTAACAGTCACAGTCGCAGTAAGTCAAAATCTGTTCCGCGTGGTCACAAGTCAAAACATATCTTTGGCGTAACTAGTGTGTGTGTGTGTGGGTCTGTGTAACATAACAAGCTCTTCTCTCGTCTAGCTTAGGGATGTTTACGTTGTTAGAAAGAGATTAAAACAAAAATGATCTGCGCCTGTACCAGTTTGGGACTGGAACAAGCTATTTTCTCTTCTGACTTATTGTAATAAAAAGAGATAGCGTCTGTTCTCTGCCTGTCACTGTTACCCATTCGGATACACAATTATGAACTTACCATTGAATAAAAAAATGTGTAAACCATCGATTTTATAATGTAATATTGATTGTATTTTATTTATAATATTTTATGTAATGTAAAAATATGATGGTGAAATATTTATTTTAAACCCACAGATCACATTGTCGTGCTAAAAATAAAAATAGAACATAGTGTAATATCGTGCGTTTATCCAAAAGTGCAATAAAAGTCACATAATCTGTGGTTCTTTTCTGTGAATGTATATCCAGATTGGGTATTATTGCCCAATTTTGGGGAAAAAGTGCAAACTATCGGGGAAAAAGGAAAAGTGGGTTAATATTGGGCATATTTATTCACAATATTTTCAAATATGTATGCCATTGAAAAAATATGAGCAAGTTTATAAGATACATATTAAAGGTAGCCAAACTACATAAATAACTCTTTTATCGCAATTTTTTGTGTTTTGCTCTTGTATGCTTATCATTTATTTATTAAAAGCTTTTTTTATTACAAAATGCCACCACAAAATATGGGGAAAATTTTATGAAAGTGATATAATTTTGAAGAAAATTTATCAAGTATGGGGAGATTTCACAAAATGAATCTGTACACTGCTTTATTTATTAGTACTAGTAGCTGTTGCAAAATAACAGGCTGTTATTTTGGAACAGGATTTTGGAACTGCTATTTCCCTGGAACTGGAACAGGTGTAACAGATACCTAATTTAACCTGTTACAGCCCACCTCTCTGAATATCAGCGCAGCGTTATTACCTTTTTTTGATATCGCTGCACATGCTGAGATAGGAGCCTTTTTTGTCTCGCACAGGGTTTTTTATTTTATTATTGTTTAAGTGTATGCTTATTTTCTCGTGTCTCCAGTGCGGGTCACAAATAAAGATTTTTCTTTCTTTCTTTCAAAAGGTATTCATCAGAAAGTTCACCACGCTTCTTTGCGGCCCGCGCCGCAATCATGAACTACGCGTCTAGCTGGCTCCTTTACCTATGGTCTATTATCCTACTAAGTAGAACATACTTTATTCTTCTGGAGTCTGGAACGTCAAATTAATTACCGCGAACCATATACTATTAATGTCGAAGGACCGTCGCCGGGCCGGATTATTCGCTTTCGCGGGCCGTACTTTGCCCATTTCTGCTTTAGAGTCTATACTATTGATTAAATCTGTCGTGAACCATTGACCACTATAAATATAGACACCTACGTTTTGATAGAGTATGACTGCACTTTTAACTGTTCGTTTTGATATCAATGTAACCAAAAACTTTTAGGTGATGAATATCAATGTTGGATGGAGAAAAAGGCCAATGAAAAAATGGATGAATTGTATTAGGAATGACAAGAAAAAAATGTTAAGGGTAAGGCCGCCAAAATTGTCAAATATATCACAAAAGTAACACAACAGATTTTGTGTTACCGTTACACAAATGTAACCCAAAAGCAACACATCTTTTCGGTAAAGATGGTTTCATAATGGTGAAGTAAATAACCTAAAATAATACAAGATAATTTTTTTTATTGGGCGGACTGCAGTGCTATTTGAGTAATGAAATACGATTTTTAAACGAAAAAAAAAACTAATCTGTGAGATAAAAAATAAAAATAATATAGAGTTAGTTCTATGTGTCTATAAAACTAACTTACTTAATAAAATAAACTTTAAAACGAGAAATATTATAATTCTTACAAATTAAAGACAATCCAAAATTTGACAAATTTTCAATACATATTTAAATAAAATAGGGATGTCGTAACGATAGTTTAAAAATTAAAAATAATCGTATTAAAAAGCGCTAACGAAAGTCTTGTGCTTAACAAAAACATAGTCTCAAAATATCTTTGAAAATGTTATCAAAAGACTAGCAAAATAAACATCTAAAAAGTAGTTCTAATTTGTTTCTGGTTTTCACTATTAAAAAGTTATGATATTCTTGTAAACATATATGTTATGAGCGCGAGCATTGTGAAGACTCGAATACGTCCTAATTGGGACGTATATTCTTTAGTCTATGGCACGCAAGGCGAAGAGCGATACGCTTTGTTGAAACAAAAACAAAATTAAATAATGCCATCGTGTGTATTTAAAAAGTGTACCAATTATGATATCAAAGTACATAAAACAGAAGGAGATCCCTTCTGGATTTTATCAAGCCATTCATTTCGACTTGTAGTGAAATGTCAGATGAATGAAAAGTGTGTATGTGTGCTGCCACTTCTGCGCGGAACACTTTTTTCGGTTGTTTTGTGAGTGTATATAACGTATCTGTTTAATAGAATATCAATGTATGTAAGTATTGCGTTTGTCATACCAACAAAATCACACTCAGTTACATTACTTTCAAAAATCAGTTCAAATACCACTATGCATGCGGCTTTATAGATCTACTGTGTTACGTAACACATACTTTTGTGTTACAATAACACAAATGCAACACAATAGTGCCACAAATGTAACACAAGCGTAATACAAATGCAACACAAAAGCAAAATTTTTACTACAATTTTAGGTTATATTTCGGTTATTTATTACAATTACGCACTAATGGGCGATTCAAAGTATACTTTTGACCTCATCTCCAACAAATATAATACAACAACATTAAAATAACTGATTCTTATCTCAGAAATCACATTAAATCATTTTTTTTTTCCACACAAACAATAATGTGACGCGCACTTTAGGCTTCTTCACTGGCGAATAAATATGCCTGCCGTTTTTTTTGAATTTTTTTCGATAACTGTGTTGCCATATTAATACAGCGTTTTCCACTTTGGCTCTTTAAATAGTAGCTTTGGGGTAAAAATTCATAACACAAATAAATTGTAACACAAAAGCAAAAGCCATTGTTTTATTTTAAATTATCGATAAAACTAATCAGTTACAGGATTTTCGCTACAATATTATTATTATAGTAGGGGCATATCATCTATTTATTCGACGGTAAACATATAATTTAGATATAATCTACAATTTATTAAATATATTAACCTTAAGATACTATAAAAAAAACGACAAAAATGTAACACAAAAAAATTGACAATTTTGGCGGCCTTACCCTTAAATAGAATGATAGCGTGACTGTTGACAAGGAAGGATGGAGGAAGAAAATGTGTTGCGACCAAAAGTAACATGGTACCCGGCAGGAAGACGATCACATTCCGCCTGACGCAGTTTCTCACCGGACACTGCTGTTTAAGGAGATTTCTGTTCAGGATAAGGCAGGAGGAAACGCCCGGGTGTCACCATCGCCCAGTGGACACGGTGGAGCATACGATGGAGATCTGCTTGGGCGGAGCACCGGCATGTCCTCGTGAAGCCGATCGGCGGTGGCGATCTCTCGCATCCGGTCCTGGTTCAGGCCATGGTACGAAGCGAGAGGGCATGGGAAGCTCTCACCTCCTTCTGCGAAGCAGTAATGCTCGCGAAGGAGAAGGTGGAACGCGTGAGGGAGACGCAACGAAGACGCTTCACGCCCCTAGCCACCGCAGGAGATGCCCTGGGCGTTGGGAGTCGCAAGCCGCTTCCCGGCCACCGTAGGCGCGGGCTTGCGGACGGCGAGTAATGGGTAGCTCGCCGTCTAATAAGGCCCGATACGACATGTCAGTAAAACTGATGTGGTCCGCTAGGCCCGATGATGCCTGTGTCGCGGATAAATTTGAAAGAGAGTAACCGCGGCCCCGGCTCAAGAAACACGGGTGTGTTTTATGAAGTCATTGAATGGAATCCAACCCAAAAAAAGCCAGGAAGATGATGATATAAATAAATATAAAGTTACCTTAATGTAATATCTGGCTATGGAACTGATTGTAAAGAGTATGACGAGCAGTGCCATCACGCACCCCAACACTACGTTGGCCGTCATCGCGGGAGCTGGATCTTCTCGGCTTTCCTAAAAACACACACTATATTGTAAATTATTACTTTTGTCGACACTGATTAAACACAACAAAACATTATTCGGATTATATCGACAGCACTGTGCCACCCCGCTGCGATAAAGACTCTGGGACAACTGAGCACTTAATTGATAACAAACGGCGATATGGTCATTGCCCAGTTCGCGATGACGCAAAAATTGTCCTTATTTTGCATATTACCTATAGACAACGACGAGACGTCGACATACCTATGACATCTCGTAGTTGCCTAAATATGGCTCTTGGACTAGGACCTCCTAGTCCAATTCTACAAGAGAATGTAGGGCATTCTAAGAAAGTACTTAAATATTCTCGATTGGACTGACAAATAACTTCTGTAAGACATCATGATGAATTAAAAACTGTATCCCGGATACGGGGTATTTTTAGCCTATGTTACCCGGGCCATAATAACGAATCGATTGACACCTTATTAATCCAAATCCGATGAAAAGTTTAGGCGCTACGGAGGAAAATACGTAAATACAAACATACATAGACTGTAAAAATCATAACCCTTCCGTTTGGCTTCGCCGTAGTCGTGTAAAAAGTAGGTAAGCGAAGGCATCCTATAGGGACTGCCATTACATATAATAAATACTTTAAAAGTTTTATCAGAAACCGTTCAGTAGTTTTTGCGTGAAAAGGTAACAAACATACATCCATTCTCACAAACTTAAACGTTTATAATATTAGTAGGACACAAGGGAAGGAATACTCCCTAAGGAGTAAAGGGAAGCCTCAAAGCCGTAAAGCGCGGTTAGGCCACGTCCGCACAGGCAGGTGGCTTGCATAGCGCCTAGAGCCTGGCGAGTCACCTAGAGAGTCGCTTAATAAAACGAACGTTCTAGAACGTACGCGACCGGCCGCACTGCGCGCTTGGCGCCTAGCTTAGCTAGTCGCTAAGCGTGCACCCAAGTAAACCAGTTTTTAAAAGAGAACCTCTGTGGAATCCGGGTCATGAACTGCATAAAAATGCAGTTGTTTTAAAGAAACTATGGGAAGAGGTAGCAGTCGAGGTAGAAAAAGATGGTAAGTACTAAAAAGTGATTTATTTATTTATGACTTGATAATTTATTTTTACAATAAGAAATTAATCGTGTGAATGTCTATTATGGCGTTGGATTACGTTTTCAGGCAACGAGTTGTTCTGCCAAGTAACCGATCCAATTCCGTTGAAATAATTCAACAAAATGTCTCTAGTTCGTAATGCGGAGTTTGAAAATCTATATTGAGTCCTGGTGGATATTGGCGCACTAGTAATAGTAGAAACCATGTCCTCTTGAAGCATAGATCGATCTTCCGTCATAACAAAGTTATGTAGAATGCATACAGCTTTCGTAATTGAAATAGCAGTATTAACCTTGGTTTCAATAGCTTTCTGCAATATCCTCCATTTTGCTGCCATTATACCAAAACAGCACTCTACACTTCGGCGAGCTCTTGAAAGTCGGTAGTTGTAAATAGTTTTAGTGTTATCGATATTTCTTAATGAAAAAGGCCTCATTAAATAATTCAATAATGGATAGCCACCATCTCCAACTAACACAAATGGGATTTTAATATTTGTATTAGGAATTTCTTTCTCCGGCGGGATATTGAGGCCATTAGTTTCTAACATGTGAAACAAAGATGGATTTCTAAAATTTCCAGCATCACACTGACGGCCCTCTGCTCCGATATCTACTAAAATAATTTTGCAGTCCGCATCAACTACAGCTTGTAGTAAAATTGAAAAATATTGCTTGTAATTATAATACGTGGATCCACTATTACATGGACACTGTACCCTAATATGCTTCCCATCGATTGCACCAATGCAATTCGGAAAATTCCATTTGTTATAGTACTTATCTGCAATTTCGTACCATTTCTCCATAGTTGGAATTGGCATGTATTCGTCTTTCAGTGTAATCCATAAAATGTTGCATGTCTCGCTTATAATCTCAGAAACTGTAGTGCGACCTAAACGGAAATGGAAAGCAAGAGACCTATAGGATTCTCCAGTAGCCAAATATCTGAAACAAAAAGTAAGTACTTAATGCTTAATAATATAATAACTGCTGGTTTTTGTTTCAGTCAAAACAGTAAAAGGAAGATGGAAAAATCTGAGAGCATATTTTTTTAAAGAATGTGGAAAAATTGATAAGCCAAAGAGTGGAGATAGCGCTGATAAAATATGTAAAAGTACGTGGCAATATTACGACCAATTATTATTTTTAAAGAGCAAGAAGAACGAGAGCTCCGGGAGAGATTCAAACCTGAGTGTAGATAATTATGATAACTATTCTACAACAACTGACGCAACAATAGAAGAGCTACAGACTACAGATTCTGTGCAGGCTAATTCTACTTCAGAAACAGTTACAAATGATACTATAGAATCTCAAAGTTATAGTCAAACATCACAAAGAAAAAAAATTCGTATGAGCAGAACCGAAAACAATGATCAACTTTTAGCAATAGAAAAGAAGAAACTTGAAATTCTCCAGAGGGAAAGTATTAAAGAAAAAAGCGATGATTTACTGTTTTTTGAAAGTCTTTTGCCTTATATGGAAAATATCCCATTAAGGCGTAAATTAAGGTTAAGATCAAAGATTCAAGATTTAATATTGGCTGAAATGGAAGCTGTAGAAAATAATATTCAACAATCGGTGCCAGTGATGCATATTCCTGTACCGAAAATAAATAATCAACCAATAGAAGAATATGAATTGTATGTCCAGAATTCATCTGAACAAAATGATTCAGCTTTGATTAGTTACATAAACACTTACAAATAAATAATTAAATGAAGCTAAGATGACACTCTGACCAAGAAGAGTCTTTTTTCATAAATTACTACGTTTTTTAAGTTTTTTGAATAAATAAAAATAATACATATAATATAGCGTTTCACTTACCTCAATGTAACTACTAGTCGTTCTTCGGCTGCTATGCTTTTTCTAAGATGAGTATCCAAATGAGTTAATTTTCCTTTAACTTTACTAAGAAGTAGATCAAATGTGTCTATGGTCATACGTAAATATTCGAAAAATTTGTCGTCAAAATTACGCAATTGTTTATACAGTACATTAAACTCCCCATACCTTGATCGTGATTTATTTATATCATGAACCCAACATGTTGGGTAAGGCTGTGAAATGATATATTTTAACGATGTATTTTCTGTAAGTAGCAGTTTTAGAGCTATTTTTGAAAGCGACATCTCGTCAACTTGCTGACCAGCAAATGTCTAAGGCACCTAGCGACCCACCACGCAAACCACCTCTAGTGCGGTCACCGTGAATCCTAGCAAGTAGCCAGAATGCAAGCCACCAGGCTCTAGGCGCTATGTAAGCCACCTGCCTGTGCGGACGTGGCCTTACTTCGTAAGCTTCGACCAAACCACATTTAAAAAAAACAGCCTGTTTTGAGTTTTTGTCTACTGTCTTCGTCTTGATTTAAAAGTTAATAGTCCAGAAATTTAATCATTGGAATGTAAAATATTTAGTATAATCGTTTATTACCAACGCAAGTAAGGTGGCAGCTACATTACTTAACATAGATACAATAGGAGGTACACAAAAACTAACAAAGGCTCGTTTAATGATATTTATAGGACTGTAATATAAAGTTTATCTTATAAGATCTCTTTTTAATTTGGAATAATCCATTAGGTCATAAATTTGTAACTGAATAATCAGAAAGGAAAAAACAAACAGATTAAAATTCATTATATTCCCACATTTTATTAATAAATTATTTTAATTGTATTAAAATCAAATATACTTAGTGTTTAACATCATATGTATATTCTATTAAATAAAATATTCGTACGCGAAATAGCTTCTTACTGCTCATCACAGCATCTATCTCTTTCGCACGTTCGGATGAGATAGTAGAATAGCATGCATTTTAACCCCGCGCACAAAATAGTTCGTGCCGTCGACTAGGGGAACTAAAAGCATGATCACTTCATTGCCATTGATCAACTTAGATTAAGTGAAAATTGTTAATTTGAATGTTACCAATAAATTATTTATTATTATTATTCATAATATCACATCATCATAATCAAAGCCTATAGCAGTCCACTGCTGAAGGTAGGCCTCTCCAATTGCAAACCATTTATGTAGATTATTATTAGCTATAATTTTTTAATTATTATTAGTACAATAAATTATCAATAAATTTTCTTCAATTTCCTGAATCTCATGACGTAATTAGCAACATGCCGTGCGCAATAGCAATTTTTGTGTCAATTTTGAATATGAAGCATTGTATAACTGTCTCTTTCACTCGCTTAGGTACGTTTGTCGCATCATCCTATCTCCAAAACGCATACGCATACGTCAAAATTTGACGAGCAGAGTTAACCAAATAGGTAAGTTTCGCGGGTCGCGAATAATTGTCGAACTTTGCCTGAAATGGAACAGCCTCGAATTGTCCGTATGGGTTCAGCTGTTGCAAGCGTGAATCACGTTTGAATCGTGTAGCGGGTGTTAAGAAAATGAAGTCAGTTTGACTTTTGAAGGTTAGAAGGTGCTGCAGTCTTTATCACGACCTTATGCAGTTATGCACTGGCACAAGTCACAAGAGTAGTTTAGGTCACGTTTATGCTGCCCTATAGTTTCAGCCTGTGTGATAGAGCCACCCTAGTAGCTCAGCGGTACCACCTCTGAGCCAGTAGGGTGGTACGGCTACTATAGTATTATATTATCTGTGATACGGGTAACATCTTGATTGATCAATAAAAAATAAAGACTCGTATAAGCCAATATACAGTTATATAAAAAACACTTTTGAAGAAATATAAGATCCAAAACTCTTCCCAAAGATGTGGCTAAAAGGTCCTATCAACCAGGCCATAAAACTTAAGTATATAAAAAAAAAAAAAAAAAAATTGATCAATAGCTGGGCGTGTGACACGATAAGTCTCTGTTCTTTACGTATTTTAAGGTGTATTTAGGTAGGTAGGTTCTTACTGGAAAGGTTGCGTGCTGACCTCAGGTACAGCATGTAGGCTGGCAGAAAAGTACTTCTGGCTGGATTTGTATTTAGAATCAGTTTAAATTATAGACTCGATCGACTCGAATATAGGTTCGACTGGTAGGAAATGCCTACGGCATTAAGTCCGCCTCTGTACGTTTATGTGCATAAAGTATTAAATAAATAAATAATATAAAAAAACTACCAGGATATCAACAGGCTTGGATAAATAAACAAGCAAACAACCAATTGAGGTCAAGGATAGCGGATAGAAGAATACTCAAAGAGTAATAAATAGGTACACACTTTAATATCACATACCGATTTATTCCTTCAACCATCACTTTATCAAATTATAATTAAATATAGTCTAATTCTTAGGAACCCTTTCGTAATACGAGCTTTCATCCAAAAACGAACCGTACTCAAAATTTACTCCCAAAAGCCCGCCAACTTTTTTTCCCTCCTCTCATTCATTTGTTTTTATTTCTTCTTTAAAAAAAAAACGCGGCACCGAAAATTCGAATCTATTTCAAAATGTTACCATAGCGAATAATCTTAGAAATTCAATTTTTTAATAAAACCTAACAATAATAATAAAAAACCGACCCGTGCGAGTCGGACTCGTGCACGTGCGGGTTCCGTACCATTATCGCAAAAACGGCAAAAAAAAACACGTTTGTTGTATGGGAGTCACTTAAATATTTATTTTATTCGGTTTTCAGTATTTGTTGTTATAGCGACAACAGAAATACATCTACACAGACAGACAGACAGACTGGTGACAGACAGGCATCCAGACAGACAGACGAACCGCGGAGTCTTAGTAATAGCGTCCCGTTTTTAGCCTTTGGGTAAGGAACCCTAAAAAGAACGTGATGATTGCTAATCGCGTAGATGTTTAGGCGAGCTATTGTAAACCCGTTTGTACGATTAAATAACTGTTTGAAAATTCAACCAGCCTTTATAAGTTTGTGGAAGGCCCTGGATCCTGATCCTGGCCAGTACCTCAGACATTTTCTTTGGTACACCAGCCAGAGACCAATCTGATGAAGTTCTGTTATTAAATTAAATTTATGATAGTTAATCAACTAGTTCTTGTTTCAAGCCTGTCGTCTGTCAAGTGTTAAAACTGACTAAAGTTTAACCAGTCGCTCGGCAACTCCGTCGTGCTGCAGACTCATTAACTACTCGTAGGTAACCCTACTTTCCTTAATGTCTTCCTCGATATAGACCAAATGATTCATGTTATCATTTTATCATGTTTACACAATTAACTAGGTACTGATATTTATAACTAAACAAACACGTAAGTAATAGCTCACGTGGCGACGATTGCAGTTCCGGACATGTTTTCCAATTAAACTCTTAAGCCTAATCACACAAATATGTAATTAACGCCTTTATGCATTAATTAATCATTCGTACAAATAACTAGTAGGTAAGGCAGATGATACCTACAATACTTAAATAGTTTAGGTGGTGAGTAAGTCCTATCAAAGCAATAGAGATGTTACCTGGTTAAAAAAACCGGCCAAGTGCGAGTCGGACTCGCGGACGAAGGGTTCCGTACCATTATGGCCAAAAAACTGCAAAAATATTACGTTTGTTATAAGGGAGCCCCACTTAAATATTTATTTTATTCTGTGTTTAGTATTTGTTGTTATAGCGGCAACAGAAATAAATCATCTGTGAAAATTTCAACTGTCTAGCTATCACGGTTCATGAGATACAGCCTGGTGACAGACATACAGACAGAAGGACCGCGGTGTCTTAGTAATAGGGTCCCGTTTTACCCTTTGGGTACGGAACCCTAAAAAATCAATAAATATTTGACATATTTAAACATTTTATCAAATCAATAATAATTGCCAAAGATCAAAATCTCATCAAAATTCAAGATAGGTGATGATACTTCTTGGTAAAAAGTCGTCACGCGAAATTTCAGCGAGAATAAACGAGAAAAATATGTGTCCAATATTCTTTGGTAGATCTAACTGACGGACTAAATAGATTATAGATTTTTCAGGAATGTACCCTATTGGATACAATGGCAAACTCTGTTATTATCTATTTATTGGTGTTCTGGTAAGTAGTGAGATAGTTATCTGTATAATAAATGGAGCTGATTGGAAATAATTATTTACAATTTCGTTATCTCGCCACGTGAGATCCGATGACCCTGCTGACCACTAATCACGCAGCACTCATATAGTTCCACGGAATTAATTTTTAAACCCCGCCGGAAAAAGAGGGATGTTATAAGTTTCACGTGTGTTGCTGTGTATCTGTGTGTCTGTCTGTGGCATCATACCGCCTAAACAGATGATTTTGATTTAGTTTTTTTTTGTTTTAAAGATGATTTTGTCGAGAGTGTTCTTAGCTATGTTTGAATAAAATCGGTTTAGCCTTTCAAAAGTTATGGGTGCTTTACTGTTTGAATCGGGGTGTTTTCGCAAGATAAATGTGTCGGGGTTTTTTTTTTAATTTTGAAATTTTATTGTTCATGCATACCAATATCAAACCCCACAGGCCCACATTTTTTAAAGAATAGAAAAAATTAATATATCTATATCTATGTGCATTGTAGCCTAGTAACATAAATGTGAACATTTATGTTACTAGGCTTCTAAACATGTGTGCCAAATTTCATAGGTGCATGTATGTTTGTTTGTAGGTATGTTTTGTAAAAGTCTGTGTCATGAAAACTTTCGTTTTGGAAGTCGGTGTTCGGAAAACGATAAAAATCAAGAGGTAGGTACCAAAGACACCGACTGCCGAAACACACTATCTATGCACTTTTTAGTGTTTTGCTTTTAATGTCGGTTTATTTTTTTGTGAAAATACAGCAAAGTTACCCCGAATTTGGGGTTTCTTTGACAAGGTATTAAAATGCAACTTTTAAGAGATCTTAAGTGTAAGGGTTTCTTTAACATCATTTTGAAATTTAACAGAGGTTGTTGTCCTTCTTGCACTTTTCTTTACTTTTCGGCACGTCCCAATCCCTTTTTGCGAGACATCTCACAAAAAGAAACATCGTCATCGGAAGAAGTCTGGCACACGTATACTCTGTGTTTTGGCGCGCTGAGTAGCCCATAAACTGTCAAAGTTACCCTTACTGATAAAGTAACCCCGTTTTACCGGTACCTATTGCTTCAAGAGTAGCATAACTCACTACATTATTGCTATGTACAAAGTCCCTCAGTAAATCGACGGAACTTATCGGTATGATAGCAATATTTTGTTTGTTCATTGATTAGTTTACTCAGCATTCTGTCGCTTGATGAGAGTTGGCAGCAATTGGTTTTAAATACTCATAAAACCTTGCAGATAGTCTATAGACTACACCTTTTGTTAACAGCCTGTATATATAGGTATAGACATATATGTCTACAGGGTGTTACGAAAAGGTGTAGTAATATTTAAAAAAAACTAAACTAAAAATTAGTATTGGTTTTACAATTTTATTCTATGAGTATTTATTATGGCATCCTTGAATAAAAATGGGCAGAAGCATTTTAATCGTTCCGTAACATTCTGAAAAAAAAACGTTTTCTATGTATTAGTAGCTGGCTACTATCTATAGGATATTAAATTGATTTTGAAGTTAATAAGTGGGGATCCCATACAACAAACGTAATTTATTTGCCTTTTTTTGCGATACTGGTACCTACGGAACCCTGCGTGCGCGAGTCCGACTCGCACTTGACTGGTTTTCTATAATGTACATTAGATAAGTTTACCATAGATTCACTTTATATAAATATGAGGGTAATCAGTTTAGATTTTTGTTTTCCTGATCCTGGACTTGCAACGCCTACCCAGAACGGCCAGAACAGCTATCTTAACCAATATAATATAGAGAAAGCCTAAAGTTTGTGAGTTTGTTCAGACATGTGGAGTAACACTGAAACTACTACACCTATTTGAATTAATTTTTCACAATTTGAAAGGTATACATTATTCCAGATGAGGCTATAAATTATTATAACCCATGCAAAGAAGGCCGGGCCACTAGTCTACCTAAAAATAATTTTATCTACAACTAAAGCCTATTTAAAAGATTTTAAATCATTAAAATGTGCATGCTAACTACTCCATCGTATTCAATAAAAAAATAACAATCAATAAATAATACAGTTGGTATTACTTACTTTTTTATGGCCGTAACCCTTGATGAAATTCACAAACGCTTACAACTCAGTAACAATTTTCCATAAAAAAAAACCGATATTCACTAGAAATAATTGTATGAATGTATTTTGCGTTAGAATGTTTAGGATCGCGATGTATTTGGAGCCGCTACACTACATAAGTCACGCGTCCTCCCCGCGGCAATACTTCGACAACACTAAATAAAACTAACTTGAACAGTTGAATTGAACTTCGACTAACATCGGCATTCGGCCTCATGAATTAATGCTCTGGGTCGCGTCACCGTCGCGTCGTACCGTACGACCGCGACGGCGAGTAATAGTAATCGTCAACAACGTTTAGACGTGTATATGCTAAGCTCATAATCGTCTGATGTAGCGTTTATCGAATTATTTTTCTTTAAGGTGCACTCACAGTCCATTGCTCCATACTCTTAGATACTCTTACGCACAGGCAATGTACCTTTGACCCAGCTTAATTCGGCAAGGCAAAGAGTTTGATCGCCATCAATCGACCAATCACATGCGAAATGAAAGACGCGATGTGATTTTCCGTCTATGTGATTGGTTGATTGATTGCGGTCCAATCCTTGCCGAATTCACTTGCCTAATTAGGCTGCAGCAAGCTGAGGTCACCCAGGTCAAAGGTTACGTAGAAGGTACGTTTTATCTATGTTGGACTCTGCCTTATTGCTTTGGAGAAGGACCTTTGCTCGAATATAATTAGAAATGACCAGAAAATTAAAGCTTCATAAAATCAATATACCTACAGATGTAACTAAATATGTTAGCGAAACTTCGCAGAATCAATCTCAACTCTCAAATACAAATAATTTCTTTTAACTACACCATTTAAAGGTACTTACTTTTGAATTGATCAGACAAAGGATATGATTAAATGGCTATCAATACCTATCTTAACTCGAAAAACATAAAGAAAAGCTTTTCTAATTTCATACGGGTCAGCGACCACAGGCAAATACCATTTGAAAATTTAGTAAGAATCCAGTTTTTCACCCGACTACGGTGAAGCCAAAAGGAAGGTTTATGATTTTAGCAGTCTATGTATGTTTGTATTTACGTAGGTTCCTCCGTAGCGCCTAAAATATTCCGGATGATTATGGTCCTGCCTTAGGGTATAGATGTTCTGTGATTATGGTGTCAATCAATTCGTATGACCCGGGTAAAAAAAAACCGTAGTCGGGTTATTTATTTATTAAAACTTCATGCAACATACAGGTACATAGGCGGACTTAATGCCCGAGACATTCTCTAACAGTCAACCAAGGGAGTTACAGTTTTTATTAAAATTTCTTTTTGTTTTATCGACTTCGAATAACAATAATAGGTAGGTAGTTAGGTACCTAGCCTCAGATTAGAAAACAGTAATACCAAGCCATATTGACAGTGAATTTGTAACGTTGACAAAAATTCTATTTTCTGTTCTGACATTACCTAGGCTCTAGGCTATGTGGCATGACATCACCTTTCGCCTTCCTAATTATGACTGCGTCCTTGCGAGGTTCCAATACCAACAAATCGCTGTCGGCTGCCCCAGACACCGTGGTCTGTCCGACTGTCCCGCAGCAAGAGCGAGAGTCGATAGCACGGCACGCGAGCAATGATGACCGTCGGTTTAGGCTTCGCTGGAATGCTAGCTATAGTAGTTAGTACCTAATGGCACTCGATGTATGGGAAGAGGCTAGACCAATGTCCATTATAATAGCTTAGGAATATTTGTAGGTAGGGCTTTGGTGTGGGATACAAACAACCCTTGTGCCACCACATTATCCCAACAAGACGCGGCTGCAAGCTATGCTGGAGCGGCACAAAAAAAAGACTTTAGAAATACAAATCTTTGAGTAATTAGACCAAGGGGGTTCCAGTCCTTGTCTACGTTTTTGGGATATGGCCAAGCAATTATTCGACTCTACAAGTGACCAGAAGGCTGGCTGGCTGGTAATTTTTCAGCCAAGGAATCAGCATTGCCATGCAGCATTTTGAGTAATTTTCCACTTGTTATGTGATGTGGTTGAACTTATATTACCTGTAAACCCATTTTTGTATTACATTTTAAATAATATTTGAAAAATTCAATTTACCAAATGAGTAAAGGTTTTAAATTGAAGTTTTCTTACATGTTTTTTCTTACTGCAAATAGGATTAACAGGTAACGAGGAGGCTGACCGGTTAGCAACATTCGCAATAACACCTTCATATAACCATTTTTTCATAAGCCATAAAGCTTCATAAAACCAATCAACCATAAAAGTAAAAAAAAAACAGTTAAGTATTAGAGTAATAATGTTATATTATAATAAATAGTATAATCACTTTTTCAGGTAATAATAAACACTAGAAGTAAGGAAACTAGATTTGGTTTAAGAATAGAATGTGTTTGTTATGTTATAAGAATACTGTGTCCTTATAAGCATACTAAAATAAAACTTGAGTTTTGCAAAATATTTCTATATTTTGAATTTGATTCAGATGTTCCAAAAATATGAGAAGCCATCAAAACATTTTCTTCTTCATAGCAGTGTATCTTTCAGTATACTCGTTATATCCTTCAAGAGACATCAACTCTTTTGGTTCAAACAAGTTACCATCCAAGTTAATGGTGTGCATTTTGGAGTCTCTAAGTAAACTCGGTCTGATGGCATCCAAACTTAAACAATTTTCTTCAAGTCTTAAAATTTTAAGTCTCGGAGCCTGATGCATGTCTTCACCGATTATTGATATTTCATTTTGGCTTAAATTTAGCTCAGCTGCATACAGCTCGGACATCCCATTTGGTACCTCTGTTATCTTATTGTGAGACAGCTCTACAACCTCCAAGTTATGTAGTCCCAACAGTTGTTTCGGAAATTCTTTTAGTTTGTTGTGATTCAAATAAACTTGTTTCAAATTACTCAACTTACCAAAAGATTCAGGCAGGAATGTTACTAAATTATTAGATATATTATACAACTCAAGTTTCTTCATGTTACCTATGGATTCTGGAATGGTATCAATCTTATTTGTGTCTAGGTTGAGCTGTTTCAGGAGCTTAAGTTTACAAACATCATCTGGCAAAGATGTCAATCTGTTCTTGGATAGGTCTAAGTTTCTTAAAATATCGCTTAAATTAAGAGCTTCACTTGGTATTTCTTTCAGCTTGTAATCAGATAATTGTAAAACACCTGTTTTTGATGCAGTTTCATAATGTTGTTTTATACCAGAATTACCCATTGCAATTAATTCACTGTAATTTATTTATTGATCGATGTAAGACAACTATATAATGATAAATTCATGTGAACTAGAAAAGGATGTAGTGACTTGTTTTTAGTTTTTTTCGTGTTGTTTTCTAAAGAATAAAATTATTACACATCGACAACATGACAATTGACATTCACAGATTCACTTTTTTTTTTCAGAGACAGGGACATACTGTCAGGCAGCATAGATATTTCATAACTCAATGTCAGATGTCAGGCAGTCAGTCAGTTACAAAGACCTTATACGTATTTCTTACTACTAGACTGTGTACCAAAAATTTTTGTATAGCTAAAATGAAATCTATTACCATACATCTAGGTTAGCTATTCCCTTATAAGCGGTAGCTAACCAAAAGCGGTCCTGAGCGAGAGGGTGCCCGCTGGTAGTGTGTCCTTGTCTGACATCTTGCCAGCTTAACTAATCATTGGGTTTGGTAGAAATGGTAGAAAATTATATATTTTCTTTTTTATGTAATACGAATAAAAAATATATTTAAATACGTTTCAAAGTCTATGAAACTTTGAAGCGTATTTAAATATTTTAACAGTTCCTTTAATTAATCAATTCATTGTATTTAAAAAATAATTCATTAATACTGAGTAAGAGTAGTACTTTTAAATGTTTGGGCCTGGTAATACTAAATGTAGGACCACCAGGTTCGTGGAGTTTTTGGCGGATTTTGATCGAGTAAAATTCAGCGGCTGTTAATATTATTCGCAAATTGCTTCCTAGTGGAATAAAATTGGTGAAGTTAAGTTTCTCAACTGTCTACGCAACTGGACATTAAGTGAAATAATTGAGATCCTTTGGGGTATTTCAAAGCATCGTCTGAAGACTGCAGAATCATCTCACGCCTCTTCTTGCTTTCTCCAGCTTGAGAGTAAGATCAGAGAGCTTTTTGTTCCTATCTATACGATGGGTCTTGAAGAACAAGACTTATCCAGACTTGGGATTTGAGGGTTATCGAGTCCCTCCCCCCCCTCTCTTCGAAATTCAGATAAACCTATAATACTCCATCGTAAACTGCACAATTCCTCTTCGAGTTCGGTGATCTTATCGTCGGTCCGGAGTCCGACGTGTGCGCGTGTTGTACGTTGCCAGGTCCTGTCGTCGGTATTTGTTCGGGTAGCCGGATCTCGTCCGGGATTCTTTGCACCCCTTGCCATACCTTAACCTAGATCGCTACCGTAGTCGAGGGTAGGCAGGCTGCCGGGCACTAAGGGCTATGTTTTATTTGTGCTATTCATGGGGAGTGCTTTGCAGGCTTGTTGGCGATCCCAGTATGGTTGTTACAAATGCACAGAGAACGCTGCTGCACATTCTCTGGTGTGTCCCTTAGTCGCCTCTTATGACACCAATGGAAAAACATGGGATGTTGAAATTCTTTACGCCCGACACCATACGGTAAGTGATGTAGATTCCAAAAAATATACACACGTTTCTTTTTTTTCCTTGAATTTGGTAGGTTTAGGTAGCGTAATTATATCGTTATACTTACACTATTGTTTTTACAATCAATTTGTCCCTTGTTATGTTTAGTCATGGTCACCTCATTAGAAAGAGACACACTACCAACGGGAGCCCTCTCGCTCGGACCGTTTTTTGCGCCATAGTGCACAGTCTAGTAGTAAGAAGTATAAGGTCTTTGGTCAGTTACTATACTCTATGGTCAGGTCTTTCGTTCTTGCAGAATACTTTACGAAATAAAAAAGAGAAACATAGACAAATGCTACCAATGCTATACACGGAACTGTTTTTTCTGTTCCGTGATGCTATACCATCTTGAATGTCAGAGACTCAAGAGTGACAACTAGCTAGTAACTAGTAACTAGTAGCTAGTAACTAGTATTTTAGCTTTCCGTATATTAGTTTACTCTTTGATTTTAGCCCAAGAGCCCACGACGGCCAGACCTTGAAAGTTTTTTTGTATGTCCCCTATACAGGTAAGAACGACCAGTGACTAGTTTGGTTTGTGGTTACTTGGGCAGGTAACAGGTAGGTAGTAAAGTGTATAAAATAGTACCTTATTAACTCGTTACTATGTGTTCAAAGTTGCTATATAACAATAACTTGCTTAGTGCTATAAGCTTTATATTTTAAGCTTGTTATTTTATAAGCTTTATTATAACCAGCTTTTTTATAACGTTCAAGCGCGGGGCGGGCACGAATAAAGCAAGCGCGGTGACTTTTAACTCGCAGCTCCTACCCTAGCGTTGGACTCGTTGGACAGAAAGCATGCTTAAAAATATTACATCGCGTTTATGAATATATTACGATAAAATGTAGCAGTAGAAATAAACAATGAACTTTTTTTCATACTTTCCAGGCTTAGGACTGTCTATAATTATAGATTAAGTGTTATTATGAAATAAAGTATGTTAAGCAATTATAGGCGTATTTAAAAGTTCATGTTCCATATTATTACATCACCATTAATTCTTTTAGACATTTTCGTCTAACACACAAAAACAAAACATTAAACAACAACACAATCTCTCAATCAATCGTCCTTCACAATTTTACTTAGTCAATATTACGTTATGTGTCCTATCACTGCTTACACTAAAAAGCACAAAGCAAAATAGCATAGGTATATTAAGTGAGCCGCGCGGGATCGTAAATTACGCGTGCGACCGATAACAATCACTAGCATGCAACGACTCACTAGCATGCAACGACTCACTAGCATGCAACGACTCACTAGCATGCAACGACAACGCGCGCGGCCGCCGCCGCGCCGCGATGTCGCGCCCGCCCGGCGCCCGCTTCGTGCTTTATTTACGTTTTTGCGTTGCGCGCGATACTTCGTTATAACGAATTGAGAAAAAAGCTTATAGCGCCAAGTGAGTGCCACGATAGCGTTAGCTTTATGTTATGTATAATAAGCAGGCTGCTTTAAGTTGCTTTTCGTTATATTAACCACCACTACAGTTTATAGCTCAATTTTCTTAAATTTTCTGCGACTTTAGAAATCTGCTCATCTATTGCCGGACACTTATGACAGTTGCTAGTCTTGCTAGCCCTTGCCAGACACCCCTAAACTTTAATATTATAATTATTCTTTCGTTATAGTATTAAAACTAAATTGTATATACGTTACTTGGGGATCTATAAAAAAATGTTATCTCAATAGCCGGATAGTTTTAATGGTTTTTACATCTTGCCAGACACATTGAAAGTCCGCTGTAGGTGAGAGCGGGATTGATTACTAGAATACTGTAATGCGTCGGGTTTTAATAGTATGTTTCCACCTTCATAAGTTTCCGGCAATGGAGAAGGAGATTTCTAAAGTTATCCTGAAAAAAATATTAAAAAATGAGCTTTACACTTTAAAGAATTTAAGTAACTATTTTATACACCTTTACTACCTGTTACCTGCCCAATTAACCACAACCCAAACTCTTTAGTCGCTAGTAGTTTTTACCTGTTTATGGGACATGCACAGAAAAACTTTCACCTTTTATAAAATAACGAAGATCTGGCCGTCGTGGGATCTTGCTCTATTTCGGATACCATCTGTAATTAAAGATGTTCGCTGTTTTCATGCGTTTGTTTCGTTTTTAACAGGAAGACGAAGTATCTAGATGATTAATTATCGTCAAACGGGGTGAATAGGAACGCAGTGGTGAATAAAAACAAAACTTTATAGGAAATTTTAACAGTAACTGTGGTACCACTTTGGTTACAAACAAAGCATCGTTTTTAGGTTTCCGTACCCAAAGGGTAAAGACGGGACCCTATTACTAAGATTCCGCGGCAGGGGCGGCTTTACCTATAGTGCAGGGTGAGCATAGCACACGGGCGCAGCGCCCCAGAGGGCGCCAAGCACCACTAGCCGCGAGCGCCCTCCGGGCACAGCACTTTCAATACACAATACAAGGCAAAATCTCCATACAGCAAATGCATTCGTACATACAAATATACATACATACAAGTCGACTCACGAGCTCCGGTTTGCATACATTTTGTATGGCATCTGGAGCTATTCTTATATATGTCGAATTACAGCAAAGCAAGACGTGCCACGAGCGGCTCTTACAATAGCAACTTTTATCTTAAAATGAAATATACCTAAAAACAGATAATTACAGATTATATTGGTGTAGTAGTGTGCGACGTATCGCTACCAAAGGCACCTGTTTTGATACGTTAGAAAACACGCCGGCAATTATATTGCGAATCCCGAATTCGTCTGTTAAGACTTAAAAATAAAGTTCAAATTGATATGGACGAACGTTGTCACGCGCGCGACAATTCATAGAACCGTGTGTACGCGTAGGGCGTGCCGCACGTTGTGTTGCCTTGACGCAATGGATTAAATATTACATTTGAGTAAATACAACAATAGGAAGTAAATCGGCTTTTCTGTTGATTAAAATATACCTTAAGATTTGATATTAGCTGCCACTTACTCGCTTACTGTTGCGTCTTTCACTGGAGTCAGAGCTTTGAAATAACGACAGAATTGTATTTTATTATTCTTGTCACTCCTTCCTACCTTGAAATACTTTTTACCCGACTGCCGAAGGAGGGTAATGTGTTTATCAGTCTATGTATGTATGTATGTATGTTTGTTCCTATGTGGCGTTCCAGAGACCAAACGCGTTGGCCGATTTTGATGATTCATACGTCAATCGATGCGTCTTAACCCTGCGAGTGTCATAGGCTACATTAAAATTGGATAATAGAAAAATGGCGGATTTTGGGTGCCATATTGTGGGGGTCCAAATTTTTTTTTCTTCCAATCCCATCGTGTGGGGTATCAAAATAAAGGGTTTTAAGAGGTGATTTCAAAAATATATAACACTTATATGTTTAAATGTATCTTATTCGAAAAAACTAACTAAAAAGTTATAAATAAAAAAACTTAATTCAAAAAATCAAAAAACCCGACTGCTTCAAAAGCGAACTAAAAAGTCGTAAACAAGGAAAAAATCATGCTGTGCAGGCGGAGGATACACCAGATTTTGGTCAGCCAGCCCGCGAATATGTATCCTCCAACTGCACAGCATGATTTTTTCCTTGTTTACGACTTTTTAGTTTGCTTTTGAAGCAGTCGGGTTTTTTGATTTTTTGAATTAAGTTTTTTAGTCGTGTACAGTGAGCCTCGCATTAGGCTTCCCAAATCTTTCAAATGTTTCCAAGTGATATTGAACTCTGTACGTTTGACATGAGGTCGTAAATAGGGTTCTATCAGACAGAGATCGGTGACGCGGTCTAGCGTTCAAGAGGTCAGTTTACTTTCTAGCGTGCAATTTCTGACGAATCGCGCGCTGTTGGACGATCTACGCGGTACCACTATTGTCACCATGTTTTTTGACGATAGTCCTTCATCGGAAGACGAGGTAATTAATGATTTTGTGGTCGATCAACACGGAAAAGGAAATATTACATCTATAAAGACATGTTAACATGGGTACGTTTTGGGTTGTTAGGGTCAACACCCTGTATAATTCTAAATCTAGTCAACTGCACGTCATGGCATGCAAAACAGTAAAATTTCTTGAATCGATTTTTAATTTAATACTCAGACAGTAGAGTTTATTATATCCATTAGGGTAATTTGACAGTTTGCGGTAATGTGCTCATAATTGTAACCGTTCCATTTTCACCGCGCGCTTACTAGAGGGCGCCAGGGTACTGATTGCACACGGGCGCTACATGCGCTAAAGTCGCCACTGAGCTTAGGTATAGGTGTACCAGAATCTCATGGCATTTTTTATTTTTTTTAAATTGTGATTTTCATATGGCAATGTCAATTGTCACCTGTCGAAACAAAGTACTTGATGTGTCAACCGCTGCTGAATTTTTTTGATATTATCTTGAAAGTTTGTTATTTTTGTGAAAATGTCGAAAAACCCACTTCGATCTCATGCGAGACATATTGTTTTCAATGTGTATCATAAAATAAGGGAAGAAGAAGGCGTAAATCAAACTCAATCTTTGATTTTAAAGTGCGTCGTAGAGTGGACCGGTAAGTTGGACTGACTTGTTTTGATACATTTAGTTTAATTTATATTTTTCTTACTTAATTTTATTTTCTTTCCATTACTATTATATGGTAAATCGTAGGTCAGGGCACATCGAATGATGGCCGGAAGGAAATGGCAACAGTAATGTAACTGTTACTAATTCTTCGACAAGATATTGATTTTAACGGAGATTGAGAATCTTTGACGTAAGAAAAATATTAAGTAATAATCTGCGCCCTGCAGTGGGACGTGTATATAGACGGGAGTTTTTGGCGGGATTTTGTCGAGTGAAGTTCAGTGGCTGTTAATATTATTTGCAAATTGATTCCTAGTGGATATTGTGATATATTATTGGTGTAGTTTTGTATCTCAACTGTCTCCGCAACTGGACAATTTGTAAAATCATTGACAAAAGCGATCTTGGGATAGTGGAGCGGTGTATTTTATTGTAGTATTGACTGCCTCTGCAAAGCTTACTGGGAAGACTGACTCGATACAATTTGCTGCCAAATATTCCAAAAAACATTAGAATCTGTTACATCCGCATTCTAATGCATACTAAAGAATAAATATAAGATCCAAAACTCTTTCCAAAGACGTGGCTAAAAGGTCCTAGCAACCAGGCCATAAAACTTACATAAAAAGAAAATATATAGACTGATGATGATGAATGACTTTAAGTAACATGATACATTTTATATTTTTTACAGACTTTATACATAAAGAGATTGGTTTTGAATATGTTAAACGCCAATGAAAAAGAACCATTTTGATGGAGAGAGATGACATAAAACTACAAAGATACAAGTTTTTGAAATGCCAGTGGAGTTCATGGAATCGTATTCTAGTTTTCTAGTTCTGAATGAGGTTTTAAGTTATTAGTATGATTTAAATGCTAAATAATAAATTAGTACATAAATTAATATTCAATTGATTTATTTTTCCTATGTTAAGAACACGATGTATAACAACATTATTCATACACATACCTTTAATACTCACAGTGGATCTTTGTGTCTCTGAATTGGTTGCAAGACCCCGCGCAGTAGCTATTTTTGTGTCAATGTTGAAGGTGAAGATAGCATTGTATAACTGTCTCTTTCACTCGCTTATGTATGTCACATAAGCTTACGGAGTTTCTTGTGCATTCTTCTCCATAACAAGCTACTTTCCGAATGCACGGTAGAATCAACTTTTATTCCATGTAAATTTAAATTGTGACATTCAAAAGTGCCGCGTGGTGGCCCAGTTGAAATAAATATCTTTTGTCTTTTTTGTCATCGTCCTATCTCGCTTACTCTATGCAGTATACTCGATGACAAACTGTTTCTTACGCAATGGTTGGCAGGACCAAGTTCAAAGACACAAAGATCCGTTGTGACTACTATAATATAGTTACCTCATGTTCATTAATACTACAGACATAAATAAAAATTAAACAGTATCAAGATCGTTTGATCCAATTTCCCCAGTATTGCATACAACAAATTTTTATTTCCCTTTTTGCCATGAGATTCTGGTAGACCTATACCACGAAAGTGACTTGACTGATGTAACTATGCATACCACACAAAACTTTTTGATACCAATTGTGAGTTTTGTACCAGGCCTTCCTGAAATACGCAAATGTGACAGTTCAAGTGTACTGGCCAGTTCCTGAAATAAGGAAAAGTGACAGATTGGCGATAAAATAGAATACCGCCCTGCTTAGATAAAGTACCTATAGATTTAGCCTTAAAATGAGCTTGATTGATAGAGCGAGATCGCTAATTGGCAGCCCCATGTAAATATTATGGATCAAAGATTATTTTTTGTCTTTGTCACCATGGCCGGCTTTTGTTGTTTGTCAAACGCTAATATCATGGCAGGTTTGACAAACTAACTCGGTCGTGTTTGTTTTTTTTGTGATTTCACGGGATTAAGTGTTTATTGAGACAAGGAATTGGGTTGTTTATAGATAATAAGTGTCAGTGCGATGGTGGATTGAAGTGTTCTAGGCTGTAAAAGCCAAAGTGTTATTGTTGTTTCATGTGCGGCCACGCCATGGCTCCATCTATAGGTACTTTATCTAAGCCGCCCTGATACCGCACATGCGTGCTTTTGCACTGAATATTTCATGTTTTATCTGTAGCCAGGCAATAAAAATAAATTACATCCTTTTGTTTTTGTTACCAGAAACCGTACGAGGCCAGTGGGTGAAAATAGCTGAGTGGGCAGCGGCGGCCTTAACCTCTGCGAGGCTCCAGGCGGCATATATTTGCGAGTACTGCAAGGCTGTTGTTATTTTTGCAATGTATGTGAGAAAGTGATGTTAGACGATAAATGCAAAACCTGGCGCTTATTTTTACTACTTTACTGTGATACACATTACAAACTTTATTGTATTGTTACGAATAAATGTTTATTAAGGTTACACTAGTCGAAAATTCTTCCTTTCGACGTAGTCTAGAGATTACTCCACTGTTTGATGATGTACGTTCAAAATAAAAAAATATATCAATTTGTCTCTTCATTAACTAGTCCTATAAGGAACAAAAATGTAAAAAAAGAAATATGTTTGAAAGATATGAGCGTCGAAAGTTCCATACTTCAACACTAATTTTAAAGCATCTTGGGCGGAAATAAATATCATAAGAAGAAGGAAAATTGCAAAACGGTCTCCATACAGGGATAGATTAGTAATTCAACAATGCAAATAATGTTATTTTATAAATATTCATTTAGTCGTTTTTTCATGATAACTAGAACCCAAAGGTCTTTTTATAAAATTTCGCGCGCTCGTTTTCGTCCTGAATCATCATCCACGATCCAGCGATTGCCCTGCTTGCAACTCTCTAAAGGGCTTTATACACAGTCGGAACAACCACCCAAATCAACCACAGACATCATTACCTTGGTTGTGTTGTGGTTAAAAAAATCGTGTGGATGTTGGTTACCCGACCAAATTGTGTTGACCTTCCAACAACCTTGGTTGAGGGCAAATTGAGGAGGTTGGGTCAGCGTCCATTTTCTTTTCTTTATCTTCGCTTGCCCATAGAAAAGCTATAGCCACGCCAACTTTCTGATATTTTGGAAGACTATGAGACATCACACCATCTTCTTAAATAAACGCCCGCGAATATTTTCTTTTATTTTCAATACATTAATTTACACTTAAATTAAACAGCATAACACTTGTCTAAAACCTGTAAAGGTTTTTGTGACAAAGTGGAGAAAGTAAGCTTGCTCACTCACAACATGCTACTAAAATAGGTAAACATAAACTTATAACCAGCTAAAATTTAAGATATGATGTCACCATTAACATAATATTTTTTTAAGGTTACATGAGAGTATGAAGAAATATGAGGGTTATATGAGATGGGTCATAAAAGATAGCCTATCTCTGCAACAGCTTTCAGTATCATGCTTAGGTATCATGATACAATAACAATAGCGCTAGACAGGCTAACAGTAACAATAACGTATACGTCAGTTTGACATATGTCGCAGAGATCAAGCTATCTTTTATGAAGTATAGTGACAATATTTGACTGCACAGCTCTAGGAATTTTATTCAGAGTATCAGGTAATTTAAATTACCACGTTCTCATGCAATACACATTTACATTTGTAGTTTCTTTATTTGTTGGCAAGGTGGTTGGTTTTAGCGGCGCGCTGCCTGCTTACGTACTTTGTGGTTTTAGTTACTAAAGTTATGTCTATCACTCAACCGTGTAAAACGAACGCGACAGTTAATTGACTCAACCAAGGGCACCTAGGTGGTGAGGTGGGCGGTGGTTCCGACTGTGTAGAAAGGGTTTAACCAATAACCATAGAGAAAATATTGAGATTTATAATGTAAGTACAGCACAGTACAGGCTAGTTTAAACTAAATACAAATTAAAAATAACTAATTCAATTTAGTGAAACAGAATGATTAATTTTCAAAATAATAAAACAAAATAGTTAACAAAAATCAGTGATTTTGTGAGATATTTTAATATTATACTCTTCGTGATCAGTGATACTCGAACAGAAAAAACATTCATTCAAAACAGTGCTTCCAACATTCAACAATAGTGACGTGCCTAGAGGGATTGATATCCGATAGAAGAAATACGAAAGGTTATTTTGTTTAATTAATAATGGATATTTAATATGAATTTCGCATTAAAAGTGTGCATTTAGAAGAAATGAAAGTGTAGTCAATCAACAAAATTGTTATCTATCAAGTTTACCCATGATTTTTATGTTAGATTTTGTTACCGCGGGAAAACTGTGAAACGTTTGACTAGTATAATGGCCGCAAAAGCGACAATGCTTTACGTGTTTGCTCATATAGTATGAAATTTGAGTCCAAATTATGCTTCTCCAATGCTTTATATGAGTTAAAAAAATCATAATTGAGATGGACATCAACGCTGGTAAGTAGCAATGAATTGTTACTAGAAGATTTTAGCTTATTTTTTCAAATGCTTCGATAAATTGTGATGATAGCTTTAACTCGTAACTTTTCTCAGCGTGCGCCTTCATTAACAGCCCCATTTAATTGTTTTTAAAATACAATAATACTAAAATCAGTGTCCGAACTATATGTACACAGCTCTCAGATAAAAATATCTAGTAAAATATACGTAGGCACGCTCGACGAGTAGTAGACAAACGATAAAATTATTGTAAGTAACACAGAAACGTTAACTCACCATATTCTGTGATTCTGGATTATTGTAAATTTATTAAACCTGCTACCGGTACCGTTTACAATTATTGTTGTCATTTTGAATGACTTAAAGTCCATAAATACAAACAAAGCAAGAAGTTTTTAATAGTAAACTTGTCATACTGATTAGCAGATAGAAAAGTTTACAAGTCCCACTTTGAATGTTAAGCATTCACTATGGACAAAGTTTCGAGTTGGTTTCAAGTTTCCGAAAAATACAAAATTGATTTTAGAAGGTTTCAGAAAGTAAATACTAATCTGCACATAATTATTGAAATAGTAGTATCTTTTACATTAAAACTGTGATTAAGTTAGTGTTTTTTATAAAGTTTGGTATTCTTATCACATTATTATATTTAAAATGGTAGTACCTTTATGCCACCAAGCTCCATCATGCCTCTATATTATTTTTTCCTTGTAAATGTATAGGGAAAACTGTGTTGAAGTTACATAGTAAAATGACCCAAATAAATCTGTTTTCATCTGTTGAAGTTCAGAGTTATAGTTTTGATACAATTTTTGCTCTCTTAAAATTTTGATACTCAACGAGTTTGTTTCCGAACTGGAACAAATTGTAAGATTGTGTTAAACATGTTTTTCACCATTTCTGTGAGAATGCTTCTATTGCTTGCATAGTTCTTATGGGCTTTTAGTACAAGGCATTGGTCTGTGCAAAACCCTTTTCTGATCACATACCAAATTAGTCCATGCTTTTATTGGAAACATCTACTGTATTATAACATGTAAACATTCACTGATTTTGTTGTTTTTGCTTACCATGTTGGACCTATAATTAATTAAAGTGTAAGTATTTTCCAATTTTCGTAGAACTAATCAAGACAATTGTATTGTTGTCAAATACATATTCAAAGTAAATTATTTGCAGGAGGGTTGAAAACATATTAAGCCTATCAAAGGTCCATGTTCTAGTTACCTGGTTGTTTAAATGTTTAGTGCTATGAATTGCATATATTGTGTTTGTTAAAGTGCATTGAAATAACTATACCTTGCTATTGAGTGATAATGGCATTTAATATGATCATTACATTATTCAACCATTACAAACAGATTTTCAACCCTCCAAGTATGTTTGCTTATAAATAATTGTACTTATTTCCCCTAGCTGCTGTATTTGTTCTTGTCTTCTACATAAATTTTGTACAATTGGTTTATATAGCATCCCAATAGTGGGCATAGCCATTTCACTAATATCTCTTCATAGGAACCTGAACTGTAAAATATGTATTGTTATTCATTGTTAAAAAGTGTTGTTATAGACCTACTATGGTTCAGTATAACCATGAAATGCATTATTTAAATGTGAAATTAAAAAAATAATTAAATTAATGATTTTAAGCAAAACAAATGAAATCCAATGCTCAATCTACAAAAGAAATCATACTTATTTCTTTAGATGTTCATATTTTCATTATAGGTACAGCTCAATACAAATTTAATGGTGCCTCTGAGGCAAATCACTGTATAGTATGAAATTCATGTGACAGCCAGGTTTAGCCATCATAAAGTTTCATGCTTATGGTAAAGAATACAATAGAAATACAATTATTCGATACAGACACAACATTAAAGCAACAAACATGAATTAAAGGTATGACAGTAATCTAGTTCAAAGACAAATTGTACTGAACATGACCATAAGGTTTACCAACTCAGCATTTACTGGGCATCAGATACCCAGTGCAGGTTTTCAGTTGGCACCCTGCAGCAACAGGACGAGGGAGGCAAAATAAAAATAAAATATTATACCTAGATACCTAATTTGATATGTGTAGGGTAGAGTTGAATCAAAGCAAAGTACCTATCAAATTCTCTAGGATGTGTGCACATTCGCGCGTCTTCACGACTATTCGCCTGTATTGACACTTATGATAATGAGAGTAGACTTTATATTTCTTTGATTTGTGTAGACTGTAGATGCACTTGAGTTCGCACAACTGCCTGTGCACCAATTAAAGCTGTCTGTTCGCAATGGGTGCATTTAACTGAATGCTCGCTTCTCTTGTTTATCTTGATAGAAATGTGTAGTATAGTTACATTATAGGGATAGGGCTCAATATACTATGTATTTTTTTTTTATTGTTGCTTAATTTTACTGCACCTTGTGTCAGTACTTTAGCCCTTACTGCACTTTGGTACCTAATATGTAGTTTAAAATAAAGAAAGATTTTGATATTTTCAAATAAAGCATTTATAAAGTGACCCAGTGAGTTCCTTGTATGCTTAATATGATTAGAATATAAGTTCCTTGGTCATCTTTCACTGAAATTAATAGACCTACTTCAAAATTAAAGACGAAACTTTCATTAAAATAACTAAATTATGTTTGCTTTATGATCTTTGAACAGATTAATGCATATGTATTTTCCTTATTGGTTTGGTTCCTTATGTGTATAGGTGTTGCTTATTTTTAGTTATTACCTTGTTATTTAATTGATAAGTTGAATTTCGCTATACCTTAAATGTCATTCATCAATACAAAGAAATGACGATTAGCAGAGATAATATTTATTTTCAGCATACTTATATTACTATGATGCAGTAAGATTCCATAAATGTCATTGATTTACTTTGTTGGTTTGTTTCAAAGAGGTCTCAACGCAATTGTCTCTGATCGATGCCCTCCTGAGCGACCTTGACAAAACGATCACACCATGTGCTAGCAAAAAGAATGAGAAAAAAGAAGAAGAAACACAGGATGCCATGCCAGACTCTACAACCAACACGGAAAAAAATAATTACAACCCATTCCAATGTGGAGATGATGTTCTTGTACCAAACAAAGATGGACGGTATTATTTAGGTGTGTATTTATTTGATAGTGTTTGTACATAACATTAGCCCCTACTTTGCAATCATATCTTTTAGGTACAGATGGGTTTATCAGAAATAGGAAATGACTATGTTTGCAAACCTACCTTCAATGTCCATATTTTGATCTAACATAATAATTATGACGCT
This sequence comes from Orthosia gothica, assembly GCA_949775005.1. Classification (NCBI taxonomy): domain Eukaryota; kingdom Metazoa; phylum Arthropoda; class Insecta; order Lepidoptera; family Noctuidae; genus Orthosia; species Orthosia gothica. The sequence goes on along the minus strand of OX459048.1, from coordinate 12,547,546 downwards.
TTATTTTTGCCTTAACTATGCTCTTGAATTATATTCCTTGTCTTCGCAATGATATCTAGTTTGTGCAAATATTGATTAATTGAAACAGTATATTCATGCAGCGTTTCCTTCCCACCAGGAACAATAGTAGAGTTGAGTACCAGCAATGATAACGACTCATGCGAGGTGGAGACGGGGACGGCGCGGTGCCTGGTCAAGTTCGGCGACGGCACGCAGGCGTGGGCGCCGGTGGCGTCGCTGAAGCTGCTGAGCGCGCCGCCGGCGGACGACGGCCGCATCATGTGCGTGGTGTGCAAGCGGCGCGAGGGGCCCGCCGCCAGCCCCGCCACCAACGCCATCATCGCGTGCGACATGTGCGGCAGAGGCTACCACGCCAAGTGTCACTCGCCGCCAGTCGACGCATGGATCAGCGGTACGTACTATAATAACGATCTCGAGGGCTCCTGGTACTTCAAAAGAACGTACCGTGACACTGTTTATACGACATGTTACTGCTATTGTGTATAAAGCTTAGCTTGTACATAACCAATATATCTTTAGGCTTTAGGTTCACTGACCAAATTCGTAGATATATGCAGGTGAACTTAGTCAAATTCTCATTTTACCAACATGGCACCCAATTCAAAGCTCCATTAAACACAGGTGCATAACACAATGGTCTAACTGCGTTTTTTATGCTGCAATATGAAGTATTTATTTATATGTACCTGTATTTTTTATTTACTAAAAGTGTATCTCACTAACATTTAATATAAACCCACGGTTCTCTTCTCGGCTCAAGTTTTTTGACTGGAACCTTTTCGACAGAGTATAGTTTTAAAATTCGAAATTTTATAACAGGTGCATCATGGAACTGCAAAAGATGCGTGGACCAAAGATATAGAGTGGCCGCGGCGGAGAACAGAGCGCTAAAGCGAACAGACACATTTAGATTTAAGGGCGGACAGCAACGGCGACAACAACAGGAACTCACCCCACCCTGCGATGTAGGTTAACCATTACCATAATAATACGTGGGACACTCAGAAAGTTTTGCGAAACTAAAAAAAATTGTTCTATACGTACATATATTTTTATTAAATCTTTTCAAAGTACTTTCCACCAGCCTCTATACAAAGATTCATGCGCCTAAACCAGTTTTCAAAACACTTTTTCCAGTCCGCCGCAGACACCTCGTTTACAGCCTGCTCGAACGCAGCCAGCGCATCTTCCGGCGACGAAAATTGTATCCCTTTGAGCTGATTTTTTATTTTTGGGAATAAAAAGAAGTCACACGGTGCTAGATCAGGGCTGTAAGGAGGGTGACCCAGGAGTTTGACTGGCGTGCTGTCCAGGAAGTCCCTCGTTTTGAGTGCGGTGTGCGCAGGTGCATTGTCGTGGTGGAGCAGTAGCCCGCGGAGCCCTGTGTTTGGTCGCTTGTTGCTTATAACAGAGAAAACTTCTGGCAAACATTTGGTAGTATACCATTCGGCATTAATGCTTCTTTGATCCCGTAAGGGAATTGATACCAAGTGGCCAGTCAAATTAAAAAAGCTAGCGATCAAAATCTTACCCCCGCTTCTAGATCGCTTCACTTTGGTAGGCGTTGGCTCATTTTGAAACACCCAAACAGTCGACTGGCGCTTGGTTTCTGGGTCGTATTGATAAATCCAGGACTCATCACCTGTAACGATGTCGTAAACACGCCGAGACGAGCCTGCTTCAAATTTGTTAAGCATATCACGGCACCATTCCACCCGGGCCTGCTTCTGAGCATCGGTGAGGTTGTGCGGCACCCAGCGTGATACTATCCTCCTCACGCGAAGATGGCTGTGTAGAATCTCGTGAACGCTTCCCGATCCAATCTTCAATATGTGTTGAATCTCCTGATATGTAATTCGCCTATTGTCTTGGATTAAATTTTTCACTGCTAGCACGTTTTCTTCGGTAACAGCCGTCAAAGGGCGACCGCTTCTTTCGTCATCCCCCAAAGTTGGTCGACCGCGCTTGAATTCGTTATACCAACGATACACGGTTGCCTTGGAAGGGCCTTCATCCATGAATGCCATTTGAAGTCTATCGTACGATTCATCCGGTTTCAGGCGACACTTGAAATCGTATAAAATCATAGCTCTAAAATGTTCCCGGCGCAGATCCATATTTCAGTGAGACACAATACTTTGAATTAACTCGCAAAAAATGTGGAGGGAAATTTTGAAATTGGAACTTACTTATTTTTACTTATAAATAATCATATTTTCGAAAAACATTATAACTGGCCAGTCTCCCATATATAAAAACTTTTTTTCGCAATACTTTCTGAGGGGCCTGGTATAATACTAGTATACAAATGCCACATCCCATACAAAGAAACCGTACCGCCACATAACTAGCGTTTTTCATCTGATTATATCGATTATTTTTTTTAAATCCATCGCGTTCGTTTCCGTTCCACAGCGATAGATAGATCACCATCTATATCGGTGGAACAGAATGGACCGGAACCGAACGCGATCGATGTACAAAAAATAATCAGGTTAGAACGTCGGCACGGTTTCTTTGTATGAGATGAGACACCACAAACTAACAACTTACATATTCGTGTTTGTTAATAGGTATTAAAAAAAAACATATGTTTTCAGACTGCGTCTACAACATCATCGGCTTCAGTATCCGATGGTGGCAAAGATCAGAATGAAATACATTGTTATTGCGGCGACAAAAGCGATTGGCTAGCACAGGTACGTTTGAAGTTGCGTTACATTATAAGCCAAAATTCCACAGCTATTCGTAGATAAGCTACACTGATACAGGCACATTCAAATTGGGAGGAAATGAGTTTCACAATAGTCCTACTCCGCGTAATATCATGCAAAACAGAAAACCCCGTGATGTTTCTTACAAAGTTGTTGACCTCCATCAACTGTCTTAATAAACAAATCAAAAACATCGCCCAATCGGCACCGCCCTTATGTTATGCTGGTCACTCACATGCGTACAAAGTACAAATGTTCGTGCAATGGCGGACAGTGCTTAGGCAATGTTATTCGTATACATTACAGTTAAATGTTATTAGTATGTAGTTTTATAGCCAAAAAGCCAATGCTTATTTTTTCTATAGTCGGTTAAATATGAGTAGGAGACTACTCCATGCTTTGATGTACGTAAAAAAACCGACACCGCTTTGAAAATCCCCAATGTGGTAAAATCAATGTAAATATTCCCTTACGAATGTCGTCCTACAAAATAATTTATTTCAATGAAACCATTTAGAGGTACTTTTGAATTGTCAAGCAGTTGGTCAGTCCAAAAGACGAATCTAAAATATATTTAGTTTTTTTTTTATAGTTCACATACCAAAGCGATGCGCAAGAAACTCCAAGCCACGGACACTCTTTTCAATCAGTAAATATATTACAAAGTATTGGTTCGATATTGAGAATGATGTAAAGAGTCAACAAACAATTCAAAAATACAATTATTAAAAAGGACAGAGGCAGCTAATTTTTTTTTTTTTTATTTACAGATGTTACTATGCTGTCGGTGTTCTCGTTGGTTTCACCAAAGATGCGTCCCAAGTTTACAATATCCGTTGTATGCTGGCGATAAGTAAGTATGTGCGTCAAGTACGCTTTACCCAGCTTCGGGAACTCGCGCACTTCGCGGCACTGGTACCCGCCATGATTTACGTAAATCTTACATGGACCCCGCGGCCACCGGCAATGGTTTGTCGTTCGCGAGCTCGCGTAGAATTTACTACTGGCGCAGTGGCTGTTCTAAGTCCAATACCTAAACTTCTGGATGGAATGCAAATAGTTGTTGCTAGTCCAGACTAGCATCCAGGAGTTTGTACAGAGACAAACGTATCTGATCCAAGATATGGGCAATATTATTGGTCTCCATATTTTCAGAATTATTTGTATTTTCACAGTTAAAATATCATAACTCATAAAACAAACGATAGTCGAACCTGCTTAAGCACTTAATCGTACTCTGTACGCCTACCCAGTGCAATTAGATTTCTCAGTATAGACGTATTAATAGTGTAAGTATTAATTGAATTAAAGTATCAAATGTTTTTAATTTTAGGTTGTATATATTTGCGTGCGCCCACTGCAACGGAGGAGCGGAATACCTCCGACGACTGGAGCTTTGTTGGCTGGACCTGGCGCATCTCGCTCTGTATAATCTCACTGCTTACAATGCGCCGAATTATTTTGACCTCGATAGTGTTATTATGCCATACATCATGGACAATTGGCATGCATTGCAATTGCCTGAGAAGGTTAGTTGTTTACTAAAAATATAAAATTTCTTCTCTAGAAATTTTGCACCTTCATATTTTTTTCTCTTCCTAGATGTGGCGAACACCAGTAAAAGAGCGCCGTGAAAAAATCTTAACAGCTTTGACATCTTCTCGTAAGCGATTCAAATGTGGACGCGAAATGAAGAAACGTGCTACTATCTGGGGTCTACGATTGCGCCGCCCACCACCGCCTCCACTCCAGCTTTCCGCTTTGGAACAGGTTCGAAGAATTGTTTTCAATTGACGTCTTATTGTATAGTCACCATAAATTATTCGATTAATATTTATGGTGACTATACAATAACACGTCAATTGTATCTTTTACTTACAGATCGGGAAAGGGGAGGTTTTATCTGACGAGTTAGTGAGGGAATATGCACCGCGACTTAGATTTCTGCCGCGAGCACCATCGCCGCCGTCAGTTCCAGCGGTTGATGACAGGTATTTATTGCTAGAATTTAATTATTGCTGAATGAAATTGTCATAATACATAATTTTAAATGGGTCATTTGATTTTGTTTCAGTTCTCAACCTTCTAGTAGTAACAATGATTCTAGTAGTAACAATGATAAAAGTTCCTATAAAAATGTCAATCAACGTATGATTGTGCCAGTAGATGGTCATTGGTTAAACTTAATGATGGGCAAGCGGTTCCATGAAAATCTCAACTCTAACTCAAATTCAGAAAACGATTCTACTAGTTCCTATGAGTCTGTTAAACCTTCTGAGAACGACGAACAAATTTCACCTTCCATTTGCACCTCTACTGCTAGAAATTCTGATGCCAAAGCCGATAACATAGAAAAAATATCAAATCTAATCGAAAACACTACGAACGAAGCAAAGCCGATCTGTGAAGAAAGTCCTCCTGTGCCATCTCTCAACACTTCTGTAGTTCCATGTTCTGTAAAGTTAAACAAAATATCCAAAGACAATATAGTTGATACGAACGTAAACAAGAATGACGTTACTAGTGTCAGCATTAACACGCACACAACTAGAATAGCCACGATGAACTTAGAAGTATCTAAGTTGTCTACTAAAAACATTATCGAACATTCCAAAATAATGTCTCTGCAGCACATGGATAGCATACCTCCCTACACTAGCAACTTCAACCATGACATGGAGTCGTCGGGCGACGAGACCTCCAGCAGGGGTACCCTAGATGTTATTATACCACCGCTGAAAGATTTCCAGGGAAAGAATAATCCATTTTTGATGTCGAATACTTACACATCTAAGAAACCATTCTCATCATCAACAAACGTATACAATAAACAAAATGGAAAGCAGAACCATCACCACTCACGATTCTCTTTACCGGTGAACTTGAATCCAGTGATGGGTCCTCTAGTGAGGCCGCTGAAAAGAAAGCTTAGTGAAAAGGATATCGTAATTGGCCCAAATGGAGAAGTTAAAAGAAGGAAATTTAGGAGGCCGCGGAAATATCTTCAGGCGCAGGTACTTACAATAGCTCTTACCATTTGTAAACATTCTCCATATAATTAAAATAACAAATGGTTACATTTTATTTACCGATTTATAATAGAATAAATTTATTTTACAGCTGAACAAGTCATGTCCTCTGCCTGATGACAACAAGCCTGCTCAAATCCCTAACGAAAACGGTGAAATCAATCCTCAAAGCGGGGGGCACATCAATAACGTGAAATTTCACGGTAGAAGACTGAGACAGAGACAAGAAAAGAATTATTATGAGAATGCGAGAAGAAATACGAATAATAACAGTAGTAATAATAACAGCGTGAAGAGTTTACAGTTGAGTCCTCATAAAGCTAACAGCACTGCCGCTGAGGTGAACGCGGAGCAGCTGTCGGCGCTGAAGTCGAGCGTGCAGTCGTACTTCCGCGCCGGCCAGACCTGCTCCGTGCGCGCGCGCCGCCGCCAGCCCGGCGCGCCGCCCGCCTACCTCATCGAATGGGACACCAGCGCCTCCTCCTGAGCACACTCTTATAATGTGTAAACCTCGGCATAAAAGTCACAAAGATAAGGTTAAAGCATTGAGTTACGACCTGGTGTTCTAACTTTCATAGATCAATCATGGGCTCTAGCGAAAACAAGACAAACATTGAAGGTCGATCAAGTGTTAAGAACCCAACAACTAAGGTCTATGCAAATAAAATTGATCAGCTTACTGACATTCATTCTGAGGTTTAATCCTTATTGGACTGGACTAAATTGATTAATGGATTTAATCGATTTAGAAAAACATGAATTTATTTAAATATCTATACATATTATTATTGTAATAATATATAAGTGATTGTGTAGTCTAGTTGTACATGTACAGTAAGATCAAGGAATGTGATATATTATTATTCCAATTGGATTTGATGTTTTATTTTAAAAACTATTAGAGCTTACTTACATTGTCCTTTTTTTTGAGGCTGTCCCACCGCACTATTCCCAAACCACTGCAACTTCTGAAAGCCAGAATCAACATTGGCGACCACCAGAAAAGCGCCGTGGCAATGAAGTTCGACGAATTACTGAATTTAACTGACTTGGATCCCGCCACGAAAATAATCAGAAAAGAGTAACGGAGGAGTAGGCAAAATTCAATTTCCTTTCCCCTCCATACCAAGCAGGAGACAGAACAAACAAGGCCAATAGGCACAAGGGATCGTTTACAACTGGGATAAGTCCAGTTGCCTAGCACCACGGATAAAATCTATATATATAAAAATCAAATGCTGTTCGTTAGTCTCAACTCGAGAACGGCTGGACCGATTTGAATAATTCTTTTTTTGTTATATTCGACAGAATACAGGGAAGGTTTAAAAGCAAAAAAAAAAAAAAGTTTGATTGGATAGGGTAGGTAGGTAGAGTAGTGTAGTGTAGGTAGGTAGTAGGCTTGTTCTTACTCGGACACTAAATGGAACGCTCCGAACTAGTACAATCGTTGAAGTGAACTAGTTCGGTCTTCTAGTACTATTAGTTCATTTTAGTTCACCGTTCATTAAGATATTCTTATGCGACATGTCGGTCATCGAGATCGTACGTAGACCGAGCAAACTGTACTAGTACATTGTTCATCAGTCATCACGCTCGCGCGCACGCTTCTCAAATCTCTCAACTCGTTCACTCGCTCAGGCTCAGACAATCGTAGTTCGTACCGTACTAAATCATTCTGATTCAGCACTCGAGCGATCCGATGTCGCTTGGATCACTGTACTAAATGAACGATTGAAACGACCGAAACAGAATAGTTCGTTCTCGTTCACCTAAAGGAATTGCTTCCTAATAGTTCATGTACTACACAAGTCTAGTAGGTAGGGTCGGGTAGGTAGTGTAGGTAGGGTAGGTAGATAGAGTAGTGTAGTGTAGGTAGGTAGGGTAGATAAATGTGTGGTGTTTTTATGGCAAAACAAAGTTTGCCGGGTCAACTAGTGTTTTAATATTAATGGGTCCTTAAGATTTGTCTGTGGTACTAACATTGCTTTAATTGATTTATTTTTTATCAATTCTAATAATAGGTATGGCAAAAACGCTAGAACGCACGGAAAACTGTTCTAGTTTCCACAAGGTCCGTATATTATACAACTCTAGATGCAGCCTGTACATTATCCAACATATTGAGTTCATTCTGCAAAGAATATACTCCCATGATATGATGTGCAGATTGTACTTAGTCCCCATAGAAAAAAAATTTACTCTAGCGAGATATTCGCAGTCAGATGTAGAACACTGTCATACAGGAGAGGCAACGAGCTTGAAGTAAAATAATTTACTTTTAAAGTTACCATGCCCTGTGAGAAATTGGGCAACACAGTTATCAACGTCCTGGCCAGCTGCTCGCGAACGGATGGAAAGAATTAGTGGAGGTGGGATACGTATACCATCAAGGGCCGACCCCTTGATGGTCATGGACATAGATATAATAAACAAGGTCATGGATTATCCCACCTACTTTGCCATTCGGATATAAGTTTCCCCCCAGACGTCAAAATGTGGTTTATTTAATCTAGATTTTCTCATGGTCACTTCGCGTTAAAAAGTCCGCGTCCCATGGTCACTCGTGCGGAATCGCGTTAAAAAGTCCGCGTCCCATGGTCACTCGTGCGGAATAGTACATTGCAGCACGTTGGTGCACTTCAAAGTCGACCAGAAATGTACCGGTAAGGCTTGAGTACTAACCGTCCTGAATGAATATCAAAGCTAAACGCTAACTGAAGTAATTTACGTCGTACCGCTCCTATCAGCCCAAACAGGGCCTGCAGTCTCGACATAGCTAACGATCGTTACGCTAGCTAACATTCGTTAACTCTTACCACAAAATAGTAAGTATACAGAAGGGCCACTCCCGCCGTTTGGAAAATTGACAGCTAAACTTGACAGATTCACTAGGGTTGTAGTGTTCGTGATATTAAATGGATATTTGATGCCCTGTCTACCCTCTAAGGCATGAAAGCATGATATGATGTATGTTTAGACGAATCTATGTATTTATGTTTGTAACTTGGGCAACCTACCCTTTTTTTTTAATTCGGAATCAATATAGTAGCAACCCTAGTGAATCTGTCAAGTTTAGCTGTCAATTTTCCAAACGGCGGGAGTGGCCCTTCTGTATACTTACTATTTTGTGGTAAGAGTTAGCGAATGTTAGCTAGCGTAACGATCGTTAGCTATGTCGAGACTGCAGGCCCAGGTGCCCATACGATGAGGCTGACATGCCATTGTGGATAAAAGCCTCCTTTAATAATACAGAACAAAAAAAACCATTGATGTATTAAAAAGCGGTAGATACGGGACTGCTCACAGCGCTTGGTCCTATTAATCTAAGTGAATGCCGGCAGCGGGCACTCAGCATTGATATAGGAAATATATGGAGGCGCTGCGATGTTCTATACATACATAAGCTTATACAAATATGAGTGAAATACGATACAGAATGTGAAACATCGTTTTGTTTCATTCTTTCTAATGTAGTAATCGTATTTGATGAAAGAGACAACAATATTTCAGTTGTTGCTCATTATGGCAACATTTTGTTATGACGTAGTGACGGTTGTAGGTACGTGCCATATTCGCCATTTTATGCGACGAATTTTGTGGTTGTATTCGTGGTAGTCCTGCTGTCAAATGGTTGTTTACATATTGTATTATTGAGATTTGTGAGTGTGTGTGTTGCTTGATTGACACAACCTTAGAATCGGCGGCCATTTTATGAGACATTTTGAAGTTTAGGTAGGCACGTTTTTTTCGTAGGTATTTGCAGTCCATATTATTTAGTACGTCTATGGCACTCAGTCGCTCACTCGCTCACGGCACATGGTTGATCCCACAGCTCCATAATTTCAGTGTTTATATATTTTTTTTGCAATAAATACGCATCAAAATGACTTCTTGTCTAGATAAACAGTGTTTTAATAATATCAGAAAGAAAAATAAGTCACTCGGGATCACTTACCACTCGTAAGTACAGTCAAAAATGTTAATTTGTTGAAAATTACAATAATATTTAATGTTTTTTTCGCCATATTTGTGAGAGCGAGATAGATATTACAAAAATGCGTGAGAGACACGATACGCACATATTGCAATGTCATTTCATTCATTTAGCATTCGGCAGCTAACGCGATTTCGCTTGCACTACAGCGCCGTATCCTATTTCTGTCCTTGTCTATCGGTAACTGTAGGTTTGGGTCTGGTGCTGACACTAAACACAGATGTGTGAGTTTTGATGCATGTAGTCGTGCGCCGAGCCCAGATTTTCTGATCGCGATGTTGGCACGTAACGTATCTTCCGCTTTATATTACATCAATGAAAAAAACCCAATTAAGTAACCCGATAAATAGTCTTTAAGGTTAAAAAAAGAGAGACCCCACGTAGATTTAGATACTATGCCTATGCCATAACGAGAAAAAGGGTCATCTGTCCATCAGACCGAATCGGATTAGAACAATGGTAATTTCTATTGTGTCTGGAAATGGACAGTTGAAGGAAGCATAAAAAGCAAGCAAGTTATTTTTTGCTTTTTCACCGACTATTTTAATATGATCTATAAATCAAAATTCCTCTAACTCCATTCTGCTGTTTTCTTCGTGGTTAATGCCTTTAGAGCAATGATTTTGTCCCACAAAATCTGGGTCTATTAATACGTGCCCCTATCATTTTTCAAAAACATAATCACTAAAAGAAATATGACAATCCAAAAACCCGACAAAAATACCCGGTTTTACCGTTTTGTTCAGACGACTTTCAGACAAAATTGTTAAGATTTTAACGTGAGCATCAAGATGGCGGGACCAAGTCCCCAATTTAAAATTTATCACATTAAAGTGTTTGTACTACGTAGGTACTATTTGTACCTTAAACAAGACATTTGTACTTCTAAAGGTAAAGGAAGTATCTCAAGACATCTCTGGTCCCGCCATTTTGACGTCAAAATGGCGGGACCTTCTGGCAGCGGTACTCAGAGGCAGTTAATTCACACCCGAAGACTTAGTACTATATACATATACAGCTATCTAATCAACTTTCAATAAAATTGTAAGTGCCAAATTAAAGTTATGATAATAAAACATTGGTCCCGCCAATTTGATGATTCATGTCATCGTTGAATTCATATGAAAATCGTAAGAGCTGATGCAAAATCAAAAGTGGAAACTTAGTACATGAACGTTTGCAATTTTCATATTCATAACTTAAGTACATCAAAAGTTATCTATCATTTATCGTTATCTTTGAAATGGACACATTTATGCAGAAATGAAACAACTCAAAATGACCAGAGATGTCTTGAGATACTTCCTTTACCTTTAGAAGTACAAATGTCTTGTTTAGGGTACAAATAGTACATATGTAGTACAAACACTTTAATGTGATAAATTTTAAATTGGGGACTTGGTCCCGCCATCTTGATGCTCACGTTTTTAACAAAAAAAAAATATAGAGGCATAGATAAACTTTTCCTCTAAATTTCGATACAATATTTTTTTAGATCAGTCTAGTTTTGAAGAAGAAAAAGAAAAATGTAAGTATTTCCAAAATGTTTAGTGTTTAGGGCGGGAAGTCCACTTTGTACCGATACCGATGGCGCATCGCCGTACGTCTTGTAGTCCGATGATGAAACGGGCTAGACGGACTAAGATCATGCAATGCCATCGAAAATGCAAATCCCCGAAATGCAACCGATAAAAAACCTACAAGCTGGTAACTCTGCGACGATGTTCAAGGCTCTGGAGCTTTGACTCGACCAGTGCCTCATTGCTAGTGGCCATTGAAATCCTTTGGGGTATATTTAGCTGCCGGTATTTCAAAGCATCATCTGAAGACTGCAGGATCATCTCACGCCCCTCCTTCATGCGCTTGAGAGTAGGATCAAAGAGCTTTTTGTTCGTATCTATACGATGGGTCTTGAAGAACGAGACTTGGAATTTGAGGATTATCGAGTCCTCCCCCTCTCTTCGAACTTCAGAATGATAACCATACTCCATCGTAAACTGCTCAATTCTCCTTTGGTTCGGTGATATTTTCGACGGTTCGGAGTTTGCGAGTGTTATACGTTGCCAGGTCCAGTCGTCGGTATTGGTTAGGGTAGCCGTATCTCGTCCGGGATTCTTAGCACCCCTTGCCATACCGTATCCTCGACCGGGCAATAGGGGCTATGTTTTATTTACTTGTGCTATTCTGGAGTGCTTTGCAGGCGGGTTGGCGATCGCAATATGGTTGTTACAAATGCACAGAGAACGCTGCTGCCCATTCTCTGGTTTGTCTCTTAGTCGCCTCTTTCGACACCCACGGGAAAACATGGGAAGGTGAAATTCTTTACGCCCGACACCATACGGTAAGTGATGTAGATGCCAAAAAATATACTATTTTTTTTTTCTTTATTATAAAAATGAATCGCAAAATGTGTTGGTAAGCGCATGGCCAATTCTTTTTTTTTAATGTTCGTTGACGTTCAAAGTTGGTTTTGGTTTTTTTTTTTACGGTAGTGTATGGTAGGGTAGTGTAGCGTAGGGAAGGTAGTGTAGGGTAGGGTAGTGTAGGGTAGGGTAGTGTAGGGTAGGGTAGTGTAGTGTAGGGTAGGGTAGTGTAGTGTAGGGTAGTGTAGTGTAGGGTAGTGTAGGCTAGGGAAGGTAGTGTAGGGTAGAATAGGGTCAGGTAGGGTAGGTAGGGTAGATAAATGTTTGGTGTTTTTATGGCAAAACAAAGTTTGCCGGGTCAGCTAGTTTACAATAAATTAGGTAGCATAAATATATCGGGATACTTACATTATTGCTTTTACAATCAATTTGTCCCGTGTTCTGTTTGGGCATGGTCACCTCATTAGAAAGAGTCTCACTACCAACGGGAGCCCTCTCGCGTGGACCGGTGTTTGCGCCATAGTGCACAGTCTAGTAGTAAGAAGTACAAGGTTTCAGTAAGGTCTTTACTGAAACCAGTGAATAAAAAGCTCTTTTGATCACTGTTTTGGTGTTTGAATTTGGAACACACCAATGTATTAGACCTCCATCTCGATGCTATATAACCTCCTTGCACATAAAATACTGGATACAAACTTCTTGTGCAGAGAACACTCGACTTTCCAACTTCTTCTTCGATTTTAATTTTAGTCCAGGATTTATGAATACTTATTTCGATTGTAATTCTAATATTAATTGAAATGGTGTATAATTAAAGTAATGGAGGTGGTCAATGGCCCCTCTGAAACACAGGTGCTGTTACCTAGCTCACGGGTCAGGGTGTCAGGTCAGGGGGTCACATTTTTTTGTAAATTTTGAAGGTAATAAACAATTTATTTATTATATGTGTTTTCGCTTCCATCTTTCTTTTTCTCGTAGTCATGGTATAAAAAATAGTATGCAACTCTTGAATAAAACGGATTTATATCGAGGGCCAGGAATCACTCGCGTCGCTCATGATTCTAACACTTGAATCACTCGCTATTCTCGTGATTCAATCATCATTTTGGCGCAGTGGTTGAGCGATTGGCTGCTGCGCTGCGTGTCGCGGGTTCGATTCCCGCACGGAACAAATATTTGTATGACTATTTTCTATGATAGTTGTTCCGACTCTGGGTGTTGAGTATGTGAGTTTATGTTTGTAAACGCACCCATGATATAGGATGAAATTCCTAGTGTGGGGAAAGGTAAACAAAAAAAACAACTAAGTCGTTAGAATCCTTCACTTGCTCGTGATTCATCTATGGCCCTCGCTTTAAATCCGTACTTTATTCACTAGTTGCATAATAAACTATATCTACGTCTAGGCACAAAGTTTTTTAAGCACCGGCGGCGGCGACGCGCTTTCTATTTTTGTGGTCTGGGCTTCTTTTTCATCATGACCAACAGTTTCAGAAAATTTTATGTTGACGATATGTAAAATTTTTTAACACTCAAAATGGTTTTAATACATAAAATGCTCGCTCTTTCTTCTGAAAAATTATTATTCTCATGAATATTTACTTGAAAACATGATTTTTAGACGATGTGCTGCTAAGTATGGTTTTTATTTTTATGCTCGTGTTTGACCACTATCTCGCCTGATATAATTGATGATGTGGTCGACGGTGAAGCACGTTAACCTAGTAGTATACTATTCACTCTTGACTTAAAGACCCGTAGGTTGTAGCTATCAGGAAATAACAAAACAAAGACTACACCAGCGAAATCCACTCCTTAGCTGTACGCACAATGGAAGTATTTGCTAAACGCTTTGTGCGTATGGGTGGGATGTCAACTATGTACCGATGGCGCATTGCCGTACGACTTGTAGTCCGGTGATAGAAAGGGCTAGGCGGAATCAAGTTCAAGGCTTGGAGCTTTGAGTCGACCAGTGCATCGTTGCCGACCAGCCTTTTGGCCCGCCTGTCGATAATAGACTCAAGTGCATCAAGTTGGTATTTGGCAGATCCATCCCAGAGGTGAGAGTAGAACTGCATGCATGAACGAACTTGCGCTTTATATAAATTGAGCAGCTGTTCAGGCGTGAAGTACTGTCTCACCTTTGCAAGGATTTTTGCCAACTTTTTTGCAGCCAACCGAGCTTTTGCTTCAATGAATGGACCAAAATTGAGGGTCGATGTCAACGTAACACCAAGAAGGTCGAGATGATCAGTTATCGGCACGGTTACACCACGTAAAGATGGACCCGGGTGGAATTGACTCTTCTTTGCGGAAAAATTACGCCTGGGTCTCAGCATCGAAACTGACTAGATTGGCATTGCCCCATTCAGAGACTGCCTTCAAAGACAGGTTCAAGCGCTCAACCATGGACTCCCGAAGATATAGGATCTGAGTCCCAGTAGCCCGTGCGCTGGACACGTATCTCTCAGCAACAATGCTGTCGTCTGCATACCCAACGGTTCCGAGTTTTCGAGGAGATTATGTGCAGCAAGAACAATGATGCCGAGAGCACCGCCCCTTTTTTCGACCAGTTTTTTTTAATGTGTTCTCCTGGTTACGTGTGACGCTACTGGTGTCTGAAAATTGTATACAAAAAAAAATATCTAAAAACTATCGTTCAACTACATTCTGAAAAAATCAGACAGCTTGCTTGAAACGCTTCGGTATTTTTTTTTTACATACTTGAAATTGCGGTCAGGTCATACGTGAAGCTTTATAAAAGCCGTTCAAAATGATTTTATGAGTGACCTTGTTTGTTGTGGTGGCAGGCCATATACGCCCACGCCTAAGTTAGTGCGTGTATTGATGGCTCCATTTTATATATAAAAATGCACGTAAAGTGGCAAACGTCTCTGTGCTCTTCTAAGTAGCAGTCAACCTTATAGTATTTTGAGGTATGCGACCTTTTTTAAGAAACTAATGTAGTATCACGAGATAAAAAAGCACTCGTTTTATTGCTTTCAAAACGTATAGGTAGAATATTAGTCCTCAATTAAAACAAAACTACTGGCTTAAAGAAAATAATGTCTACATTAAGACAATTTTAATTTGGTACGTTTATAAGAAACACTTAGCTGTGCTTATGTTCTATATAAGCATAATTGACTATAGTGTATATTATATAATTACCTCTCATAACATTCAAGAAACACGTGTATCTTTACTATGTCTTGTCAAAAATGATCAAAACTGCACAAATCGACGAAAATAAAATATAAATAACAATTTAAACAACATATATACAATATGGAATGTCAATATATTTTACTTCATATCTACATTTGATTTCGAGTTTGAGAGTAAATGGCAGAAATTAAAAAGTTGCTTAACAATATACAATGTTTTTATGGAAATTTGTATTATTGATATTATTATTTAAACTCTCATTAATAATATTAATGAGTTTGTTGTATGCAGAATTTGTTTCTAATTTACTACATTTGCACTGGAGTATCTATCTACAAACACAAAAAGACATATTCCAATGTAAAATAAATATATTTCAAATCAAATGTATGACATTTGATCTGTTTTCCATGACAGACTGATAAAAAATCTACTAACATTAAGCAATATTTATCGAAAATCGAATACGTAACAGAAATTCCATTTAGTAATAAATATAAACCCACGCCGTCACCCATTGCACGTTGAATTATGAATTTAAAGCGACAAATATTTTGTCATTAGTAAAATTTCTAAGTAACAACAATTACCGTTGTTTTCAAAAAATTCAAATTATACAGCGATGCAATGAGAAATGGTGTGAAGTCGCGTAACAGATTACATAGTTTATTTGATTGTTTCATCACCAATTACATAAAACATGTTGATTTTCCAATTTCAATCTACCATTCTATCGTCATTAGTAGACACTATAAAACAAGTATGGAAGGAAGGAGACGCCTCTAAAACGAAATATAAATATAGACTTACGAATGTAAAGAGAGTTGTTTACCTTTAAGACCTTACATACAAACTTATATTACAAGTTAATTTTAATTAAAATGCAACCCTCTAGTAAAGGCCCATAATATGTGACCATGAAATCAATAATGACGTTACAACAGTTTAAGTATACCTATTCACAGCACTTAACCACATGTTAGTCAACTGTTTCACGCACTAAACGATCACAAACTCACTTCGGTGTCATACTATCACCATAATTAACGATTGCATTGACGTAAAATTAATATTTATATACTCATATGTACAATTGTTTAGTGTCCTCACTGTCCTCCTTAAAGCACATTACAGTGATTCTTCAAATGCCGCCATCAAATCACTTTGCATGTTCATGTCAATCTGACCTGCCATCTGAAACAATTAAAATTTAATTTTTATAATTTGTAAATACGAGTATCATAAACACCAAGAGAAAAGATCCAATAAAATGTCAAGAAAAACTGGTTTATTCAGTTGTTGAGTCTTTTAAAGGTCAACTGGAACAGAACTGTTTTTCAAAACAAATATTGTGCGTGTGAACTGAGGGACCATACCGGTACACACAAAAAAAAAAAGTAGTATTTAGTAAATCTGGGCATTTGTAAACAAATATATTAAAAATTAGAGCCCTTAGGGCCGTGACAACAAACAGTTGACAATCAAAATCTGAGGTGTTAAGCCACGCCCACTGTCATCGATAGCTCAGAAACAAACTAAAATTGGAGTCGAAAAGTATTTGAAAATTAAATTAAAAAACGACGTCGTTCACTCGGCGAAAGTCAATCGTCTAATAACTAACTAAACAATGAAATCACGGCGAAGCGCGGCGTTGTGATTTGTCAAAGGGCTCCGGCGGCTTGCGCGTGACACTAGTAGAACGAGTGTGAACTCGCTAACAAAACAGTTTAAACCTTATTAAATCGTACATTTTAATAGACCCAACACGGGTTGGAAGAGAAAGCATTCAGCAATATTATTGCTCGAGTATATAAGGCCGCCGCGCCGCACCGTTGGAAGTTGCACGCATGTCGCTAGCATAGTGTACTTTTTGTCATGGGCTAGGCACCAGGAAGTAACTGACGCACCTGCGGTTTTTTTAGATAACCTCACAATTGATTTTGATCATGCAGAATAAAAATTTATACATGTAGAGTTGGTTTTTATCTCTTTTTCAATCGTTCAGTTATATTTTAGAGTTACCACAGTCGAACAACGTCACTAATATCTATAAAAATATAGGTATTATTGACGTTTAATTCCAAACAACTCCATCCCACGCATTCTCTTTATCTTTTATATAATTTATTGTTATTTGCGATATAACATTTATTTTTCTAGCTTTTACTATATTAAAGAGCTGTTTTTGGCCTTCAAAACCATCCAAAGGTTTCTATAAAGCCTGTCTTTGGCCTCAGCTCTAGGAATCACCGCTACTGTGCTTATCTGCCTGACGTCAATCCTCCTACATGTTTAAATTTTCTAAGACTTTCCCCGCTGTCTACACGCATGCGACCACTGTGTTGCAGAGATAGTAGTCTGCACATTTTGTTTACGTCGTGGGTCAAATGGCAAGCATTTTGTTCAGCAATGAAAACCTTTGGCTTTAACACATGTATTCGATTTTGAAATTTGACGTCACAAAACTTAGGGCCTCCACACCCCTTGTCACACAATGTCACTCGTCGAGCCCCTCCTTACCGTGTACTTAACGTTTGGCGTACCATAAGGATGGTTCCTCGCAAATTCTTTACTGTAGTCACCACCATACCTCAATTTTCAGATACTTGACGAGATATGGCCGATGGTCTGCGAGGATTTTAAGTTTTTAATTTATTTGTTTACAAATTCCTTAATTTGTTCTACAATTGTTTTAAGTATGTTACTAACTGGCATGTATCGGACGAAATCTCTCTGTCTGACCATAATTATATATGCTTTAGGTTTAGGACGGCGGGAGTAGCCGAAACTAGACGAAGGAGAAACCCAAGGCATACAAATTGGGACTCGTACAGGAGGGACCTAAAAATAAATCTAGGGAGCCCTAAAGGTAAGCTTAATTCCATACTAGATATAGAATTTGAAGCGGACAGAATTAAGATGGGCACCATCGGTGCATGGGAAGATAATTGCCCAGAGAAAAAGGCCTTTTGTAAAAAGGTACCATGGTGGACTCCTGAACTAGTTAAAATACGTCAGGAAACACGACAGGCCTTTAATGATGCAAAAGCCAAGAAGGATTTCTCAGGCTATCATAGCATGCTGACAAGGTACAACACGGCGGTACGCAAGGCCAAAAGAACTAATTGGCGGCAGCATTGCACCTCCATTGAAACTCTGCCAAATGGAATGAGGGTGTGCAAAGCAATGTCCATGACTAAGACAAACCCACTATCATCTATAAAGGATGAGAATGGGCATCTCACGGAAACTGGACAGGACACTCTGGGCGTGATGTTTAGGACTCACTTCCCGGAATGTATACTGCGCGACAGCGATGAAGAGGAACCAGTCACAAGGGACGAGCTCACAAGGCACACGTCCAAAAATAACTGGCTCACGGCAAAGAAAGTGGTAGATGAAAATAAACTAAAGCTTGCCATAGCGGGCTTCCAGCCTCTCAAATCACCTGGTCCGGATGGCATCTACCCAATACTATTGCAAGAAGGGGCATCTGTTTTGATACCCCATTTGAGCAAGCTCTACAGAGCCTGCATAGCCTTTGGGTACGTACCCAAAGCATGGAGGGAGGTCAAAGTCACCTTTATACCGAAGGTGGGTAGACCGACTTATGAGGAAGCTAAAGCTTACAGGCCCATCAGTCTATCATCCTTTCTCCTAAAAGCTCTGGAGAAACTGGTAGACAGGTACCTAAGAGAGGGACCACTTAAAGTATTCCCTCTACATCAACTACAGTGCGCCTACAGCCCTGGCAAATCTACGGAAACGGCATTGCACTATGTTGCGAGCCGAGCCGAGGCTGCGCTTGAGGGACAGGAGATATGTGTCGGGGCTTTCCTCGACATAGAGGGAGCCTTCGACAAGACAACATTTGAGTCCATACGCATAGCTGCAAAGGAACATGGCATCAATGATACCACGTGCAACTGGATTGACAATATGCTGAGAAGCAGGATAGTCAGATCGGAACTGATGGGAGACAGACTTAGTGCAAAAACAACAAGAGGTTGTCCGCAAGGCGGAGTGCTGTCACCGTTACTGTGGTGCTTGGTAGTAGATTCGCTACTTACCAAACTCAATACCGGACCATTCTACACAGTAGGCTATGCAGATGACATAGCTATAATGGTTAATGGTAAATTCCCGAACATAGTCTCTGGATTATTACAACAGGCATTGAGGATGACAGAAGAATGGTGTACTAAGAACCACCTCTCTATCAACCCAGGCAAAGCAGTCATTATTCCATTCACGAGGAAAAGACAACTAGGAAACCTAGGAGAGCCCTCCCTCAATGGAATAAAGCTGCCCTGGTCCACCGAAGTTAAATATCTGGGTGTAACGCTTGATAAAGAACTCAGGTGGAAAACTCATGTGGAAAATATTACGACAAAGGCCCTACGAGTGTTCGGCATGTGTCGCTCCACCTACGGTAAAACTTGGGGGCTAAAGCCCAAAGTGATACGATGGCTGTACCGGACAATGATAATACCTATTATCACATACGGCAGCATAGTGTGGTGGCCAAGAACAAAGCTTGCCTCGTGCAAAGCGCCACTCACCAGGTTACAAAGAACAGTGTGTCTCGGCATCACGGGTGCTTTCAGGACAACACCTACGGCAGCGATTGAGAGATACCTTAATATCCCTCCTCTGCATATGATGGTTGAATTCGAGGCAAGGAAGACATTACATCGTCTTGCTGTTGCTGGACTATGGGATGCCTCTAAGCCAAAGACTAACCATACAAAGTTCGATGGGAATGAAGACCTGGATCGGGTAACAAGCATGATATCCGATAAAATGCAAACTATGTTTGTGTTTGAAAGGTCTTTCAAGGTCCAAATCCCTACAATAGAGGACTGGACGAAGGGAATCGATCCACCAGAACAAGATAGTCTGGTATGGTACACTGATGGATCCAAAATGGAATCAGGTACAGGAGCGGGAATATACGCAAAAGGTTACAAATGTAGCAGAAGCTTAGGGAAGATGGCAACTGTATTCCAAGCAGAAACATATGCCATAATAACCTGTGCTCAAGAGAATATAGATAGAGGAACCAGAGGCAAATCCATATATATTCTTAGTGACAGTCAGGCTGCAATCAAAGCCATGGCATCCTACAAAGTGGACTCCGGACTTATTCTGGACGCTATCCAGGCCCTAAACAGGCTTGGGAAGCATAACAGGGTAAGACTGATGTGGGTCCCTGGGCACAAAGGAATCCATGGTAACGAAGTGGCAGATGAACTGGCAAGAGAGGGCTCAGCAAATGATTTTGTGGGTCCAGAACCATGTGTAGGCATTTCGACGTGTCTCGTCAAAGCCACATTTAGGGAGTTTGCAGATCAAACACAACGAAAACATTGGCTGTCTAATACCGGTCTACAACACTCCAAGAAATTCCTAGGCTCTACGTTCAAAGCCCGGGAATGCATTTGGAATATGAGCAGGGGGCAAATCCGTTACCTGCTTGGGGCCTTTACTGGGCACTTTGGAACCAACGACATGCTCATGAAAATGGGTCTAACCGCGACACCCATGTGCAGGTTGTGTGGGGAACATACGGAACGCATGGAGCACCTTCTGTGCACATGCGATGCACTGGCTGGTAAGCGAATGAGTCTCCTAGGGGTTGGATATCCAAAACCAGAAGACTATAGGCTCATATCTCCTAGTCTCGTTGTAAAACTCATGAAAAGTGTTTTCAACGAGATCGGCGAGGAGTAAGTTATCTAGGGGAACACAATAGATCCCATGGGTCGAAGTGTCCGAGTTATTTCTCGGCCCCTCCACAAGATAAGATAAGAAATGCTATGATTTTTAATTGCGAAACCAGTGTGGTCCCTCAGTTCTTCACACTTACATAATAAATATATCCATCAGATTGCATCATTTCTAGTGTACCATCACAATACAATGTATCGGCAAAAGCAAGTATTTACAGAAATCGATTTATTATTAGATTTCTGTTTTTATTTTCTTAATATATGTAGGACTTTGCCATGATTTTCATATGCTACGTTATGTAATCATCCCCAAGGAACTCGTTTAAAAGTATTGTCACTAAACATTGTGTTTCAAGATGCAATGTATTGTCATTTCACAGTAGATTTGTACTGAAACAATCCCCGATTCCCCACAATAAGAGCGGTTACGCACTGCATCCTCCGATCCGAATCAGAGAAATTTCGGTTCCGAAGTAGCCATTCTACTTTTTATAGGGAAGCTAACGCACTACATCCGAACTCAATCCGTCAAAATTCAGAAAAATTTTAATTCGGATAGAAGACTGAACTCAAATCACGGACTCGGATGGTGGTGCGTAACCGCCTGAGGCTTTATTTAGTTCAGAATTGCCGTGCGGCGGTCTGCTCATCTCTGCTCTGAGTATTATGTATCAGTGTAACTCACGGCCTCGCGGCGGCGGCGCTCCTGCTCGCGCTGGCGCAGTCGCTCGCGCTCGGAGGCTGCGGGCTTGTCGGGCGCGGCGGCGGCTGCGGCGGCGGCGGCGGCGGGCGGCGAGGCGCGCGCCACGGGCGACACGCGCGGCGACGCCACCTCGGCGCTCTCCACCTTGCGCACGCCCGCTCCCACTCTGTGATAGACAATCCATGATACGCGTGTACAAGTGGTCATCGATACAAGTGAAAGGCCTACGCAAACTCATGGCTTTTATTCATGAATGGTACAAGATGTGTTAGGTTTGCAGCTCTGAAAGCTCTTTGTGGCAAAATGGCACAATGTTAAATTTCATACTAAAAAACAGTGCGCCATTCCGTGATTGTGGAAAAAAGTGGTGTTTCAATAATAATTACCTCATTTTTTCTTCGTCAGGATGTCGCCTTTCAGTTTCTTGCCGTTGTCTTTCTCTCTCAGCCTGTTCCTTTTTTCGTAACTCCTGCTGTTCTATAAGGGCTCTTTGGCGGTCAATTTTCTCCTTAGCTTGCTTCTTAAACGCCTACAAAAAAATACAACAATTTACATTACTGAACAACATTTTGTGCTATTTCTTTATAACAACAAACAAATCTACATTAAACTTACTTGAAAACTATCCATGACAGGTTTTTGTTTTACTTGATGATTGGTACCCATGTTTGGTATACTCTGCGGACTTCCAGCCTGAGCAAGAGAAGACCACGAACTCGCGTTTTTTAAATTTTGTTCTTGTTTCAGTTTGAAAGCTTGTGCAAAATTAGTATTTTTCGAGTCTTCCAATTTTTTTTCCATTTCATATTTAGCTCGATCAGACAAATTATTAGAAATCATGTTTGGTACTCCCATAAGGTCTTCGATTGGCTTTGGTGTGAGCAGTGGCTTCACATCTTCTTTTTTCACTGCAGGTGTGATTAAACAAGATGCATTTGGCATGTTGTGATGAGACTGGGAGATTACGCTGTGAGGCGCTGAAGGTAAGGGGTCAAATATAGACGACACCGGTGTAACACTGGTCATGCCAGGAATAATAGGATTTATATCGGGTCGTAGCATCTCACGTTCGTGTGGCATTTTGTCGACGAAGCCATTGTGAGGTGGAAGGTACATTTCAGTTTTAATCTGATCAGGCATACGAGCAACCTCTGCCAAACCTCCTAGTTGTGCCATTAAGTTCTGATGAACGTCTGGCATCATTTGAGGTTTAGGTAATGAGAACTCTTCCTCGAGACGCATCGACGATTCTGATACGCCAACACTTACATCCATAGGCACATCTGCTTTAAGACTTTGCTCGAGACTAGCCAAAGACCGTTCAATAGGATCCATGTATTGCGACGGGTCAACTTTATCCAAACCGTTTCGAGGCTCAATTTTAGGAATAGGCTTCTGGTCCTCCGTGTCTCGTACAATGGGCGCAATAGAAGAATCGGCAATGTTAACAGGTGGTAAATTGGCCTGCGCCGCGGCAACATTGAGACAGACGGGCGGCGGCGCGGCGGCGTCCTTGAGCTCCAGCTCGTGCGGCTCCGGCGCGGCCTCCAGCTTCACGTCGGGCGCGGGCGCGGCCTGCGCCGGCGCGGGCGCCGCCACGGGCGCGGGCGCGGGGGCGCTAGGCGCTACTGGCACCGGAGGTACAGCTTTCAGCTATAAACGATTTTAGTTCAGTATCATGAACGAATAATCATGTACTATAATGTTGATACAGATATTAAAAAAAAAAAAACTGATAATTACGGTATGTGGTGGGTGCTGGTGCTGCTTTTTAGGTTTCTTTTTTGGCGTCCTACTGGGGCCCGTACCTGAAATCAAATAACGATGCACAAAATGGATTGTGAGCCACAAAACTAACCTACTACTGCACGAATATATACTTAACTTGAGATACAGCATCACGATCCAGTAACCACAATTCGTCGAAGTAAAAGAAAATAATTAGAGGAGAAGCCATAGCGATGTACTTATGTTCACTGATACCGCACGGTTGTATTAAAACATTACGCAAACACTATTTGGAGTCTTTAGTTTTCATTAAATACTACATGAATTATTTATTCATTGTTCAGATCTCAGGGCAGCCAAATGAAATTCATTATAAATTACTTAAGAGATTTACTTAAATCGTTATATATTGAAATATATACAAAGTTTATTTCCACTCACTCTTATATCTATTAATTTTTAAGTCATGAGTTGATTAAATCAATCTTACATAAAATTTAACACACATGGTGTTTCTGTTTACATTTCAACTCTCTACGTAACATTACAACAAAATGTTACTTTCAAATAACTAATTGCACCAAGCGTACATACTATTCACTTAAAATAAAAGTTGAATCAGTTTGCCACACTTCAGAACCCGTTGGATTAGTCAAAACATTACTGTATTGAATTTTACCTACTATGTTATGTTTCTTTTTATTATTTTAAGTTTTACTATAAATTAATTTGTCTATAATATTGGTATATATTAAAACAATTTTAACTAATGAGATTTATCAACTCTTATCTAACGGGTCCCAAAATAAAAGCAAGTATTGATTATCAAGTCTTGTCAGATAATCTCGATTTTGACAAAATAAAATATCATTATGTATACAGTAAACTTTAACTTTGTTGTTCTGCTCCCTTACTGTCGCTTTGTGGACAATTATGGGAATTCTAGATAAAATATATGTTTACTACATACTAACTTATACTATAGATTTTTTGAAGCAACCTGCAAATTGTACTTGATAAAAAATATATACTATATAATGGACTATTGTTTATAGTGATTTAATTGCGTTATTCCGCTTATACTCTCGCATTATCCAACAGAAATTAAAATACTCACTGTTCTAGTACGATTCAATTGAGCTAATCAATGTGAATATATTATCTAAAATAAAACATAGTTACATATTCATAGTGTAAAATCTTTCTAAAGTAGAGGCCAATAAAACATAATTAAATAAGTAAAACGGTCAACATTTTACCAAGCAAGTCAATCATAAAATGTGATGTATTGACAAATGATAATTTATTTACAGCATTCAAAAATCGGTTTATCAGGCCTTGTAAAGCGCTATGTAATCAGTATACAAATTACTTTAGGCCTCTTTCAACCTAATAAATTACAAGATTTGTGAAATACTACATAGTCTGTTTCTTTTTTAATTTATAAATAAATCGATTATATAAACAAACTGGATGAAAAAGAACCTCGAATGTTATTTTGTTCCAGAACGTAAACAACACCAACAAAGAGAAATATTTGCATTAAACCTTGATTAGTGACCTAAATCTTGCCATAAAAAAATAACTAAAATTAACGTAATGTAAACCAATCTTCAACAATGGTTTACATACGTATAGCATTACAGAAAATAACTACATATATACAAAGAATTATAGAATCAGTTTTTGTTCAGGTTTAGTTGTAGACTTAATGGCTCGAGATTTTTAGAACAAAACATAAAGACTACAACTTGGACAATATATCTATATTTTTTTAAATCACTGCCTTACAATGCTCACAGTAATATTTTATATTGTAAATAATACATTGTATCCAAAATTTCGATTTTGATATCTATCAGGCAATCAATCATAAATGATTTTGCAAGCATTTTACATTTTTCCTCATTCTCTTACATCTGATACACTAAAACTGGCTCATGTAACAATCGAAAATATTCTGTTGTAACAATTTATATAATAAAATCTCAAAGAGTGCCAAATGTGTACCAATATTATATAATTATGTAATCAGTTTACAAATTAAAACCAAACTGAGATATAACCAAAAAATTATATGCTTGTCAAATAAATATGCTGATATTGCACTGATAGATACAAGGAAAAAATTCTGGTGTCCAATAACATTTTGCTTAATATTATAAAAGTATGTTAATCCTCGACAATCAATAACAAAGTTTGCAAACAATTTGTGAAGGAAGGAGGCCAGCTTTAGGTATTTTTTTATGTTTATATAGACAATTTTGATTTACACGTCACATCAAATTTTTGAGAGCAAGCATCAAAGTGTTTCAAGCACTAAACCAATAAAACATACCTTTTCAATAGAATAAATTTTTAACTACAACATGTCACAAAATACATCCTCCATTGTAACAAAATGAGAACTGAGTCCATCTTTGGGCTAATTTTGCTTGCTATGTTGGTATCCGTCCTTACACAATTGTTTGCAATAGTCCCTACGGCTGCGGTCGACTCGCCAGCTGCTCTCGGAGATCCTCTTCGCTTCGCAACACTGGACGTACCGACACTACTATCTATCCTTGTACTTATTATACTTTTCAAGCCTCAATCAATATTAAGTGGGTTTAAATTTCACACTCAAAAGCAATTAGTAACCGTGAGATCTGAACTTTCCAATAATAATTCATAAAAAGAGATCGAAACTTCAAGGATGCAAATGAAACAACATCGCGTTTGAGGACATGATATAGTTAAAAAAATATTAATGTGAAAAGGTATTTCCTATTGGTTCATGGAAGCAAACCAAATAACATAATTTACTCTTACCGGCACCAATATCATAGTATCAGCGAACACCAAAGCTGGCTTCTCCTCCTCACTAACAACTGTTTTGTGCCTTTACCAACATTTCTTATATTTCGCAGCAGACTATAGACTCGAATTATATATTATTTGAATCAAACTTCAGGTGGTATCCCTCTCCAATATCACAGTAATGAAAATAATATTTACCCAAAACTACTACCACACAGTAATCACACTCATGAATTCTTTCAACACAAACAATATGTTACACAGTACTTGGGATATTATGAATTTTATTTTGTTTCCATTCATGGTGCTAAACGAACTCATTTGTTGTTGCCATCTAGTGATTTTCTTTTAGCACCTGATATCCCCCATTCAAAATTTAAATTAGCTTAACACAATCACACTATGGCTAAAAATTCTTACTGCGTGCATATTGGCTAATTTTAACGAAACAGAACATAATATTCACATGATCCTTTAATTATTACCTATGAGCCCGTTTATTTGACGCGGAAACTCTCGCTCGGCCGCGCGCCCTTGGGTACGTATACGTTCATGGTGAATGTAAATTAGAGGAATTTGAATGCTTTTGTCTCATTTAAAAGTTCACAATCGCCATAACATTAACGTACACGAAAGCGCTGCAGACCTTTGACCAATAATTTTCGCATCGGGCGCAATCTAATTCAATACTTGATGGAGGCAATCTCCACTCTCATCATAAACAAATGAGAGAAAAATAAAAAATAAACTGCCAATAAAATAAAAATAAGATAAATCCTCAACAATGACAATGAGATTTTAATAAATAAATACTATAACATAAGTATGTTGTGGGTCGCCCTTGAGCCCAAGATGTCACAACTACACAATTTCTCAACAGATGTTAACTCATTCAAGCAACATTCTCATGATCATTCCATATCATTCATTCTGCCACTGACATCAATTTCAGACTAGAAACACATTTAACAGTTAAAATTGCATTTCATATTTTAAATAAAAAAGGTTTTGTTCGGTCACATCTTTAAAAAATACTGGCAAAGGTAAAAAACTTATATTTCTGTCTTTGAAATCTTTATGA